>CM050940.1:5795667-6395667 GCA_027789145.1 Solanum arcanum
TGATCAGCGGCAACAGCAACCCAGGGGGTAGCTATAGTACTTGAAATAGCGAGAAATAGACCTTATGTTCCTCCTCAAAATCGTGAAGTTACTCCCAGGGATGGTGGAGGTAGTATGTCGCGAGTTGAGGATATGTTGCATAAAAATGATGAGGAGGTTCGATGCTAGTGATGAGCAAAATAAAGAGTCGAGGAATGATCTAGCGAGGTATTGGGCAAAAAGTTGATACCCATGCAATATCAATTAAGCAACTTGAGTTACAATTGGCCCAACTATCTGTAACTGTGAACACCGCGGCAGCCCAGGGCACTCTTCCTAGCAACAAGCATCCCAAAATCAAAAAATGATGGACATTGTATGGCAATTATTACTCGCGGTGGCAAGCAAACCATTGATCCACCTATGCCATCCGACGAGAATAAGTGTGACAACAGAATCGATAAAGTGGTAGGAGTTGATCTTTGAATTAGAGGATAACACCGCAAAGATCTTTGAGTGCCTAAAGGTAACTCCTATGCCTAGGCCACCACCCCATTTCCTCGGAGATTAGTGAAAAAGACCGAGATGGTAAATATCCGCGTTTTATAACAATGTTGAAGCAACTCTCTATCAATGTCCCTTTGGTAGAAGCTTTGGAACAAATGCCCTGCTACGCCAAATTTATGAAAGATCTGGTTACAAAGAAAAGATCGGTCACTTTTGAGGATGATGATAGGATGCAAGACTCATAGTGCTATTGCTACAAGATCCTCGGTCCAAAAGAAAGAAGATTCGGCGCATTTACTATTCCTTGTACAATCGGGCTATTACATTTTCTGAAAGCATTACGTGATCTGGGCAAGCATAAATCTCATGCCCTCTCGATTTACAAGAAGTTGGGTTTGGGTGACCCAGAAACCCACGGCGACGCGGCCATCGATGGCTGATCGAGCAAGAAAGCGACCTATAGGAATACTCCACGATGTGCTAGTAAAAGTGGAGTCATTCATCTTTCCACCGATTTTGTTTTTCTTGATTGTGAGGTTGATTTTGAAGTGCCTATTATCCTTGGGGAGGCCATTCCTAGCTACGGGAAGAGCCTTAGTAGACATGGAAAAGGGCAGATGAAATTTTGCTGAGCATGTGGAAGTGACCTTTAATATTTGTAGATCCACGAGGCGAGTGGTGAGCTCCAATCGGCATCCGCTATATCCTACAACATGGGTGAGACCTTTGAGACACAATAGAAGAACGCCTAGGTGTCGAAGCGTTAAGCGGCAAAGGATAATGAACTTTGATAGCGATTGCATTGAAGAGTATGAGTCATTAGTAGCGACTCTTGACCGAGGTGATGTTCTGCTTAAACCGAAGAAATTTGAGCTTGATATGAAGAATCGCGAGTCCCCACCCGCTAAAACCATCTATAGAGAAGCTCTAAAAATTGAATTAAAAGCTCTCCTACCTCATCTTAGGTATGAATTCTTAGAAATGGTGACACTTTGCTTGTGAATCATTGCATCGGACCTAGATGAACAACGAGTTCGTAGTTTGGTGAAGGTTGGATCTTTGGAGTAATCTATCCAATCATAGATAGTAGTTGGGTATGCTCGGTTCAAGGTGTACCTAAAAAGGGGAATGACCGTGGTCCCCAACTAAAAGAATGAACTTGTTCCGATGAGACCCATCTTGGATGGAGGTGTGCATGGATTACCGTAAATATGAACTCATGGACTGAAAAAGACCATTTTCCTATGCCCTTCATGGATCGGATGTTGGATAGACTTGCCGAAAAGTGGTGGTATTGTTTTCTTGATGAGTATTCTGGTATAATCGATTTCTATCGCACTGTAAGATCAAGAGAAACCACTTTCACTTGTCCATATGGAACTTTTGCGTTGAGGTAAGAATGCCGTTTGGGTTGTGCAATGCACCCCCAACCTTTCGTAGATGTATGATGTCAATATTTTTCCGACATGGTGGAGGATACTATAGAGGTTTTTATGGATGATTTTTCTGTGGTTGGTGATTCATTTGGCGATGCTTGAACAATTTATCTCGAGGTTCTTAAGAGATGTGAAGACCGCAATCTGGTACTAAATCGGGAAAAGTGTCATTTCATGGTGAAAGAGGGTATTGTGTTGGGTCATCGCATTTGAGAAAAGGGTATAGAGGTTGATCGAGCTAAAGTTGAGGTAATAGAGACTTCGCCGATCTCTGTGAAAGGTGTGAGAAGCTTTCTTGGGCATGCAGGTTTTTATCTGAGATTCATCAAAGACTTTTCAAAGATTGCACACCCATTGTGCAAATTCTTTGGAGAAAGAATGTAAATTTTGTTTTGATGAGTCTGTCTTAAAGCATTGAGTGAGCTAAAAGAGAAGTTAGTGTCTGCACCTATTATTATTTCTCCGGATTGGAGCAGTCCATTTGAGGTAATGTGCGATGCTAGTGGGGTGGCTCTTGGTGTAGTATTGGGACAGAGAAGAAACAAAATCCTTCACCCAATTTACTATGCTAGTAAAGCCCTAAATGAAGCCGGAAGAACTACATGTTGGCCGAGCAAGAACTCCTCGCGATGAGTCTTTGCTTTTGAGAAATTTCGCTCCTATTTGCTAGGTACTAGAGTCATAGTGCATCTTGACCATTCGGACCTTGAGATATTTGATGGTGAAAAAGATGCTGAAACCAAAGTGATTACGTTGGGTATTACTCGCTGCAAGAATTTGACTTTGAAGTGCTGGATAGAAAAGGGACTGAAAATCAAGTTGCTGATCATTTGTCCCGTCTAGAGGATGAAGCTATGAGAGAGTTAGGGGATAAGACTGACATTGATGATACTTTCCCCGATGAACATTTATTGGCTGCTTCACAAGACTTGATTCCATGGTTCGCAGATTTTGCGAACTATCTGGCTAGTGATATTGTTCCATCAGACTTGTCCTTTCATCAAAGGAAAAAGTTCATGTACGATGTGAAGAAGTTCTTTTGGGATGAACCATACTTGTATAGGAGTTGTGCCGACGGGCTTATTCGGCGTTGTGTGCCCCGAATGTGAAATGTTGAGTGTATTGGAGGCATGCCATTCTTCACCTGTTAGCGGACATCACAGTGGTATTCGAACCGCTCACAAGATATTGCAATGTGGCTACTATTGGCCAACTCTTCATCAAGATGCTCATGGGTTTGCTAAATCATGTGACAAATGTCAACGAGATGGTGGTATTTCAAGAAAGCAAGAGCTCCCTCTAAACCCCATTCTTGTGATTGAGTTATTTGATGTGTGGGGTATTGACTTTATGGGCCCTTTCGTGAGTTCTCATGGGATGAAGTACATTCTTGTAGCGATTGATTATGTATCTAAATGGGTCAAGCCATAGCTCTGCATAAACAATGAAGGAAGAGTGTCACTGCATTCTTGAAAAGAATATATTCTCCCGTTTGGCACTCAAGGGCCATTATTAGTGATGGGGTTCCCACTTCCGCAATGCATTGTTCAAAGGGTTATTGGAGAAATACGGTGTTCGCCATAATGTGGCCACGCCTTACCACCCTCAAACTAGTGGGCAAGTTGAGGTATCGAATCGGGAGATCAAATAGATATTGTCCAAAAGCAGTGAATGCTAGTAGAGCAGTTGGTCAAGGAGGCTTGATGATGCTCTTTGGGCCTCTGCAGGACAGCTTATAAGACTCCCATAGGTATGTCTCCATACCAACTTGTATATGGGAAAGCTTGTCATCTTCCGGTTGAGTTAGAGCATAAAGCCATGTGGGCTATGAAGAAGTTAAAATTGGATTGGAGCGAAGTCACAGAGCAACGGTTAAATGGGTTGAATGAACTTGATGAATTTCGCTAAAAGCCTATGAAAGCTCAATTTATATAAAGAAAAGATGAAGAAGTATCATGACAACAAAATTGAAAAATGAGAGTTTATGGTCGGGGATTTAGTGCTTCTATTCAATTCCAGATTGCGCTTGTTTCCAGGCAAACTCAAGTCCAAATGGACTGGTCCTTACACGGTTACCCAACTATTCCCTCATGGAGCAGTCGAGTGCGAAACTAAGGAGGGTGTGCGGTTCAAGGTGAATGGACAGCGCATAAAAATCTATCTAGGGCATGCTGAATCGGCGAATGAAGTGATTGAGGCATACCATCTTGATGAAGTTTTAGTAATCAAGTGGCCCAGTCGTGCCGCGACGTTAAATCTGGCGCTTGTTGGGAGGCAACCCAATACTTGTCGTCTTTTGAATAATGGTAGCATTTTTCTATAAATGGGTTTTAAATTTGCAGGCACATCACCAGGAAATTCGCGAAAACTACTCGCAATGAGCCAGCGGATACAACGACGGACCGTCGCGATCAAACGGACCGTCGTATGCACCGTCACACCAGTGCGTATCGATTGTCATTTTTGAAATTAGGGCACACCACGACGGACACCACGGCGGGCGTCGCATGTGCGACGGACCGTCGTCAGAACCGTCACGATTAATGAAATTAACTCGACCCGACCCGGCTGGACCCCTTTTCAAAATTTGACCGTTTATACTCCCCACCCCTCCATATTCCACCCCATTACTTCCACTTCCTCTCATCTCCCCTCTCTTTTCCACTTCCACACTTCCCCTACTGATCATTACTTCCACAGTCTCCCCAACCTTATTACTATCAGTTACTTGTCGGTGCTGCTGTTTTTGGTATCTACCTTGCCACCTAAATCATTCCCCACTTGTGTTTTCTCCATTTCCAAGGTATGTGTCTCTAAATTTGTACTCATTTCTCTTGTATTTTTGTTTATTAGTTGTTATTAGATTCGTTCCTAGTCGTATCTTGTTCCCTTGATATGATTATGTCTAGACCTAGGCTCTAAATGTTTGAATTGTGATTTCACATTAATAGTTTCCTAGGTAGTTGGGATAGACACATAGAGGTCCACAACACTACACGACCATATGTGTTCATTGGGGTTGCTTAGGGTACCTACAGTTCTGTCTCTGATATTCAGAACGAGACCCCAATGACGGTCCGTCGTATTCACGATGGACCGTCGTATTCACGACGGACCGTCGTAGGGTCCGTCGCATAAGCCCTAGCACCCTCCCAGCGCTGTGGACGGACCGTTGTCTTCCACGGCCCGGTCCGTCACGCCTGATCGTCATGATGGTCGAGACCCTTTGAAAGGCTCTCCAAAAATTTTCCAAGTGTCCAACGACGGACACTTACGACGGACCGTCATACACACGACGGTCCGTCCTGCACGACCGTCATGATGGTCAGAGACCCCGATGATAAGGGTCTCCAAAAATTTTCCAAGTGTCCAACGACGGACACTTACGACGGACCGTCGCACCCACGACGGTCCGTCCTGCACGACCGTCACGATGGTCAGAGACCCCTATGATAAGGGCCTCCACAAATTTTCCAAGTGTCCAACGACGGACACTTACGACGGACCGTCACACCCACGACGGTCCGTCCTGCACGACCGTCATGATAGTCAGAGAACCCTGTTCTGAAGGTCTCCCATCATTTTCTAAGTGTCCAACGACGGACCCTTACGACGGACCATCATACCCACGACGGTCCGTCCTGCTTAACCGTCATGATGGTCAGCGACCCCTCCTTCAGGGTTCCTTGTATATACATATACCAAGTATAACACGACGGACCTTATGACGGTCCATCATAGTCACGACGAGCCGTCATAGGTCCCGTCGTGTGGTACAGTTTCAATATTACTAACACATTTTTTTAAAAGTTTCATGTCATATGATCTTGCCTGATTTGATTGCCACTACTCATACTAATATTGCCCCTTTACAGGTACTATCGACTATGGCACCCAAGCAAGACCGCACTTATGCACGCGGGCGATCTAAGTCTGTCGCCCCGTCTGCACGCTTGATCATCAGGTCTGATGATGAGCGGGACCCTGAATACATGCCCCCAGGCACCTCCGCCCCTTTCCGTGCTACACGTGCCCCGAGCCACACCCGAGACGGTGGCGTCGGCGTAAGTCACCGCCTCCCGGGTCGATGAGGCGCGCATCGACCGCACACCCTGCCGGTCGGGCCACAAACGAGGAAGGAGCATCTAGCTCTCGGGAGCATCCGGTCCGAGGAAGCCAGGATCTGGCTGAGGTTCCCGCACCCGCCATCGCCGCAGCGGCTCGCCTCGTGACGAGGTCGATGGTCAGACTCCACATCCGGCGCCAACCCCGGTCCCCACCTGACCTCGACCACCAAACCGGTGTTGCGTTGAAGGCCGCTTTCGTGTTTACTCCGGCCTTGAAGTTCTTGACCGATAAAGGAGTAATGACTCGAACACTCACCCTGGAGCGGCGGGTACTTACAGGAGTCTCCTCGATCAGGAGATCCACAACATATTCACAAGGCATCGCCTAGAGTGGACACCCGTCCTTGGGACGATACAGATGAGAGATGGTCCGAGAGTTCTACGCGTCCACGTAGCGACTCTCCGATCCGCAGATCGGCAGCGGTCGCTCCGCGTAAACAGCCCCATTGGAGCGAGTTCTAGTTCGGGCGTGCGAGTTGACATTTCCTTGCCGTCATCCGCGGTTCTATCTGGCGAGTGCAGATGCTACTCGGACCCCATTCGCCGAGTTTGACTACGGCTGGCGGTAGTGAAGGATGGGCGATTCTGCGAGCGGCGAGGAGACTACTGCGGTGGATGGCCCTACACTTATCACCGATCGGCGGAGGGTGCAGATTGGGTCACCGAAGGGGCCATCAAGAAGGCCAACCTCACGTTAAATCGCCAAGTTCTTGTGGGCTCGTGCGTCAACGCTTTCCCCACAATACGATAACATAGTCACCTGGGATCGGCGATCTTGATGGCGGCGATGATAGCCGGCCGAGGTGGACTATGCATGGCTCCTCCAGGCGATCATGCACGAGAGAGGCATTCAAGGTCACCACCACCTACCCGCTTTTCGCATGATCTTTGCCGCTTTGCAGTCTGCAGTGTGCCCATATGGCACATAGATCGATTGAGACCCCGGGTACCATTAACGCGTCGGCCTCATCGAGACGAGGCCAATGAGTTGGCCCACGCCGAGGGCCCCGTCGAGCTGCCACCACTATCCGATGACCTTGCGGATACGGTGGCCCAGGCTCGCATACATACCTGCAGGCATCCACGGACACTACCCGGTCGAAGTCTATCCCGGTAGCGACACTCTACCACACCGCCCCGCTTGCCCGAGTCCAAAAGCTGGAGGCACAATGGCCACTCTTACGCATCATATCCAGTAGTGGATGCAGTCTATTCTTGAAGTCCGAGGCGTATGGAGAGGCAGATGCAATGGCGGAAGATTGCCGAGGTTAACCGCCTCGATGCCTTTGAATTGAGAGTATTAGCTCGACCATCCCTCCGGTAGATGTGTCGACTCTCCAGTGCGATCGCCCGATCTTCGCGGAACATCGACACGATCCTAGCGACAAGAGTGTAAGAGTCTGTCGAGCCTGCTGAGGATACTGTATTGGCGGCTCTGTTTTCTACTCCAGACATTCCCCCATCATCCCCGAGAGAGAGTGCCAAGAGGCGGAGGGTCGATCGAGAAGGATGAGGCACGAGCGAAAGAAGGAGCACCGCGAGACGGAGGTCAGCGAGGAGAGCCTCACTGGCCGGCGGAGGCACACCGGTCGAGCATCACGGATAGCGGTGAGGCGTCTAGCTCCCGCATGTAGAGACGGCAGGAGGCACCTACCGAGGGTGCGATTATTCTTGTCTTGAGGACATCACCGAGGTGTCCAGTTACGAGAGGATGTGGGTTCGGGAAACCAGACCCACCACTTGTTGATCGGCGACGCTATGCGCCACAGTTTGCTTTCACCTACCCTCTAATCTTTAGATTTTTTTTATGCATTAGGGACAATTGCATGCTTTTTTGTTGGGGGTGGGGTAAATGGAAAGTGAGTGTTAGGGTGAAGTCTGAGTAGCCCAACTCACTATCCTCTTTTGGGGTTTTCTTGCCTGTGTTCTTTTTCCCCAAAAGACTGATTACTTTTTCTGTTGAACCGGCACGTTATATCTTTTGTACATAGTTTAACTCTGAAGCATGATGGCTGAAATGATATCCCGATAAAATTGGAAAAGGTTGCATGAAAAGGCGTAGTAACTGATAATTGTGTGGATCCAAACATGAAATAGAGTTACACCATTGCACTACCCTAAACCTTCAAGTCGAACTAGGTGTCTGATAATCTGGTATAGTGATGAGATGTCAAGTGAGTGTGAGGAAAGTTGAATAGTCCACTACTGATACTGAGCTAGAACTGCCTGGTTAGTCCTTCTAAAAGTAAGTTGTAACATACAATTAGGAAAGGATCATAGGCCCTTATTCAATATAGCCCATTTCTAGCCTAAATAAAAGAAACCAAAGGAAAGTTATCCGTCGTTGATCCAAATAATTTGAGCTTAAAATTAGACCTTTCTTTTTCACCCCAACTGATCTTTTCTGGGAACAATATGTTGGCCCTGGTCCCTCCTTGGACATGTGCACCTCAGCTTATGCCAAAAGCATAAGTTGAGGGTGGCTAATGTATAAACAACCTTCGTTATGGCCCTGACCCGATTTTGGGTATTGTGTACCTTGACTCATGGCAAAGCCATGAGTTGAGGGTGGCTGTTTTGAGGAATGCTCTGGAAAGTGGGGTTGAAAGAACAAAGAGAGAGAAAGAACAAAAGTAAAGTGACTCAAGAACTCGTTAAAAAAAAAATATTCAAGAATTACAAACAAGAAAAGAAAAGAGTCACTTACACAAATGAAGAAAGAAGGAAATGACAAGGTGAAAGAATAGGAGAAATCAAGCGAGATAAAGTGATATAGAGCGGAAGGTTTAGCAGATATGTCAAGGAGGGCAAAAGTCACTAAAGTATACCTAAATATACCCTACTCGACTCACGAGCCTACGTTACAAGCTAAAAAAGTCCTATCGTGATCCTAAGGGTTGTATAGCGAACTTAAGGCAGTGAAAATAAGGGCAAGCTTATGGCAATAGGTATGAATGAGTGTGACTTTGTTCTGAGAGCGAGTGTTGAAATGTAATCCTTATACTCAAACTGAAATCATTGTGTGAAAAATGAGGATTTTGTTCTAAAGTGAGGACACTAGTTGCAATACCAGAATTATTAGCACCTCGGTGAGAAATTGAAGAGGATAGGTGTTAGTGCATGGTGAGTCTGTGTCATGTTCGAATCCCACAAAAGTCAAGCCAAATAGTGATAGCATGCATAGATTTGATGGGATTAGTCGGGATTGATAGCCAAATGATTGCAAAGGATAAAACATGAATACTATTGTACAAAGATTGTGTAGTGAGTCATAGTGCGTCGCTTGAGTACAAACAACGAATTTAAGTTGAGGGTGTTGATATACCGTGGTTTCACGGTATAATTAATACTTTTTCCTTAAGTTTAGTGTGTCCGAAAGCCTTTTTGTGCTAATTTTGATATAAGTTTTTCTTTGTTTTGCGAAATCATCTAAAGTGAATCACGGAGATTTTGAGCGAAAAATGCGTAAGAGACCACCTACGGAGCTTATGGCGGTCCGTCGTGCTTGTGACGGTCCGTAGGTGGCAGCGTAGAAGTCTGAAGGAAGATGGGAAGTCGACCAAGTGTGGGATTACGAAGCTTGTGACGGTCCGTCATGGATATGACGGTCCGCCCCGCAGTTCGTCGCGAAGATCAGAGAAGTGATCCCAGTACCCAAATTCCAAGAGTTGAAGTATTTTGTAACGAAGACCCTCGACGGACCGTCGTGCCTGTGACGGTCCGTCACACTTGCCGTCGAGGGGAATGAAGAAAGCAGCAGAAGAATTTCACCAAGTATGAGGCGACGGAGCCCACGACGGTCCGTCATGACCACGACGTTTCGTCGCGTGGTCCGTCGACCCAACCGCGTTTTGACAGATTTCCAGTAATTAGAATCCTTGTTTAATTAGGTTTTTATTTTTTTATAAATAGTTCGAAAAACCTCGTTTTTGAGGTTAGACTCTGGGAGATTAAACATCATATTATTAGACTTTGTTTGTCTGAGTTTTTGATTATTGGAGATTCTTACAAGTAACTCTTGTTGATTAATCAAGCAAATTTTCAGACTTCATTCTTTATCATTAAAGTAAGTACATGAATTCTTGTTTAATATATTTGAATATTGTGTTTATGGCTATGAGGAACTAAACTCTATAACTAGGGTTGTGGGAACCATAGGCAAATAATGAGATAAACCCTAGCTAAAATAACAATTCTAGAATAGTGTCTTGCATGTATTAATAATTCTTTCGCTTAGAAGTCTTTTTAACGGATGATCAACGTTAGAACTCGCCTTAATGCTACTTGCCGGACCAAGGAGGTAGATAATAGGAAAAGAATTATTAACATACATTTAGTGTATACTATCTAATAGGCTAGTATTTATTGGTACGAGGTAATAACTGAGTCAAATATCGAATATGATGCTTAATATGAGGTAAGGATAAGGGTTAGGAAAGCAACACACGTAGCCGGACCAAGGTGCGGAGTGAGATTTTCTAGATGCCGGACCAAGGATTTAGAAATACATAGCTTATCACTTTGCATGCAAGATACTAGGAAAGAATTGTTATAGCTAGAATTATCAAGTTATGAACCTGTGGGGAACACGTAAACCCTAGTTACTTTGATTACTTGATTAAAACACAACATTAAAAGCTGTTAAGTGTCTCTGTCTAGTTCGTTAGTTATTTTTATTTTATTAGGAAGTACAAAACCCCCCTTTTATGCTTTTACTTTTTAAGAAAGTCATCAACCGAACAATAGTAATAACAAGTTGGAGTTAAGTCTAGACTATTTTCCTCGTGGGAACGATCCCAACCTCACTAGTTGGGTTATTTACTTGACGCGACCGCTTTACTTCTCATTTGAGAAGTAAGTTTGAGCGTATCATGGATACAATAAAAAGGTCATGATTTTTTAAATTTAAGGAACATCTAAAGTGCTTAGCAAATGTTACATACAATGTAGTACATGCAAACAACAACAAATGTTTTAAAGCTTCATCAAATCTGATAATTCACCCCCTCGCATGAAGGTGAGAACAATCATTTGTGAAGCTTCTTTTTCCAACAACTTCCAAAAGTTTTCTCAGAAATCATTTTGATAGAGACAATCACCTATGGTGTCTTGAACGTTGTATTAGACACATTTGGGACGAAGACCGCCCTCGCATATTTTATTGTGAATGCTCTCAAGGGAGTTACAAAAACTTTTTGGCACTATTAACCTATTATAAAAGATACTAAAGAGTTGATCAAGTGACACAATTTTACTTCTATGTCTGTCTAATTCTTTAGCTGGGATGGGTACAATCAAATATGGGATGTTGAAGAAAATTTTCTGCCTTAACTCACAACAGAGAGAAGCTAGAGGGAACTTAATAATTGATAAGTGGAAAATTCGAAAGAAAACCCAAAGCTTATCTCCAGTAGTACAACAAAATGAACTGCCTGGTTTGATCCTTATGCCAACTCAAATGTTATTTGTCTCACCTTTTTCTCTTTTTTAGTTCTTGTGAAAACACCGTAAAAGGAGAAATCTCCACAAGCAAGAAGATAATGTTGTGAAGCTCCTTTTTTGTGATTGGTTTAATCATAGAAAGCATCAAGAAGATGCATTGAGACTAAGGCAACATTGTAGCTGCAAAAAGCAAAAGTGACACCTTGTTAGCTACATTACTTGTGAAGCTTATTAAGCACTTAACCTATTTCTGTCTCAAATTGCAAATGAGAGTCCTCCTTGTAGGGGATTATCTTGTTAACACGTAAGGAAGTCACGTCCCCCCTTTTCGTAATACAAATAAAGATCTCAAAGAAAATTAATCTTGATGAATCCCCACGCATATCAATGAACAATGTCTCTAGATCCAATGAGCTCTGTAGCAAGCTGCAAATTCTTGGGAAGTCTAACTGGCCTTCATTTATTTGAAGGTCCAACAAATTCCGGCTCGATGTTAGAGACTGCCACCCTTTCAACTTCAGAATGGACAGGCACTTATAAACCAAAAAGATAAAGTAGAATATGTCAAAACATGGAAATATGACATACTCGATAAATGATATGAAAACCGTTGAATAATTCCCATAAAATAGAGTTGACTATACAAATTTGATTTTCCACATCAATCATGGTTGGTTTGAAAATCCAAAGACAACCCTTAAACGCTTGGAAACCCCATAAACATGACTTGAAGTAGGATCAATGTAAATCAAACCAAATTTTATACATTGTTCTATCAATTGCGAACTCTTTACTCTTGAGTACTTAGCAACTTGGTTATCAAATTATCCTAAGTAGTGACGATCTTAATATTACTATAGTAATGATTCAACAGCAAATAAAAAAATCAAGAATTATGGATAGTGATGTGTATGAATAAACCTTGATGCACCAGCTACTCAGTTCAAGACACTCGACATGGGCAACACTATGAAGAAGTTTCTTCAAACAGCTAAACTCTTTCTCTAAGTTGCTTTCCTCAACCTTAAAATCAAAATGAAAACGAAGGATAGCATAATTAAGGGAAGAAACATTTCTCTACACAATGCGTATCTGACTTCTCAATCCCTAGATTTCTAAATGTTCAACATGCGGGGCTATAATTTCAAGCCAAATATCATGATTCTTATCGTATTACTCTTTTATCGTCAATACTGTCATCTTTACAAATCTACTTTCCAGACGTTGCATAACCCAAGCCTTTTTTAATTCCAAGCGTTCCAAGTTAGGGCAACCAGATAAAACCTTTTCCATAGAACCATCTATCGATTCCATGAACCCAATTGAAAGAAAACCCAAATTACTCCAATTAACACTAGCACAAGGTTTCAATTGACATTGATTTAAAATTAATTTCTTTAACGACGAGTTTTTATACCCAAACTGCGGAAACTCATAATTTTGTTGACTTGCAGTAATCAATGAAAGTGAAAAGAATTCAACATTTGCAACTTTAGTAGGAAAATGTATCTATAAATCAACATCTTTAGAATAAATCTCGTCATACCTAAGGCCCCCGATACCAGAGCTCTTGATTTTCTTTCAAGATTTCCAATAATAAAGCTCTCCATGGACGGAGGCCAGGTAAGAAACTGTGTCATTTTGATTTCCACCATAGGGGAAAATGAAAGAGCGTTTTAATGGAATGGACATCCAAAGAAATCGCCATCTTGTAGAGAGTAGACTGGTTCCCACAACTTGTTTTGCATCCCACAACATAGAGAGGATGTGGAGTAGAATCAGCTCCGGCAGATCACTCAGCCGGTCTCCTCCTTTGGGCGCCGCCATGACTTTCTTCGGCCTTCCCATGGAGTACAAATAACCTTGGTAATGACGAATTGAAATGGAGTAATGGCGATCTACCCACTATGGTATCCTCATATTCTGCGCATAAAACTATCAAAAGTCCCTTTTATAAACTTTTAGGATTAAAAGGAGAGTATAAAATTGAAAAAAAAAAGAGAAAATGTCATAAATAAGAAGAAAAATTGATGTATATATATTATCGATATCTAATAAATTATGCATATACAATAACGATGTTTAATCTTATATCTTATATTACAAATTCGAATGAGAAATCAAGTGATATGCTATTTGATGTCCCAAAATATGAGAAGTGGAACAATCAGCATGCCACAATAAGAGAAGTTCTTTTAAATGTCATGTTCTCTGTACTTGGCTTTCCAAGAATACACTAAACATAAATCAAACACTTGACACAATATACCTCCAAACGGTTAAGTATTATAATTGCTATTGACTATACATCTAAATTTGAGAACATGTATTAGTGTTGCAATTCCACAGAAGTATCTCTGATTTCATCAATTCTAAAACTTATACTATATTGAAATATATGAAACCTCTAATATTACATTTCAAATTCTTCCAAAGCTGGACAAAACAAAATAAAAATATCATTTTATCTATCTTAATATTACACCTGCTATTGATGAATCGTCAATACCTCACTTGAGGATAGCGAATTAGTCAATTGTCTATCTTTTTTAATCTTTTCCTCCTCTTCCTCATTTAAATCGGGCTCACACGTTCAATTTGACCAACCACACATGCTTTTTAGCACCCAGAATATAAGGTTGTTTCAAACATGACACTCACATTAGCATTCAACTATACTGTTGGGAGCTGATTAACACCACATTCTTTCGTAGTTTTCTTCATTTCCAAAGGACTAAGAAAGATTTTCACAGGGACATTGATCAGGTAGAAACAATGTTTTGCAGTACAGAGCATGAATTCTAAACTACCCGATAACCTTAGTGGATTGTTCATGGAAGCAACCTCAGATTGGTGCAACGGGATCCCGCTAACACTACCTATCGGGCGTATCAAATATTCAGACACTTACCAAATCATTTAATCACAAAGATAAAATACGTACAACTCCAAAACACATAAATACTCATCAAAACAACAATTGTATATAAATTAATGAAACGAAAAGACTAGTTAAATAATATATCTCTAGCTCAAATCCCACAATAAGACCATGGAGCATCTATTAGAGTTCAAATGAGTTCAAATGTGGGCATGAAAACAAGTCATAAGTTATAAATAGTTAGATAGAGCTGAAGCACTACCATCCACGAACAATGTGAAGGCTCAACTCAGTAACCGAATCCATGCAAATGAACTCATTAACCACTAGTCTCCCCCTCTGCAATGGTATCTGCATAGACACACAGGTAAGATCCTCGACCCACTACTTTAATATACTCCTGGAACAAGTGTTAGAAAATATATCTTCACAAAAAACACATAATGATACGCACAAGAGTTGGTTCCATAATATAAGTTCAACCAAAATGTCTCAAACTCAATCCATGCTTAAAGCTTGTGCAGTGCAAGATATCAGCCGACAAGTCCACGACAACACATATAAGCCAGGTAAGCAAGAGTGGCGGTTTGAACTTCACTATTGGGGAAAGTGAAACAGAGTGATACTGGAATGGACATCCAAAGAAACCGGCCAGGACTTTCTTGTGGGTCTCCATGGAGTACCAATCTTCAATTTTGCTGTTTTGGTAAAGTTGCACGAAATTGGAAACGAGAAGAAATTAACCTAGCACATTTCGTATAGTTACGTGAAAACGTGATATTCGGTATGTTAAGAAAATCGTATCACAAACTATTCAATAACAAAATTACAATTTGAAATATATGAATAATCAAAAAAATATGTATTAATGTGTATTAGACTACAATTGACTTGTTGTACCGATATATTTATCAATCTCATTGTTATTAGCCTTGTAATTTGTCATAACACCTATAAAATTTATATTACAATCTAAAATTCAGTCCAAACCCATGTAAATAAATAGTAATAATAATTACTAAAAGTTAAACATAAAGTAATCAAAGAAAGAAACTTGAAAAGTAAACTTATTGTAATGGCAAAATGGTCTTGAACAAAAATGAAAATAATACACAAGAATACATATAAAAATAGGCATAATACATATCTTAGACCATAAATTTGCCTTTAAATTTTAACTTTGACCTCCAACTTTCATAGTGCACAAACATGCACTTTAACTATCCAACCTTTTAATAAATAAACACGCGAGTCCTACCTGGTAAAACCCGTGAGGTGCACGTATTTTGCGAGTTAGAAGTATTTTTTGAGGCCTACAACGGTACAAAAAATGCTGAAATGACAACTTTATCCTTAACGAATCCCTTTTTTTTTATATATTTTATATTTCCAAATTAAAATCTCAGTTTATTTTTTTAAATTCTAAATGAATTTGTAAAATATTTAATTAGTTGGCAGCCATTGAGTGGCTCACTATACACATGGCTTTGGCTCCAAAAATCACGTGTTTATTTATTTAACGTAGAATGGTTAAAGTGCATGTTTGTGCACTATGAAAGAGAAATAGAGTGATACTGGAACGGACATCCAAAGAAATCGGCATAGCATAGCACACTTCATCTAAAGTCTTGCAATATATTATAGTACTAATCCTGACATGTGAGTTACATGAAAACATTATATTCGGTATGTTAAGAAAATCACATGACAATAAGTATCACAAACTATTCAATAACAAAATTACATATTTAGAATATATGAAAAATCAACATATTGTTTTGTAAAATATGTAACCCCTGAAATTAAAGTAACTATTGTATCACATAGACTAGTTGAACAACTAAGAATAATAGTGCACAAAGCCTTTCATATTGTATTAGCTTGATGAACTTTGTGAAATCCAAGCTCCTAAAATAAATTACACTAATTACTTATAATGTAAAAAGAACCATTATCACACAATAAATAAATTTGTATCAAAATTATTTTTCTAAAAACATGATATAAAGTCATGTCAATATAGTGATATGAAAATTTTCTATACTGTATAAGAATATAGGCATACTAAAAAGCAAGAAAAGGCAATATACACAAGATATAATCTTTTGTTGTGAAACACTTGTCAATTACTATACCTCACTATCTAATTTAAATATGTGCTTTACATAATAAATTATGAGAAACATATACATTTGATTTTGGGAGTTATAAATACAAAAGAAATGAAAACTATGGATATTATTAAAAACATAGGTTATGAAACTTAATAGGTGTAAATTATTGAAATGTGACCTTTTAATATAGAAAAAAATGAAAAATCCAAATAAAAACAATAGCAAAACTTCTATGTTGTTATAAAACAATATAATGTGGATGTCCATTACTCCAAGAAGTTACTACATAACCTCCTCAATAATGAAGATAACCATAACATCCACAACCTCCAACTTTATAACTATTACTCTTGTAACATTTCCCGTGCATAACCTCCCTCATTATATTTATGTTAGTGTCATGCTTATGACTAACTTTTTGTATGCCTTTATGTTATATTATAAATAGAGGCATAAGAGTTCATATTGTATACACTTGAAGATTGGGTGAATGCTTGAAAGAAAGAAAGTTGTCTCATATTGTTCCTCTTGTCTTATATTCTTTTTGTCTTCATGTTTATATTGATCTTTTGTTCTTTAGTTTTACAACACGTTATCAGCACAAGTTGCTTATTCTCCGTCAAGAATCAATGGTAGGTATTTCTTGATTTTTTTTATGAATTATCCTAGTAATTCTTCATGCAAGGTATACATCATATTCTATATATTATTTGTACTAACAAAGTTTGTTTTGTGGTTATTTTAAAGTGGTGGGTAAATTATGATAATTTTCATAACAATATTTATTCAATTTTAAGTCAAATTCAGATTATATTTATGATATTTAGTATTTATTTATTTTTGATAATGTATTTCTTTATAAGACATTGGTTGAGGGTAAGATGGTGAATTCAGGTTTCACCGCACCAAGTGGGTAAGACATCGAGTAAAGTCTCGGTGCACCAAGTTAATAAGAAGTTGGGTTCAAGTCCCATCGGTTTATGAACAAATGCATATTTATATGGGTAAGACATTGGGTTTAAGTCCACTCCACTATAATGATGATATGATGATGAATAACACAAAGTTGTATACTTTTGACTGAAAGTCATGAAATTTACCCAATTAATTTGCTTCATTCTCTCATGTGAATGTTGTAGCAATGCATAATATGTCTGAAAAATGACAAGTGGTTGAATGTATGAATATGGATGTGGTAGAATTTTAATGAACATCATTGTAATAATGAAAGGAAGAACATTATGGGTTCTTAAGATGGTCCTTCAGATGTGAAGGTAATTTTTATTCATCAAAGTGGTATGAGAAGTTGGTCACACTGTTGTTGGTGTAACCTAATTTAAAAAGTTTTGTGTACATTTGACCTCTTAAACTGATGTTGAGTTGAGTTACATAATGACAAAACATGACAATGAGATTCTAATAAAAACTTATGGAACATATACAAACTGGTTATGGTCCATTCTTGAAGAAAAAGTGACTTGTGTTCGTATGGATAAGAACATGTTCATGTATTGTTGGATGAATGTCACATCTCACTTCTACGGTTGAAAGAAAATCTATTGACATAAGTAGTCATTTTGGTCATATATATATTTTGAGTACTACACAGATATTGTGGTATATTAAAATGAACTATTGGAGGACAATAGAAAGAAATAAATCTTTTCTGTAAAGGTTGTGGTCATAACCAAAATAAATGTTGTCGTGTGACAACACAAATTTGTCATTGATTATCGAGAAATAAGTCTTGAATGTAATAATTTTAACTATGACAATAATAATAGTTTTATCCTTGTAAGAGATGGTCATCATAAGAATGACATTGTGAAAATTGTAGTAGTCCACAAAATTAATTGATAGTTACGAAAGGGCTTGTAACTATCAGGAGAAATAAAATTATTCATAATATTGGGGTTGTAGTAAGTCTTTAAAGAAATTTTTTAAGTTTCAAAAGAATTGAAAACAAATATTATATCTTGAAATTACTACAACAAAAGTGGGTTATACATATTTATGTACAACGTTACCCATTTTTCTTCTTGTTTGTTGTATAAAACATGGCATGAAGATGGAACCATATTCAAAACTAAAATCGAAGTTTACTAGGATAAATACCAGTTGGCATAATCGGTTGTCCATTCCGATTCAAATGTGATGCAAGAGAAATTGAGAATTCACGTAGCTATATGTTGAAGAAATAAAAGATTTTTCAAGAATTCTCTTTTGTAGCTTGTTCTCGTGATAAAATGATCATTGTACCAGCTAAGGTTGGGATCGTATCTCCTAAAATTATTTGAAACATACAAAAAGGTGAATATGAGTACGTTCACCTGCCATGTGGACCACTTGCTATTATGATTTAATAGATGCATCTATGGTATGGTCACATGTGCATTTGTATTAACTTACAAATTGGTTTTTGTAAGGTTGTTTGCTCGAATTACTAAATTAAGAGCACAGTTCCAAACTATAAAGTCATGTTGATAATGTTGGTTGGTAAACCGGAAATTATATGCCTCCAATTACAGCTAGATCATTGATTTTGAGAAGAAATCTCACAAATAAAATTTGGTATGAGATGAGTTTATTTTAACATGTATGCATCAAGGCAACAAGCTTCTCCCAACACAATTGGTTCAGGGTCAGGAACCAAATAATTTCCATCTAAAAATTTGATGTGCACATTTATGATTTTATTGCTCCACGCACCAAGATGGATCCCCAAATGAGGTTGAGGGTGAATGTTAGATTTCCTAACTGTAACGACCTGTTTAGTTGTTTTGAGCAGCAGATTTTATTTCTGGAAAAACTGGCTGAGACGACGGATCCCACGACGGACCGTCATAGGCACGACGGATCGTCGAGGGGGTCTCGTTCCAAAACACTTAGAATTCTGAAATTTGAGTACTGAAATTGACTCTCTGAACTTCGTAACGGAATGGCAGGACGGACCGTCGTGGACACGACGGACCGTCACACATCTTCCACAGAAATTAATTCTCTGAACTTTGTGACGGACCTGCAGAACGGACCGTCACAGCCATGACGGACCGTCACAGACTCTTCAAGGAAATTGAGTCTCTGAACTTTGTGACGGAAGCAGCAGGACGGACCGTCGCAGGCACGAAGGGCTGTCAGAGGCTGCGTAAACCCAGACTAGGTCGGATTTCTGTTACATATTTTAAGGGGCGTTTTTGACTATTCCTGCTATAATTATAAATTTAGTGGGTTAATATTAATAAGTCAATTTCTTGGGGGTTAAAGGAGATAACCTTGAATTAATTATTTGGTTAATTCATCATCTTTTATACTTAATTATATGCTAATTAGGGTAAAAGAAAAAGGGTTTGAATAAGAAAAATAGAAAGAACAAGGAGAGGAAAAGAGAAACGATCGAGAGAGATACGAACGAAGAAGAAACACAAGCTTTGGGGAATTTGCTTGCTTGATCACGAATCTTCGGTAGAGGTAGGTTATGGTTTTTATGCTATTCGTAGTAAACTCTTAATAGCGAATGATATGTATTGGTAGTATTGTAAACCCTGCTATATGCTTAATTTTATGCTTGCATGAATGTGATTATATAATTGTGATAAAATAAGCATGATGAAGCTATTGAATCATAAATCTTGAAAAACTCTAATCTCCTTGTTAATGATGATGCCTTGGTATAAAAGAAGGCTTGATGAGTAAAGAGATTGATGATGCTTTGGTATAAAATAAGGATTGATGAATTAAGAGAATGAGATTAGTGGAGCGGGTGTCACGAACCGACACGTAGAATTAGGGGATCGGGTGTCACGAACCGACACGTATAATTAGGGGATCGGGTGTCACGAACCGACACGTAGAATTAGGGGATCGGGTGTCACGAACCGACACGTAGAATTAGGGGATCGGAGTGTCACGTTCCGACACATAGAATTAGGGGATCGGAGTGTCACGTTCCGACACATAGTAGTAGGGGAGCGGAGTGTCACGTACCGACACGAGAGAAATAAAGATAATGAATCTTGAAAGATGTTAATATACTCAATCTAATGAACCTAATTCCCAAATGAGTATGGTATTGGCTTGAGTCCTCATGGGTGAACTTGACGGTACTTATTTATGATTATAGTACTTGTTGTTGCTACATGTTGAGTATTGTAGTTGATTTATGATATTATCTGATATATACTATTTTCTATTTTGAGTTGGCCGATGATATCTACTCAGTACTTGTGTTTTGTACTGACCCCTACTTGTATGTTTCTTTCTTTGTTATTTGTGGAGTGCAGCAAACCTACCGTCGTCTTCAACTCAACCGCAACTCTAGCCAGTCTTCATTACACCGGATTTCAGGGTGAGCTAATGCTTCTAGCTTGGACTGGATCTTCTTCTCAAGTCTTGATGCCTTGAACTTCCGGCATGGACTAGCTTTTTATTTATTTAGATTCTTAGAATACTCTTAGTTTAGTAATTTGATCATAGATGTTCTTGTGGTGATGACTTCCAGAATTTGGGGAGTAATAGTTGTTGAATTTTAGAAGTTATTGAATTGATTTTTATTAATGAGTTTAAGTCTTCCGCATTGTTTTCTGTTATTATATTGAAATGTTGGGGTTTAGATTGGTTGGTTCGCTCACATAGGAGGGTAAGTGTGGGTGCCACTCGCGGCTCAGATTTGGGTCGTGACACTAACATTAGGGGAGATATGTGTAGCAGCTGAAAATTGTGTGTGGGGTGAATTATCTAGATCCTCATTACAAAAATGTGAACTTGAAGTTCAAAAGATAATTCATTTCCAAAATATTGCAAGTAATTTGCCAGATGTATTTGCTGACACAGTATTTTAATCAACATGCAAATACTCCAATAAATAGTCCTTGAAGAACAGAGTCTATGGTACGCCTAAAGCATGATAGACCAATCGATTACAAATGTAAAACTCCTTGATAAAGGAGAGGAGCAAATTATCAAAATGGTCACTGTTAATGAGGCAAGTGCTTTGAAGAGCACTATGACATAAAATTTCATAAAACCTTGGCAAAGGTTCAGGTACCTAAAAATTATGAAAATGTACAGATCTCGATAAGTTATTTCGTATTAGAGTCGATATCAAAATGGCCGTCGACAGTATATTTGATATGATAAAGCACTCAGTGCTATAGATGGTTACGATAATCTTAAATTCGAATCTATCATATAGTGTGGACAGATAAATGATTGATGCTATTCAATTATATTTTGTTTCACTTAGAAAAGTGATTCTTTTGAACATATAGTTCATAGATAAAAATATATGTCAGTGAGGGTACAAATGAATCATTGTGCGAAAGTATAACCGTAAGATATAAAGTATGATTCGTGCCTTGGGGCATAAAGAATTTTAGCAGAAGTCCTGAAATTATTATATGGAGATATGTTCCCTAATGGTGAATGAAACGAGACTTCCTTCAATCTGGCAATAGATGAATTATTTGAATATGCATAATGATTGATTATTACGTCTAACTAGACGATGAAGGTTATATGAAAATCCTTGAAGGATTTAAAAGGTGTTAAAGCAATTTCATTGAGTACCCAATGTTTTGAGATTGATTAACACAAAGAAAGAGTCTTTCAACCTCATGAAAATGATTTAAAATGTCATGCATTGGTGCACTTACAGATTGCTGGTTATGCAAATGCTAGGAGATGTGTGATTTTCTTTGAGGAGAAAAGACGAGTTTCAATAAAATTGATCAATCTCTCATGAGTCAAAAATGATTTGATTTTGTAGATTCAGAATATTTATTTGATCTATACAAAGCTCGATCGCAAAAGATTTATTTGCTTACATATGGAGGCACAACAATATTTTGGCATTCAACAAATATTGATAAACACTTCTTCAAATCGTGCAGAAATAATACTGATCTATGAAGTTAGTTGAGATGTGTTTGATTGGAATTATGATCTATCATATTCAGAAAATATGTGATTTTCCAGCCACCATATACGACAGTAACATATATCTCAATTGAAGGGAGGATATAATCAAAAAAGATCGAACAAAGTATATTTCACCAAAAGTCTTTCACACATGACCTTCAACAAAATTGTGAGATAGACGTTCAAAGGTTTATTCAAGTGATAATCTTGTAAACTTATTCACTAAAGATTGCCAACATCAATATTGGGAAGTTGTGATACAATATTGAAATGCATTGCTTTAGAGATATAAAGTGGAGTTTTTATCGGGGGAGAAAAATACGCGTGGTATATTTTCCTTAACCATGAATTTGTCCCGATTGGGATTTCCTGGTAAGGTTTTTAATGAGGCAACATTCAAAGCGTATTAAAAGATATGTGTACTCTTTTTCCTTCACTAGAATTTTTCCCACAGGGTTTTTTTCAAGTAAGATTTTAACGAGGCATATTATCTATGGACATCCAAGGGGGAGTGTTATAAAACAATATAATGTGGATGTCCACTACTCTAAGAATTTACTACATAACCTCCTCAATTATGAAGATAACAATAACCTCCAACTTTATAACCATTACTCTTGTAACATTTCCCTTCCGTAACCTCCCTCATTATATTCATGTTAATGTCATTTTTATGACTAACCTTTTGTATGCCTCTAAGTTACTATATAATTAGAGGTATAAGGGTTTATATCGTATACACTTGAAGATTGGGTGAATACTTGAAAGAAAGAAAGTTGTCTTATATTGTTCCTCTTGTCTTATATTCATTCTGTCTTCATGTTTATATTATTCTTTTGTTCTTTAGTTTTACAACATATGTCATATATATACAAAATTAATTAGAGCCTCAATACCTAAATGTGAAAATCAAGAACACGTATAAATAATTATTTATAAGAGCTAAGATCTCTATCAATTTCAAGACCAATGGACATATTTAGAATACTTGTGATCTCAAAAATAAAGAGGAGAAAAAATAGAATGTCAAGTGGTAATTGATCCTTGTTATTTTGAATAATGAATTATTATTAAATCAAATGTATCATTCAACCTTATTGGACCATAATGTCAAGTGATAATGGATAATATCATATTAATTTTAAAAATATGTACATGACAAATATAGTTTTACAAAAGAATATGTGTTAATGTGCATCACTAGACTACAATTGACTTTTTGTACGGTATATTTATCAATCTCATTGTTATTACCCTTGTAGTTTATCATAACACCTATAAAATTGATATTGCAATCTAAAATTCAGTTCAAACCCATGTAAATAAATAGTAATAACAATTACTAAAAGTTGAAACATAAAGTAATCAAAGAAAGAAACTTGAAAAGGGAACTTAGTAAAATGGCAAGATGGTCTTGAATAAAAATGAAAATGATACACAAGAATGTATACAACAAATAGGCATAATACATATATTAGACCCTAAATTTAGCTTCAGATTTTAACTTTGACCTCCAACTATCATAGTGCACAAACAGACACTTTAACTATTCAACATTTTAATAAATGAACACACGAGTCCTACCTGGAAAAACGAGTGATGTGCACGTATTTTGCGCAAGTTAGGAGTAATTTTCGAGGCCCTCAATGGTAAAAAATTGCTGAAATAACAATTTTATCATTAACGAATCCCTTTTATATATATTTTTATATTTTAAAATCAAAATCTCATTTTAATTATTTTTAATTCTAAAATGAACGTGTAAATAATTAATTAGTTAGCAGCTATTGAGTGACTCACTAATACACGTGGGAGCGTTTGCATTTCACTCTCTTTGGCTCCAAAAATCGCATGTTTATTTATTTAAAGGTAGGATAGTTAAGTGCATGTTTGTACAAGTTGGAGGTCAAAGTTAAAATTTAAAGTCAAGTTTAAAGTTCAATATATGTATTATGCCTAGCAAATATTAATTTTATAAATCTACATGTGGTGACCCTTCATCGTCTATTACAACTTTTAGTTTTCTTCTTTTATTAAAGCAATAAAGATCCAAATTTTGTAATAGATGAAAGAAACACTCTTAATCTTCTTCCTTTATTGAAACAATAAAAGTTCAAACTTCGTAAAAAGTGAAATACGACCTTTCGTGTATATATATTAGTATTTATTAAATTAATGTGTACTTACATTTTTTGTTCATAAATATATAATGATAATGTTGAATATAATGTTATAATCAATGTGTATTTACATTTTTGTTCGCAAATATTATTACTTTATAAGGATATTTTTGTAATTTAACTTTTAACTTGAGTCCTTCCCATTTATAATAATATATGATATGATGAATAAATAAATAAAAAAACATATTATAAATGAAAAAATGAAATTTCATTTAAGAAATAAAAATGAAATAAAAATAATAAAAAAGATATTCTTAAATGATGTCAAATTGAATTGAAATGTTATTTCAAATAATTTAGTATAAAATAATCAAGTGTCTTTCCTTAATAGTTGGTTTAAAAACCAACCACCTTTATTCAAGTTAATTAAGGATCAATAGTTCGGTCCATATCCAGTGTGAGTGTTTGTGCATTGAGAGGATCAGAAAGGACGCACCTCTAGTATAATAATCATTGTGTCCATGATATATAATGAGTAACCAAGTGGGGTTTAAATAACTACTAAAATCATCTAAGCAATAGTCCACCAAAAATTAAAAAGTAGCAAAACATTAAAAACTAAAATGAAAAAAAAGGTTAAAAAAATGTCCTTTAATTAAGTAAAGAATTCAATAGAAATGTCTTTTCAAAATTATTTAGTATAAAATATTCCTATTGTCAATACTCTAGATTAAAAGTGTCCATTCCGTAAATTTTTTTGTTCAAATACTCATCACTTGATCCAAGTAATTTAAGGGTCTATAGTTCATTTCATATCCGATATGAGCATTAGAGTATTTAAAGGATCTTTCCCTAATATGAGAAAGGTGAACCTCTAGTATACCAATCATCATGCCTACTGTATACGCTGAATAGTCAAGTGCAGAACGAATAACTGCTTAAAGCATCTAAGTAGTAAGCCCACCCCAAAATGAATGCTCTCCCATTCCAACTTAATTCCCCAAATATTCAGGTAGCATAGTCGAGACAATAACAAGTTCTTTGCCCATGCAAAATGGGGTGATAGAAGTATTTTAGAGAATTCAAGAGAGCATCACGGTGAGACGTTACTGTCAAATGAAAGTGCAGCGATATATGCATTGTAAATTTAACTGAATTGTTCAGTCTCTTGCGACAAAAATAGCTTTTTACCTGTGATAGAAGCATACAGGTCTTTCAACTACATTACGACATAATAATATGTTTGTTTTTTCTAGTGACTGATTACTATGTTGAGTCTACACTAGACTGAAATCACTAAACCACTTGCAAGAACCCAGTGGTACAGAAATGATCATACTCTAACTCATACTCCTAGAAACCTCACATACCATGATATAATCACTTATTTTTATCATTTATTATAAAGATCATCAACCTTTATTACATTTAAATATCAAGTACTTCCCCACATTCTCTATATCGTACTGTTCAAAGGCTGCGTTAAGTTCTAAGAATTTCCAGCTTGATAGTGGAACAGACCATCCTTTAAACTCTAGTATGGAGAGGCACTTATGAACCAAATAGATAAAGAAAAATATGTCAAAAACTAGGAAATGCAACTTACTTAGTAAATGACATGAAAACTGTTCAATAATTAAAAAAAACAACTTCAACTTTGCCATAAGCCACATCAAAGTATTCAAGGCTGTCTTAAAAATCTACGGATTGATATTTAAACACTTGGAGAAAACCTACAAGTGTAGCGGTAAGGTTTGAATAATCTACCAACTCTTGTCCAAGATAAAATTTCAATACGAAAGAAAAATCAGAGGTGATTTTGATAGTTTAAACGCTGAAAGGCAAGAGGGGGTGGATTAAACTTTCCGTTAGTCGACTTTCTGTAATGGTCGGTTGGCTCACCTACATCGTAGTAGAATAAATAAACAGTAATAAAAACATGCAGTAAATAAATAACATAAGAGTGTTTTTATACTGGTTCGGATTACCAATGTGGTGCCTCGTCCAGTTCCCGTGGGTTACAAGGGTTTCTTTAAGAGATTGTTGAGAACTTGGGTGTTACAAAATGTTACTATTAAGAGCCCCATCTGATATACAAATCATATCTTGTTCTTCGACACAATCTCTACCTGTCTAACTTACACTGAGATCTTTATTTCACCTTTCTTAACAATTGTTCGCTCAAGTGTGTACAAAGTTTTATGAAAGATAAAAGAGATTACAATATAAGTTCAAGTGAAGTGTGTACTTCACATCTAAGTCAGATGGGGTATATATATGTATATATGAACAAACTTGCGCTGTTGTAAGGAAAACCCAAGAAGTTATACTTCAACCAAGGATTTTAGGAATCCTTTGATTGAGGCAAATTTCTAATCCATGTCCATATTAGGTATGTGCATGGTAAATCACATTCCTTCCTTCTTGAAAAATATGTATCGGTTTTGTGCTTGGCTGAATGATTTATATTGACTCTTTGGCTTGATCTGATTTCCTTTCTTCTCCTGATGGCTTGGCTCTATTCTTGGCTTGATTGATGATTTCTTGATCTGGTCCTATCAATCACGATTTGCTTGATTGATCAGATGCCAACTTATTTGGTTGATTGATCTGCTTCCAACTTTAGGCTGTTTGTTAATGATTCTTTAATCCCTTTGATTATGTCTTTCCTTTATGAAGTAATTGTAAGGATCATAATATATTTCTGTCCAAGTTGGTGTTTTTTTTCTTGGATCCTTTCCTTATTGAATCTCTATGCCTGCGAGAACTGTGAGTAATATGGTAAGTGCCATTTATCAGAATTAACATAACATTAAGAAGCTAACAACTCCCATTTTTGATAATGATAATTAATTCACAATTTTAAATGGAGTGTAAATAGATAATGATATTTCCTAAGATATGGCAGTATGTAGCTCCCCCGATATATGTAGACCCCCTTCCTTGAAGGCTTAATGATGTGTCGAACTTTGAACTTGGTTCACCTGTCTTAAAAATTTTGGTGGAAAATTTTCTCCCCCTTTGGCATAATAAAGAAAAAGAAAACACCAAATATAAACAGAAGAAGGTAAAAGCAACTTAAACCAAAGTAATTTAGAGGTTAGCGATCATCCAAAAAATGCTTCAGGTTAATCACATTTTTGCAGAAAGAGTAACGCCTAGAAAACTGGTACTTAAATTAATAAGTAAGGTAAGTCCAAGACATTCTCGACAGAAACAAAATCTTTCCTCAAGTAAAGGTTTTGTAAAGATATCGGCTAACTGATTCTCAGAATCAATAAATTCAAGCAAAAATCATTGTTTCAACATGATTACGAATAAAATGATGCTTGATATCTATGTGTTTATCTCTAGAATGATGTGCAATATATTTAGATAGACTGATAGCACTAGTATTATCGCAAAAAATAGGTACTCCTTCAAAGGATAAATCATAGTAGGGGAGTTGATTCATCATCCAAAGTAGTTGAGTGCCACAACTTCCAACTGCTAAGTACTCAGATTCAGTAGTTGAGAGGGAAACACAGGTATGTTTCTTACTATGATAGGAAATTAGAGATTTTCCCAAAAAATGGTATATTCTACTGGTGCTTTACTTTTTTGTCATTTTTATCATCTGAAAAATCATCATCTGACTATCCAATTAAGTCAAAACTTTCAAAAAAAATTATACCATAACCCCATGTTAGAGGTTCCAATGAGATATCGAATGATTTTTTTTACAACGGTGAGATGTGATTCCTTTGGAGAGGATTGAAATCGTGCGCATTTACAAATGTTGAACATGATGTCTGGTCGACTAGCATTGAGATATAATAGAGACCCATTCATTCCTCGATAAAGTATTTCGTCAACTGCTTTTCCTCGGATTCTAGACAAGTGTGTGTGTGTGTGGGGGGGGGGGGCTCATGTGAGTTCCAAAGGCTTTACCCTTTTCCATTCCAAACATTTTGATCAACTCTTTTGCATACTTATCTTGATTTATAAAAAAAAGTATTTATCTGACTGCTTAATTTGAGGACCGATATTTGAATTTTGAGTAGGACCAAACAAATCCATGTGAAAGAGCTGAAGGGGTTTTGAAGTACTTACAATATCTTTTCTTTATTGGATGATCGAGTCTTATTTCCCATTTGACATGCGTCACAAATATGATCTTTCTCAAACTTTAGTTTAGGCAGACCAATGACTAGTTCAAGTCTAGAAAGTTTTCAAGAGCATGCTTACCTGCATGTCCAAGCTTTCAATGTCATATCCAAGAATCGCTTGAGACTACAGTAAGACAAGTAAGAGATGGAAAATCAATATTATTTAAAACATATATTTTATTAAATTGATCTCTGATAAGAATTAGCTTCCTCTGAGGATGTTTGATGATGAGCTGGTTGTATTGAAAGTAACTTGAAATCCAACATCACAAGTTTACTAATGCTGACAAGGTTATGTTTGAGTTTCTCAACCAAATACACTTCGATTATATCGCATGATGAGTTGAGTGTAATAGTCCCGACTCTAGTTACTTTTATTTTAGCATTGTCTCCAAATCTGACACATCCCCCATCTATTCTTTTTATAGTTTTGAACTTTCTTTCTTTCTGCACATATGTTT
Organism: Solanum arcanum; assembly: GCA_027789145.1. Taxonomy (NCBI): domain Eukaryota; kingdom Viridiplantae; phylum Streptophyta; class Magnoliopsida; order Solanales; family Solanaceae; genus Solanum; species Solanum arcanum. The sequence continues at coordinate 5,824,802 of CM050940.1, forward strand.
GGAGCATCCATTGTCAAGTACCCACATTCTTTTTCTGTAGGTTTTCTTTGATTGCTCCTGGAAAAGAATAAGATTAATTTCTTTTAGGTAACCAAACATTTTTGTTCCTTGATGATTAGTAAGTTTGGTCTCCGACTCCACTTTCAAGAAAAATATTTTCTACAATTAAAAGATCTGTGACCAAAATCACCGCAAGTGAAAAAAGTAATTTTAGTAGAAATTTCAGGAGAATAAGTGTCTCTACCCGAGCCTACACCCTGAACGTGGCCTACAGTTGAGAACCATTGTTGGTCCCCAAGCAAACCTTTTATCTGACTGACTTCAAGCCGAAGACTAACTTAAGCGTACAAAGCTTAAAACAGAATAAAAACTCATGAAATTGAAATACAAGGCTTTAACTCAAATGAACAATTCTGAATAAAAATAATTATATTTAACTATTCATAAAATAGGCAAATTAAGTCTTTAAAACATTTGATAAAATAAATGATATAGACTTCTGAAACTTTGTTGTCTATCTCTGAAGCCTCTAAATGAAACTGATGGAAGTTGGACAAGACCCACGACATCCTAATAACTTATATAACTGAAAGGTAATTGAAATCCTCTAGAAGCAAGGAGGCTCACCATAGCTAACTCGAACTCTCACACGTATCAAAGAAGCTCCTATAGATGATCCTGTATACATGCGTTTGCATCATGAGAAGATGCAGGCCAAATGGCTCAGTATGTGGAATATACGAGCATGTAATTAGTTACCTCTTTTCAAACTTACTCAACTCAAGTAAGTACTTAAGGATACTCAAAACTACTAACTTACTCAACTCAGAAGTACTCAATGATTAGATACTCAAACTTAGAGATTAGATACTAAACTTCAAATATTAGATACTTAACTGCAAAGATATGATACTCGACTCAATGAATCACAGATCTACTCAAGATACTCAACTTAAGGTATTCAACTCGAAACACTCAACTCTTGATACTTAACTAAACACATATCAATATAAAGCAGTTTAAAACAAGTGCAGTATAAAGAAAAGTTATTTAAAACATGATATCAACTCATAATCATAATATAATAAAAGACATACCATGATCCCTCTCAAAGTCTACTTGTGCAATGCATGAATGAAGTCTCATACCCCCATTCATACTAAGAAAAACCCCTTGAGCAACCATGCAATTACCATTGTAGGAGTTTCTCTAACCGACAACAATCACTATTAACCTAAGTGGTTATACAACGTCTTCCCTACGCTGCCAGAACTGTCCTATACTTTAACATCATATAGAACGCTCTACTTAGTGGATCCACCAACATAACTTAAGTGATCATCTAAAAAGTATGATCATTTAATACCCATTATGGATACATGGTTTATGGAGAATTGAGTTAATATGAACTCGCATTCCCACATTAGTGCTCAATACTGCTCTTACAAATATATTTAGCTCATATGACAACTTTTTTCTTTGGTTTGAGATAATTACTCATAACTTAGCTTAAAAGCTCTCTTAGAATCAATGTTCCCTTTCTTTGTAAAATGTGAAAACATTTCTAAACTCTTTATACATAGTCCTCATATACTTCTTTGAAGAAAATACTTCAATTTTTACTCTTTACTCAACTTGAACTTTAGAAACATTTGTGAAAGACTGTTGAAAACTTTATAAATTTTACTTTGACTCGCTCTTAACTTCCAGACTTGACTCTTAACTTCTCTTGACTTTGTTACTCTTAACTTACCTTCAATTGGATTATGGATTCAAGGTTCGTGATCTCATATTTATGGATGATTTTATGATGTTGAACATGGTGGTAGTGGGGGGGGGGGGTCATACAGAATTGTGAGCATGAACTACTCAACTCAAGGACTCAAAGACACTTATCATCTCAAGATTGTTCGACTAATAGGGTTCATGCGGAATTATGACCGCGAACAATTCAACTCAAGGACTTCATGGATAACATGTTATAGTACCATGATTAGAAATATAAACTCCAATGTGATAGAAACTTATTACTCAAGACTTAGAACTTGAAGATACTACTCCTCTCAAAGGTACTCAACTAATCGAGTTCATGTGGAAGTTATGGGCATGAACGACTCGACTCGAAGGTCTACATAATAATATAAAACTCGTGAATAGAACTCTTCTCATTCTCATACTTACTTTCTATGAACTTAGATCAAATCAATAGTTTACCTCAAAGGATTCACAATTGAACTCAAAGGCTTTCTTGAACTCTACTCTTAACTCTTTCTTTAATGTGAATTATGAATTCAAGACTTTTGAATCATGGGATAGAGGATATCATGATAATAAGGCAGACTCATGAATATATTCTCTTCACCCTAAAATTCACTTTCTCGAGTCTTGAACAAATTACTAGAAGTTGTAGAAGACTCATCAAAAGGACTTTCTTAGAACGTTCGAAAGAATTCTCAAAACTTAATTCTCAACTCTACCTTTAATTTTAATTGTGAATTCATGATTATGATCATGTTAATAATGATTTTAGGTGTTTAGAAGTATCTTAGATTAGACAGTCCTCACCTGTTCTAGTGACATAGATCCATCCGGTAGAGAGAAAAGACTTGAGTTTAGCCATTAGGTGAAGTACCAAGGGGAGGATCGGCTTCATCCATAACCAATACGGAGGGATTTACATAGTAAAGCAGGCTAAACAATGATATCAAAGGGATGTGCCCAGGATCGAATATCCTTATTTCGTACCCAAGAGTAGCCTTCGAACAGGAGTGAAGGTGTACTTTAAATAAACTCAAACGGAGCAAACTTAGACAAACTATATGGGGAAGGTAACCCTGGCGTTATAGGTGGCACGGTGTGCCAGCCCCTAAAGCTCAGAGGAGGGTTTAGGGCGCTCTGGCCAGGGCCCAACCCAGAAAATCCAACGAGCTTCCTTGCTCATTTTCTCACCCTAATTCCCTTAGAATCAAACGGTTTTTTTCCCAATCACTTGCATTCAATTACTTAATTTAATTACACTCTAATATAATGAAAACAACTCTCAAATTACTCAATTTCATCTCAAAAAATCATTAAAACCCCAAAACAACAAGATTTTGAATGAGCTTCAAGAATACCAATTAAGAACATTCTGTCTAAATATTTTTGAATAAGTTCGGAGGTATTAGGACCTTTGTTTAGTTAAGACGTGTCTCTGATATTTCGGTCATAGTATAGGGATACTTGTACCTTATCCCCAAATTATACAAACGAGGTCACCCATAGCTGCTTAAACTATAGCTTACAACCCGTAAATACGCAAACTGTATCTAAGGAGCCTAATTAAGTTCATTATATATAGTGACTTTGCGAAATTTTCTCTATTGATTATGGTGACATTTTGACTGTCCACATAGTGTTGATACTGTCCTAGATGCATGGTGGCCAGGACGACCCAAATAAACTCGTGTACTACCTGTTTATTAAGTTTCTAGGTGTAGCAATGCAACTTGAGCAATTCCTACTTAGAAGAAACATATTCACAAGGATCTGAAAAATCTATCTCAAGAGAATAAAGAGATATTGACAGACTTTGTCAATGAATAACGTACGAATTATTCCTACTTTGTTGATATTTTAGATGAGGTGAACTTATGTTGTATGAGCTTAACAATATTGGACTATAACATCTGAAATTCTTCTGATTGTTCAATCAATTCACTACATCAAAAATGATCTTTAGCGACATTTTTGACAATAGCTTAATTACTATTAAATATATCAAAAAAAATTAGCGGCAATTTACACTCTTTATATATGTCCTTAAAGCCTTTAGCGACAATATCTCAATTGACGCTATATATGTATTTTTGGCGGCAATTAACACTTTTTGTATATGTCCCTAAAGCCTTTGGCAACAATGAATCTAATAACACTTAACTAATACCTGTAAAAATTTAACACTCTTTATTAATGTATATATTTATTGCTGCTAAAAAATATTTTTGTTATAGTAATTCCTTCGTATTTGACATTGTAAATTTTGGGTTAAGTTAGATTGTACATTCATTTATGAAAAAAGAATCTTTCAAAGGGAGTGGATTATCATTATTTGGATTGCATCAGTTTACAGTAGTGCTTGTCCATAGATAGAATTTCTCGATATGTTACAATAGACTTCTAAGTTTACAAAAAAGCTTTTCCTTCAAAGGTTCCATTGCTTAGATTTCTTTACAAAATTAGTTTGAGATGTTGCAATTGGCTTTAAAGATAGGGGCCAAAAGTTATCGATGAGAAATGACAACTGAAATGTGTGAAGATGAAACCCTAATACAACCAATATCAAATCTTTAAGAGATAAAATGAAACAACTAAAGATCATTGACAAACACCTTTGAAACCCTAATACAACCAATAGAGAACAAGTCTATTTTGATCAAATCCCAACAGAAACAAAAAAACACTAGATGATTTTTCCTATCTGTCCTAACCTTGATCAGAGTTGCCTAGTTAGTTGAGATTTTCCAAAACTCAGCTTGGACACTAATTTCATAGAAAAATGAGGTCCGTTTTTAACAAGTAATGCTATTAGAAGAAAACATAAAGCTTTTATCAAGATTTGAGTACTTGGGCAAATTTTTGCATCATAAACAAGTCAACTAAAAGCATACATACAAATCTGACAGTCAAAACAGATATTCAAACACATTGAGATGAATCAAGAACCAGAGAAACTAAGGATCTGATCAGATGAATTGATAAGTACACGAAAAGGTAAAATATGACATTTTGGGAAATCAAGATTCAAGACTAATGTGCAAACAAACAACTTTATAACAAAATACAAAATGGGGTTGATCTCAATCTGATCAAGAGGGTAAAAAAGTGCAGAATAGAAGAAAAAATAAACAGAAAAATGATTACCTTTTGTTTAGAATTTGCTGGAAAGCTTGTTGATTTTGGACAAGAGAAGTGTAATATATATATATATATATATATATATATATATATCTTATTTCATTCACATAAATATTTATTATTTAATTTCATAAAATGTTTCCAATTTATAGTATTTTATTTATTTTAAAATGATATAATTTTGGAGACTGGGAAAGAATATGATGGGTTTGAAAATGATCAAGAGATATGTAACTGAATATGGTCACTATAAGTCTATAATTATATTATGATTTTTGTTTGTTAAGACATAATTTATTGATATTTTTTAATTTGTAAGGAAAAATTACATAACAGACCAAATATGTGATATGATAAGTGTTATGTGATATGATAAGTGTTGTTTGAAATGTGAGTGAAAAATGAAGAGTTGTAACTTTTATGAATAGTTGTGACTTTTAGGAAAGGTTGCGAATTTAATGAAAAGTTGTGACTTTTATGAAAGGTTGCGGCTTTAATGAAAAGTTGTGACTTTTATGAAAAATTGGGACTTTTATGGAAAGATTGTCACTTTTCCAAAGGTTTGTGACCTTACTGGTAAGGCACAATAAGAACTTTTTCGCACTACCCTTTATTTTCTATAAATTGAGAGATTTCCTCTCATTTTAAATATAAATTTCTGGACTTCTACTACTTCTAAATCTAGTATTCTAATTGTACTTTACTGCCGTTGAGTGGCTCGCTGACACTAGCGTTTTGGGTATCAATATACTGGTGATTGAGATCATTTTACACTAGGAGGACATATTCCAAATCAAACCTCGGATTTGATTTGTGAATTAATTTATGTTCTTCTATTCTTCACTGGTTCATTGAACTTTGGTTACTTCATGTGTCACACCCGGATTCTAGAATCCGAATGCAACCAGCGTCATTAACCTCTCAGAGGTCGTAGACAAGCCTCTTCTTGGCTTTCATCACAATCATATAGTTAAATTTTGCGGAAAATTTAGAACTTTTAAAGCATAGTGAAGTATACATAGACTTCATATGATTACTATAGAGAATAATATTCTAATGAGCTCAAATTAAACAACCATCTAAAATAGATTTCGTGCCCCATTTTTGACAAAAAATGGATTTTGTGCACAACCTAACAACTCTCTTGGAATTTGTAGTTTAAAGATTCGCCACCTAACGAATTAAGGAGCGTTAAGGCACCTATCTAACCTAACTAAGTTTAGCTAAGGTCAACGAGCCAGAGATCAGGGTAAGAGTTCAAATTACCGCGAGGGGAAGGTGTTAGGCATCCCTCGAGGTCCACAAATATGGGTCACGACCGTATCTCATGCAATTTATGTGGAGGTTACAAGTAGAAATTAAGGTCACTTCATTGTTTATATTTTAACATGCTAGCTATGTGATAAAATATTTGTCACACCCCGAGCTACCCCCGAGACGCAGACACGAAACCTAGGACCACAAGTGACCCCAAGCTAATCCTACTGGCATGATCATGAGCACACTAAAGATAATAAACTATTGCGGAAGCTAAATAATTAATTATAATGAAAAGATAGGGAATACCTATATGGTAAAACTGAGATTTATGAAAAATCGATGAGTTTAATAAAAAGAAATATTAACTCACTACTAAGCATAAACTAACTGTGTCTGAAATAAGCCTCTAAACTGGACTAGAAATACTGGAACAAGCCCCAGCAAAATCTAGCAAAAACTGAAACTAAATGACTAAAGATTGAAATGAAACTCATGACTGTTGTCCTCGGAGAATGAAGACTCACCACTGAATCTGCTTAACTGGAGATCAGAAATCAATCTGTACGTGATCTGGATGCTGGGAAACTTAACCTACATCACGAGAATATGTAGCGCACGTATGCGTCAGTACTTTAAAGGTACTGATCATGTAGGATAGAGTAAACCTGAAATAAGACATAACATAACAAGCAAAATAGCAAGTATAATAATCTGACATGATAAACTGAATTCTGAGCTAAGTGGATGCAATGGACAATTTATAACATGTTGAAACTGAATACTGAATATACTGATAAATGGTCAATGCAGAGAGTCTGACTGAACTATGGGAGCTACTAATAACCGATAATAAAACCACATGAGCTAAATGTGGAGTCCGATGTATACACCCAATCGAGAGGACCTAATATACCCTGCCAGAGGTATAAAGGCATGATGGCATGATCACTGAACTGATTGCCCACAAAGGAGACTTACAACCTACTTGGCTAGTAGTTCTTGGACTATTTGGGTACGCTGAACCCTAGTCCAACTCGGTATTATGCTACTCCCATAAATTCTATTAATTTACTGATTATGTTTGAGTTTCTATAAATACTAGATCGCTTAAAACTGAACATGCAAACTGAGAATGTGACAATTAATCTGGTAATTATGCATTTATAATTGAGGCATATATATATGAAGTGTTTGAAATATCTGACCTAGCATGTGTAATTCAAGAACTAAAGAAATACAAAGCTATGGTTCTGAAATTCATGCGATAATCTGAGTAATAACTTGATAATCTAATTTAGAATATATATTTAATAAATTCATGAAGTTCTATCAAAGTTCTAGAAATACTAGGTCGAAGCATGATATGAGAATCAAGAATCTGACTTAAAGGTACAGACCCAATGGGTGAAAGGAACCTACTTGTGAAATCCCACATACCTAGTGATGAAATCCACGAAAAAATACTTAACTGTCAGGGCTGGAACTGCTGGAGCCTGTGTCGTTCTTGAACTAGGGTTCTTGAGTTTTTTCTCCTCTGTTGCTTCAAATTTTCTAGGTTTTGATTTAATGAATTTACTTGGATATGTTTTCATTGTGTTTTTAGGCTTAAACTGACAAAAATATGATAATTTAGGATAAAAAATACGTAACTTAAGGTTTAAACGGAGTGGGAAATGTCCAAAAGACCCCTGGGAAAGTTGATGTCGGGCCAAAGGACGACCAGGACTGACGGTCCATCGTCTGCCCGACGCCCCGTCATTAAGTTCGTCGTCAGGGCCTGTTCGATAGGCCTTTACTAAAATGGGCATAACTTTTTATTCAGAGGTCCGATTTTTGCAAGGTTGGTGGCTATGGCAAGATAATTCAACTATCTATTTGTAGGTAGGTCATGAGACACCTAATTTATTTTGTGATAAAAATTATTATCATTTGAATTTGACCCAACTGCATTTCCCCTTAACTGTCTGCAAATTTTTCACCTACGGTCAGACCTACGGATCGTAGGTCCACATACGGATCGTGCTGGTCATCGATAGATCTTGTAAGAGAGTGGGTGAATGGGGGTCTTGATCGACAGTCATGGACTACGGATCGTCGTCTGACCTACGGACCGTTAGTTCGTCCGTCGTCAAAGACTTAACCAATTTTCTGGGTTGAAATTTTTGGAAGTTTCTGATCCCATCGACGGTTGTGCATGACGGACCATCATTTGTCCTATGGACCATCGATGGCACCGTTGGTTGCACTTGTAAATTTTTATGAAAAACTGATTTTGGTCTATTTTGGCTACGGGGTGTTACAATATTGGACCATTAAATCTATTTTATTATTCTAATTAATTAGCTAAGCATGTAAAGATATGTGATAATATAATATTAAGCAATTAAAATAGCATCCTATCTTAATTAATTATTTAGGCTTGCTAGACTAAGTGATAAAAAATATTAAACAAATTGAGAAATAAATTTATTGTTTTTAATTAATTATTTAAGCATGTAAAACTAAGCGATAGCAATAAATAAACATCAAATAGAAAATTTAAAGTAAAACGAGATGATAGAAAAATGGACAAATAAATAAGCAAATAAATTTATTTTTATTTTTAATCTACCCCAAATAAACATAATTATTAAACAAATAAAAGTGTAAAAAGGGAAGGGAGACTCAAAAGAGACTTTTTGGATAAGCACTCGACTTTCTTTTATTTTCCAATAGACTGCCATATAGGGATAGATAAAACCAAGGTTTGTCTTTCAAGCCTGAGTCGATGTCAGCATCTTCGTAGGGACAATTACCCCTACCCCACCACCACATGCATTTCGTACCTAAAAGGTGCCTAATCGTCCCAACTTGATTGTTCAAGAGGCATTGGACTCTTAAAGGGTGGGTTTAGACAAAATAAAATATAAGGCCCTCCTAGACACTAAGTCAAACAAACAAGACAAACAAAATAGTCATTTTAACACGGTAGGTTTCAATTTGGCCTCTAAATTTTAAATAGACATACTTGCAAACAACACATAATTGTGAAAGGTCTCATGCTAAGTGTGTCAGCATACAAAGTTATAATAACAAAACAATGATTAATTATGAGGGCAAAATATGACATGAATGTAGATTTTAGTGTTGAACTAATGTTCGAGTGAGCAATGATTAGTGACATAATAGATTTTATTTTATTTCCAAGTAGTAAAGGATATGAGCCACATACACATATATTTTAAAACAATAGAGAATTTAATTATTAATGCAAAATATAACCTAGGAAAATAAATTTTATTTATTTAGGCAGAAAATTTATTTTAAGAACAATAATAGTTTTAATGAAGAATTATTTTAGAAAAATAGTAGCAAAATATTATGAGTACAGAAAATTATTTTAAAACAATGTTTAACATGCAAAAATGTAACGACCTGTTTAGTCGTTTTAGAGCAGCAGAATAAATACGGGGAAAACTGGCTGAGACGACGTGTGTCCCGACGGACCGTCGTGGTCACGACGGCCCGTCGAGGAGGTGTCGTCCCACGACACTTAGAATCCTGAAATTATGTACTGAAAATCGACTCTCTGAACTTCGTAACGAAATGGCAGAACGGACCGTCACATCCACGACGGACGGTCGTGAGTTTCCGTTGCAAAACACTTCAACTTTTGAGAATTTGGTACAAGAAACGAGTCCCTGACCGCCAGGACGGAGGGCAGGACGGACCGTCACAAGGGTGACGGGCCGTCACAAACACCGTAAACTGGGAGGCGCGCGATGACACCGTGACGGACCGTCGCACCACGACGCCGTCCACAAAGTTCTTGCGATCCCAGGCGATTTAGGATTTCTTTCCTCGTTTTAAGGGGCGTTTGGACTATTCTTTCCTTAATTATAAAGATTGAGGTTTATATTAATAAATCTAATTACTTCGGGGTTAAAATAGGTAACCTTAAGTTAATTAGTGGGTCATTATTACCATCTTTTATTCTTAATTATATATGAATTAGGGTAAAAGAAAGAGGGTTTGAATAAAGAAAATAAGAAAGAACAAAGAGAGACAGAAAGAAGGAGAGAACGAGTAGAGAGAGGGAAACGAAGAGGATAGCAAGGATTTGAGGAGATAGCTTGTTGATCCAATTCTTCGGTGGAGGTAGGTTATGGTTTCTCTTACGATATTCGTAGTAAACTCTTAATAGTGAATGATATGTATTGATAGTATTGTGAACCCTTCTATATGCTTAAACTGTATGGTTGCATGAATATGATTATGAAATTGTGAATAAATAAGCATGATGAAGCTATTGAATCCCAAATCTTGATAAAAACCCTAATTCACTTGTTAATGATGATGCCTTAGTATGAAAGAAGGCTTGATGAATTAGGGATCGGGTGCCACGTTAGGTACAGGATAGAATGAATATGAGGATCGGGTGCCACGTTCCCTACCAGGATAGAATGAATATGAGGATCGGGTGCCACGTTCGGTACCAGGATAGAATGAATATGAGGATCGGGTGCCACGTTCGGTACCAGGATAGAATAAATATGAGGATCGGGTGCCACGTTCGGTACCAGGATAGAATGAATATGAGGATCGGGTGCCACGTTCGATACCAGGATAGTATATGAGGATCGGAGTGCCAACGCCCTAAACCAGGATAGAAATAGAGGAGCCGGAGTGTCACGTCATCGACACAAGAGGAAGAAAGATAATGAATCTTGAAAGATAATGAATATACTCAATCTAATGAACTTAGTTCCCAAATGAGTATGGTATTGAGGCTTGAGTCCTCATGTGTGAACTTCGGTTGTAGTTATTGATGAATTTATGTTGTTATTGCTACATGTTGAGTATTGTAGTTGATTTACATTATTATTGATATATCTTTGTTCCCTATTTTGAGTTGGCCGATGATATCTACTCAAGACTTGTGGTTGTCTTGACCCCTACTTTTATGTTTTCTCCTTTGTTATTTGTGAAATGCGACAAGCGTTCCGTCAACTTCAACTCAACAAAGAGATCTAGCCAGTCTTCACTACCTTCGAAATTCGGGGTGAGCTAATGCGTCTAGCTTGGGTGGTCTTCTTCTTCAAGTCTTGATGCCTTGAACTTCCGGCATGGACTAGCTAGTAGTTGTTTTAGCTTCTTAGACAGTTTTAGTTTAGCAATTTGAGATAGATGTTCTTGTGATGATGACTTCCAGATTTTGGGGATATTAATAATAGTTTTGAATTGTTTTATTAATGAGTTAAGTCTTCCGCATTACTTTCTGTTGTTATATATTGAAATGATAAGGGTTAAATTGGTTGGTTCGCTCACATAGGAGGGTAAATGTGGGTGCATCGCGGCCGGATTTGGGTCGTGACAAACTTGGTATCGAGCATTAGGTTCGTTGGTCTCATCACACAAGAACAGGTCTAGTAGAGTCTTAAGGAACGGTAGGGGGACGGCTTTACTTTTCCTTGAGAGGCTATAAGACTTTAGGAAAATTCCACTCTTTCATTCTTTCTTTCGTGCTACTACTTGAGTCCAATTGGTATCTAGGCGATACGAATTGGTATCTGACCATCTTCACTCTATTTCGCAGATGGTTAGAACTAGAGCAACGACCGCACCAGCAGCAACAACGGCACAGCAAGAAATATCTGAGCCAGCCACTGGGGCTGTGGCTCGAGGGAGAACAACGGCAAGAGGCCGTGGTAGAGGTCGTGGGAGGACGTCCTCTAGAGGAAGAGGACGAGCACCTAGCCCATCTGATACTAGGGCGGTGACTCCTCCACCGACTGAAGAGGTGATAAGAGAAGGGGAGGATGGGGTGAATGAGCAAGTACAGAATGAGGAAATGCCACCTCAACCTACCCCAGAGATGATCAATCGTGTTCTCGCTTATCTTAGCGGGTTATCCGATCACGGTCGTGCACCTCCAGTGGGTTCTGCACCAACACCTCCGGTTTCAGAGGTACGACATGCGGCTACTATGGCTCCCCGCATGGATGCACCATTGGGAATGGGCACATTTCCACGTCTGACTACTGGGCCTATTATGACAAACGATCAACATGAACTTTTCAGTAAGTTCTTGAAATTGAAACCTCCAGTCTTTAAGGGTGCAGAATCAGAGGATGCCTACGATTTTCTGGTTGATTGTCATGAGCTACTACACAAGATGGGTATAGTAGAGAGGTTTGGTGTCGAGTTCGTGAGCTACCAGTTTCAAGGGAACGCCAAAATGTGGTGGCGTTCACATGTTGAGTGTCAACCAACAGAGGCACCACCTATGACTTGGGAATCATTCTCGAGTTTGTTTATGGAGAAGTATATCCCAAGGACTTTGAGAGATAGAAAAAGGGATGAGTTCTTGAGTCTCGAGCAAGGTAGGATGACGGTTAACGCATATGAGGCTAAGTTTCGTGCTTTATCAAGGTATGCCACTCAACTCTGTTTCAGTCCACAAGAACGGATCCGCCGTTTTGTAAAGGGGTTGAGATCAGAGTTGCGGATTTCGGCCTTACAGGTAGCGGTAGCGGCAAAATCCTTCCAAGAGGTGGTAGACTTTGTGATAGAAGTGGAAGGAGTGAAGCCAGACGACTTCACCACAACTTCGACATCAAAAAGGTTTCGAAAGGGAGGTGAGTTTAATAGTTCGTATACTAGAGGACAGAGCTCTGAGGTTACTCAAGTCGACCAATCCAGTCATCACTACAGATCAGTAGTTGGGGGTCCACCTCGTAACGGTCAACACTACTCCGAGAGACCTATGCATGAACCGAGAGTGTTATGGATGTGGGGAGGTTGGACACATTAAGAGGTATTGTCCAAACCAGGAGTTCTGAGAACCCCAATAGCTAGAGGTAGAGGTGGTCATGGTAGAGGCCGTTTTTACGGAGGGACGTGGTGGTCGAGGTAATGGTGGTCACCAAAGCGGCCGAGGAGATGGGCAAGCTGGAGCCACTACTACGCAACATGGTAGGGCAACGGACAGACGAGTAATGGGGCCCATTGTTACGCTTTCCTGGGAGATCTGAAGCGGGCGTCGATCTTTGTCATCACAGTAACCTTTTGATTTGTGATTGCATGGCTTCCGTATTGTTTGATCCTGGATCCACATTTTCTTATGTATCTCCATCATTTGCTAAGGGTCTAAATCTTGTGTGTGAACTGCTTGATATGCCTATTCGTGTTTCTAGTGCGGTGGGTGAGTGTGTGGTAGTTGAAAAAGTGTATAGGTCGTGTTTGGTGAATTTTGTGGGGAGCAACACTTACGTAGATTTGGTTATCTTAGAAATGGGTGATTTTGATGTAATTACGGGTATGACTTGGCTCTCTCCGAATTTTGCAATTTTGGATTGTAATGCTAAAGCGGTGGCGTTAGCCAAGCCTGGCGAATCCGTTAGTGTGGGAGGCGACTACACTTCCAATCCGGTGCGTATTATCTCCTTTCTTGGTGCTCGAGAAGATGGTTAGTACGGGTTGTTTAGCTTTCTTAGCACATCTTAGGGATGACACCATCCAAGTACCCTCAATCGAATCAGTTTGGTAGTTCGAGAATTTTTGGATGTGTTCCTGCAGATCTTCTGGTATGCCACCGGATAGGGATATTGACTTTTGTATCGATCTTGAACCGGGCACACGCCCCATTTCTATACCCCGTATAGAATGGCTCCCGAATTAAGAGAGTTAAAGGCTCAACTTCAAGAGTTGTTGAGCAAGGGCTTCATTAGACCAAGTGCATCTCCTTGGGGTGCTCGGTTTTGTTTGTGAAGAAGAAGGATGGGAGTTTTCGGATGTGCATAGACTACGCACAAGCTGAATAAGGTAACTATCAAGAACATGTATCCTCTTCCTCGCATTGATGACTTGTTCGATCAACTACAAGGTGCTTGTGTCTTCTCTAAGATTGACTTGAGATCCGGTTATCATCAATTGAAAATACGGGCGACGGACGTGCCAAAGACTGCTTTTCGAACTAGATATGGGCATTATGAATTCGTAGTGATGTCTTTTGGTCTTACGAATGCCCCCGCTACGTTCATGAGCTTGATGAACGGGATTTTTAAGCCATATTTGGACCTCTTCATGATCGTATTTATTGATGATATATTGGTATACTCAAAGAGCAAGAAGGAACATGAAGAGCATTTGAGAATGGTATTGGAAACGTTGAGGGAGAAAAAGCTTTATGCCAAGTTCTCTAAGTGTGAATTTTGGCTAGATGCAGTGTCCTTCTTGGGGCACGTGGTTTCTAAGGAAGGAGTGATGGTAGATCCATCTAAGATTGAGACAGTGAAGAATTGGGTAAGACCCACTAATGTATCAGAAATAAGGAGCTTTGTTGGGTTAGCTAGCTACTACCGCAGATTTGTCAAGGGATTCTCTTCTATTGCTTCCCAATTGACTGAACTTGACTAAGCGAGTAATGTTCCATTTGTATGGTCGATGAATGTGAGGAAAGCTTTGAAGCTTAAGACTTTGTTGACTACCGCACCAATTCTTGCCTTGCCAATAGAGGGTAAAGACTTCATTGTTTCTTGTGATGCATCCTATTCGGGTTGGAGTGCGGTGTTAATGCAAGAGAAAAATGTGATTGCTTATGCTTCGAGGCAATTAAAGGTGCATGAACGTAACTATCCGACCCATGATTTGGAGTTGGCAGCGGTAGTATTTGCACTAAAACAATGGAGACACTATTTGTATGGGGTTAAGTGTGAAGTCTACACGGATCATCGTAGCCTTCAAAGACGTCTTTACTCGTAAAGATTTGAACTTGAGACAAAGGAGATGGATGGAACTACTAAAGGACTACGATATCACTATCTTGTATCATCCGGGGAAGGCGAATGTTGTAGCGGATGCTTTGAGTAGAAAGGCGGGAAGCATGGGAAGTCTAGCTCATTTGCAAGCTTCTAGGCGCCCATTGGCTAGAGAAGTGCAGATTTTGGCTAACGATTTGATGAGGTTAGAAGTAAATGAGAAGGGAGGATTGTTAGCTAGTGTGGAGTCGAGATCTTCTTTTCTTGACAAGATTAAGGGAAAACAGTTTGATGATAAGAAACTAAGGCGAATCCGAGACAAAGTGTTGCAAGGAGAGGCTAAAGAAGCAACAATTGATGAGGAAGGTGTTTTGAGGATTAAGGGAAGGGTATGTGTACCCCGAGTTGATGATTTGATCAACACTATTCTGGCAGAAGCTCATAGTTCAAAGTATTCTATACATCCGGTGCAACCAAGATGTATCGTGACCTAAAGCAACACTTTTGGTGGAGTAGAATGAAGCGTGATATTGTTGACTTTATTGCCAAGTGTCCAAACTGTCAACAAGTGAAATATGAACACCAAAGGCCCGGAGGAACACTTCAGAGAATGCCCATTCCTGAATGGAAGTGGGAGAGAATTGCAATGGACTTCGTGGTTGGTCTTCCAAAGACATTGGGTAAGTATGACTCCATTTGGGTGATTGTTGATAGGTTAACTAAGTCTGCTCATTTTATTCGGTCAAGGTAACTTACAACGCAGAGAAGTTAGCCAAGATCTATATCTCGTAGATTGTTCGATTGCATGGAGTTCCACTCTCCATCATATCGGATAAGGTACGCAGCTTACTTCTAAGTTTTGGAGGACATTACATGCTGAATTGGGTACTAGGTTGGACCTTAGTACTGCATTTCACCCTCAGACCGATGGTCAGTCTGAGCGAACGATTCAAGTCTTGGAGGATATGCTTCGCGCATGTGGGATAGAGTTTGGTGGCCATTGGGAGAGCTTCTTACCTTCGGCAGAGTTTTCATACAATAATAGCTATCACTCTAGTATCGACATGGCTCCATTTGAAGCATTGTATGGGAGGAGATGTAGGTCTCCCATTGGTTGGTTTGATGCATTCGAGGTTAGACCTTGGGGTACTGATCTCTTAAGGGATTCGTTAGATAAGGTGAAGGGCATTCAAGAAAAGCTTCTAGCGGCGCAAAGTAGACAAAAGGAGTATGCAGATTGAAAGGTTAGAGACTTGGAGTTCATGGAGGGTGAACAAGTCTTGTTGAAGGTTTCACCCATGAAAGGGGTGATGCGGTTTGGTAAAAGAGGTAAGTTAAGTCCAAGGTATATTGGACCATTTGAAGTGCTTAAGCGAATAGGGGAGGTGGCTTATGAGTTAGCCTTGCCCCCGGGGCTGTCCGGAGTACATCCAGATTCCATGTGTCCATGTTGAAAAGATACCATGGAGATGGAAACTACATCATCCGTTGGGATTGATCTTGCTTGATGAGAACTTGTCATATGAGGAGGAGCCTGTTGCTATTCTAGATAGAGAAGTTCGCAAGTTGAGGTCAAGGGAGATTGCATCCATCAAAGTCCAATGGAAGAATCGACCGGTTGAAGAGGCTACAGGAGAAGGAGGCGGATATGCAAGAGAAATACCCACATCCTGCTTTCTGATTCAGGTACTCCTCTTCGCCAGTTTTCTTCTTTTGATCGTTCGGGACGAGCGATGGGTAAATTGGTATCTATTGTAACGACCTGTTTAGTCGCTTTAGAGCAGCGAGAATAAATACGGGAAAAGCGGGCCGAGACGACGTGTGTCCGACGGACCGTCGTGGTCACGACGTTCGTCGAGGAGGTGTCGTCCCACGACACTTAGAATCCTTAAATTATGTACTGAAAATCGACTCTCTGAACTTCGTAACGAAATGGCAGAACGGACCGTCACATCCACGACGGACGGTCGTGAGTTTCCGTTGCAAAACACTTCAACTTTTGAGAATTTGGTACAAGAAACGAGTCCACGACCGCCAGGGCGGAGGCGGGACGGACCGTCACAGGGGTGACGGGCCGTCACAGCCCACCAGAAACCTGGGGAGGCGCGACGACCACCGTGACGGACCGTCGCACCCACGACGGCCCGTCACAGGTTGCGCAGTCCCAGGCAGGTTAGGATTTCTTTCCTCGTTTTAAGGGACGTTTTGGACTATTCTTTCCTTAATTATAAAGATTGAGGTTTATATTAATAAATCTAATTACTTGGGGGTTAAAATAGGTAACCTTAAGTTAATTAGTGGGTCATTATTACCATCTTTTATTCTTAATTATATATGAATTAGGGTAAAAGAAAGAGGGTTTGAATAAAGAAAATAAGAAAGAACAAAGAGAGAGGGAGAAGAAAGAGAACGAGTAGAGAGAGAGGAAAGCGAAGAGGATAGCAAGGATTTGAGGAGATAGCTTGTTGATCCAATTCTTCGGTGGAGGTAGGTTATGGTTTCTCTTACGATATTCGTAGTAAACTCTTAATAGTGAATGATATGTATTGATAGTATTGTGAACCCTTCTATATGCTTAAAGCTGTATGCTTGCATGAATATGATTATGAAATTGTGAATAAATAAGCATGATGAAGCTATTGAATCCCAAATCTTGATAAAAACCCTAATTCACTTGTTAATGATGATGCCTTAGTATGAAAGAAGGCTTGATGAATTAGGGGATCGGGTGCCACGTTCGGTACCAGGATAGAATGAATATGAGGATCGGGTGCCACGTTCGGTACCAGGATAGAATGAATATGAGGATCGGGTGCCACGTTCGGTACCAGGATAGAATGAATATGAGGATCGGGTGCCACGTTCGGTACCAGGATAGAATAAATATGAGGATCGGGTGCCACGTTCGGTACCAGGATAGAATGAATATGAGGATCGGGTGCCACGTTCGGTACCAGGATAGTATATGAGGATCGGAGTGCCACGCGTTAGGCACCAGGATAGAAATAGAGGCGGAGTGTCACGTGCTGACACAAGAGGAAGAAAGATAATGAATCTTGAAAGATAATGAATATACTCAATCTAATGAACTTAATTCCCAAATGAGTATGGTATTGAGGCTTGAGTCCTCATGTGTGAACTTCGGTTGTAGTTATTGATGAATTTATGTTGTTATTGCTACATGTTGAGTATTGTAGTTGATTTACATTATTATTGATATATAATGTTCCCTATTTTGAGTTGGCCGATGATATCTACTCGAGACTTGTGGTTGTCTTGACTCCTACTTTTATGTTTTCTCCTTTGTTATTTGTGAAATGCGACAAGCGTTCCGTCAACTTCAACTCAACAGAGATCTAGCCGCCTTCACTACCTTCGGAAATTCAGGGTGAGCTAATGCGTCTAGCTTGGACTGGGTCTTCTTCTTCAAGTCTTGATGCCTTGAACTTCCGGCATGGACTAGCTAGTAGTTGTTTTAGCTTCTTAGACAGTTTTAGTTTAGCAATTTGAGATAGATGTTCTTGTGATGATGACTTCCAGAGTTTGGGGATATTAATAATAGTTTTGAATTGTTTTATTAATGAGTTAAGTCTTCCGCATTACTTTCTGTTGTTATATATTGAAATGATAAGGGTTAAATTGGTTGGTTCGCTCACATAGGAGGGTAAATGTGGGTGCCAGTCGCGGCCCGGATTTGGGTCGTGACAAAAAATTAGTTAATTGAGAACATTTTATAATGGCAAATTTATTTATTAATGCAGAAATTATGTTTAAGAGATAGTAAATTTATTAGATGTTATAAATCAATAGGAATTGTTTATTTTTTTAAAAAAAGTGTCAAAAATATGCACAATGAATTTTATTTTAATTATTGATATGCTGAAAATTTACAAGCTTATTGACATGATTTCTAGATGTTTAACATACTAAAAATGACAAGGTAAAGAAACAAATCAATTATGAACATGCTAAAAATTAGTTGATAATTCCTATAAACATGATTTCTAAGTGATTTAATAATCAACACATTTAAATAAAACCTATAGGCATGTTTTCTAAGTCCAAATGACATATGAATGCATAAATTCTATAGACATAATTTATTCAATGAGTAACTAAAAGACACAGAAATTATACTCAACATTTTAGCGAATTAGTCATAACTCATTATTTAACACGCCAAATTGGATAAAATTAACCTCAAACATTAATTGGGCAAAAACTAAATGATTGAGCGAAGATGATTTGCTATATTTTATTTTTATTTTTAATGGTTAGATCTAAAGTTACTTTATCACATACAAAATTTTATCACACAAATTACGAACCCTATAGGAGTGATTTTTAACACCAATAAGTTTTTTAATAAAAGATGGTTATATATAAGAACTTTAGAGTTATACAAATATTACAAAAAAAAAAGGTTCAAATAGACAAATAAGAAATATATAGATTCAAGTATATGAATTAAACAAATAATCTTTCTTCATAACTAATCTTCAACTTGAACTTCAAGTTTGAAACCTGTCAAAGTAAATCAAATAGCTACACAAGTAATCACATTTATTTTTAGACAAGATGAGACACATGTGCAATTGTTTAACATCAAATTATACATATATAAAATAATAGAACAATAAACTTACACAAATGTATGAATGCAAAAAAAATGTAAATGCAAATTAGAAATACTAACCGGTTAAGCAAGAGGAATGCTAGCAATGAAAACGAATTGATCCAATTTTTACTCTAACAAAGCAAAGTAGACAAGTTAGCACTTGAAAGTTACCAAAAACTTATTCGTTTAAGAATATCAATAGTACGAATAGTAAAAGAATGAGAGAGTTAAGAAGTCTAGCTGTTGTACTAAGAGAGAATGAATGAATAGGAGGGTCCTATTTATATAGCACTGGGAGCATATAAGGAAAAAAAATAAAGGAGTAAATTTAATACTATTTCCTTATTTTTAAGGAGGGTCATAATAATTTAATTAGTTTTTACCAAACATAAGTAAGTAAGAATAAATTAAGAGAGAGTAATATTTATTGTCCTTAAATAAAGAGGAGCCAAATCAGAAAATTTTTAAAAATATTATTATACCAAATATAAACAAGTAAGAAATTATGCAAGAATATAATTAGGAAGACCAAAATTATTTTTCGTTAACTAAAGAAAAGCAAAAACAATAATAATCTGATTTTAAATTATTAATATTTTACCAAATATATGAGTAACTAAATATGACAATGAAATAATAAGGTTGCCGTAAATAAACAAGTAAGAATTGATTAAGTCGAATATTAATGGAAGGACGGATGAGTTAATATTATTCTTATATTAAGAGAGTCAAATGAGATTATTTTTCTTTTGTTTTACCAAATATAAATAAATAGAGCCGTCAATATGGGCTAGACCCGTTGGACCGACCTAGCCTAACCTAGGATTTAATAGGGGTGGGCTAAAATTTTTGGAGCCCATTTAAGAAAAGAGTTTTTTAGTCTGACCTGAATAAGCCTGTTGATTTGAGGGGCTTGAGAGATATAGGAAGGGTCGGCCCGTGGGCCAATAAGAATTAATTAAAAAAATATAATATAATATTAAAATTTAAAATTAAAGAGAGTCCAAACTCAAAATAATTAGGTTAATATTTCTATGGGAAAATTGTATATAATTGTAAACTATTAATTCAAATTAAATGCTATAAATATACTTTGATTTATGTGTACCCTATAGCAAACTATAGCTATTTTCGCCACTCTCCTTGGTGTAATCTCGCTCGCCACTCTCATTTGGTGGCAGTCTCGCTTGCCTCTTCTTTTTTTTTTTACACAAACACAAATGTATAGAGTGCATTTGTGTTTATATAAAGCAAGAAAAAATTGTATAGATACATACATTTTCGTTCCCCTGTCCCAGATCTTACTCGCCACTCTACCTAATCTCGCTCGCCACCCTCACCTCTCTCGCTTATACAAACAAAAACAAAATTTATAAATTGTGTTTCTGTTTGTATAAACCGAGAGAAAATTGTATATACACATACAAATACATATATTATCGTCCTATACACTTATAATTATTCAATAAAAATACTCCCCTGCCCAGTTTTTTTGGTCTTTCTGTCTTTCTCGTTTTATACAAATTCAAATTGTATATAATTTCTCTCTTTCTCATTTTATACAATTCAATTCAATTGTATATTTCCTGCCCAAGTATCTTTTGCCTTTCTCTCTTTCTCATTTTATACAAATTCAAATTGTATATAGCCGTCCTATACACTTAGAATTATACAACACAAATATTTCCCTACCCAAGTCTCTTTTGCCTTTCTCTCTTTCTCGTTTTATACAAATTTAAATTGTATATAATTTCTCTCTTTCTCGTTTTATATTATTCATTTTATACAATTCGCTTCAATTGTACATGTATAGCAAATATACATATATATGTTTACTATGGAGCGCAATTACGCAAACTCTGCTATAGCATACAAATATAAATTTTGTGCTTACTATATGTGAAAGTTGTCCTATTTCTATTTATACATTTATATTTTTATTTGATAAAAAACTTAATAACTATTATAAAGATAATTTTATTTGTGGATTTGATTAACAATTAGTAACATTAACATCATGTTATATTGTTTTGTCGATATTCATGATAATATTTTTAAATTATAATTTATAATTTAATTTAATTATTATAAAAATATACATTTTTTGAAAAGTGCGCTGGCCCGGCAAGCTCGTAGTCCACGTACTCGTGAGTTCGCCAACTATTTTCTGGTACACGTCAAAAATGGGTTAGCCCGACCTGACCTGTAAAATGTCTAAGCCTGTATGGGTTAGCCCGAATAGCACAAATATGTCAAGTAAATAACACAATATGAAATGGTAAATTGATATAATCAAACAAATAACATATATAATTAAAAAAGAAAGTGCAAATACAATCAAAAATTTCTGATCATGCTTTCATGGGAACGTTCAACTAATTTATTCGAATACATTCTATTTTAAATAATAATCCCAAGTTATCATGAATAAGAGAGTGCCAAACTTCATTAACGAATTTAAATTGACTTGGAGATAACTAAAAAAATCTCCAACTAAGCATAATAAAGGAACTTCCAAATTATACAAGGGAAAACATATCAATGAGAGACATAATGCAATACCCACAAATTCTATAGAGTTTGAAGATCAGACATGCTCAAAATAAGCCGACCTAAACATATAGAATTATCTATTTTGAAATATAGGAAAGAACGAAATCTAATACCAGCTTTTAATAACACATCACATGTGAAGGATTAAAACGAAAGATAAATAATGCAACTATTTGACCAAATGAGAAAGAGAAGAGTGACTAATAGGGCAGAATTTTGATCAAAAGCAAACACCATAACAATATTAGATAAAACAATTTAAGTAAAACGAACTATAAAATCATATCTATGAATTATAACACGATATTTCGAGAACAAACAGCCATATTCATGAGGAATTGAATTTCGGATAAAGAGGATCGTACCTAGGGAGGATCTGAGAGATCCGTCTTATCTTTGATTTGCTTCCCAATTCCTGATCGGAGCAGCAACTGTAGTGAGGTCTTGTTGGTCACTGTTTTTGCTGGAGCTTGTTGCGGCTGGTCCTGCAAAATAGAAGGGAGAAAAGGAAAAAAAATAAGGAACGAGAGGCGGAGGGAGATGAAGCAGCGACGGCTGCCGGCTGTCCTTTCCGGGCTGCTACTGGTCGCTTGGCGTGCGCCTCGCTGTCACTGTCGGTTGCTGCTGCCTCTCGCTTGCCTGATGCTGCTGCTGTGCGCCTCTCCAGGCGCTGCTGCTTTGCCAGAATCTGTTGGGGAGAAGAGACGGAAAGGGGAAGGAAGAAGAGAGGAGCGGCTGCCACCACTTGGAGGTGGCGATTTCACCCGGAAAGAATGGAGAGAAAGAGAGAGGGGGCTGGCGGCTGCCAAGGAGAGGGGAGGGAGAAGAGAACGAAATTTTTAAGGATTAGGATATTTTTAGGTTAGAATAGGTAGATTGAATATGGACCATTGATTTAATAAGAGGTGAAGGTTAGAATTCGATCTAGGATTTAATTTATTAATGGATCGATAAGATTAAAGATGAAGTCTTGAAATTAGATTGGAAAAGATATGGAATGGCTGAAATTGCAATGAGATTCGCTAAAATTGCAAATGAAAGATGGTTATATTTGAAATACAATTGAAATTGGATAGGCTAAAATTGAAAGAAATTGGAATAAAATAAGCTAATTTTTATAAAGTAAACATACTAAAATATATAATTTTATGCAAAATCGACTAAAATTTTAAGCTTTAAATGAATTTTTAATATAAGCTAATTTTTATAAAGTAAATATACTAAAATATATAATTTTATGCAAAATCAACTAAAATTTAAAGCTTTAAATGAATTTTTAAAATATGTATTTAATCGAATAGCATTTGTAAAAATGGTTAAAGGTCGATCAAAATTGTGTGTCAACAATCGATGAAGCAATTAAATGAAGAAATCAATATATCTTAACAGTTTGTCAAATAGACTTAATACAAAACTTTGAATAAAAGTCTGGAATGAAATGCTAGGGACAACATCAACTAGCTATGTCTAAAGTACTATGCTAGAATGATAGGTGTAGCATCCTCGAACCCAAGAGACCTACCGAAGTCTGGAGATCGCTGATCCAAACCGCTTCAATGAGTCTTCAAATTGCTCTCTGACCTGCGCCTATAAAATAGTAATAGTATAGGGTTAGTACACACTTGTACTAAGTATGGGTATATGCACATATACATATAAAGACTATGCATGATCAAGGAAAGCTCTTCCTATAACAACATGCCATTTCTGGAAAGTGAAGTCACTAGACTTTCTTCATTCGTTATTTGTGAATTATGGTATGAATATGACATATTTTAATGCATTCAAAGCACACAACTCATTTTCTATATGAACATAAGACCTTAGAATCATGAACATAATTTTAGAACAACTCGAACGAAAATTTTGAAATTTGCTCCTCAAAACCCGAGAGCTCCTTCCCCAACATAAGTTTATTTTTCAGTCTTTTTTTTCCTGTTGATGTGTAGTTCAAAGATCTCTTTAATCTTATGTTTTAATTACAAGTGTAATGATTTATTGTAGTCCCATACCTATAAAGAATCGAGTAAGTAATCCAAAAGACTAGGGAAATGATTTGTCTACCCTTACTACAAGTTATTCTTTCCATTCTTGTTAAATTGGGCATGAAATCTTTATAAGCCAAACTTTATTGGCTAGACTACTTATTTCATCATTTTCATATTATGGAGATAATGGGGAATTTATAAGTCGTTATGTTTTACTCCCCTTTATTTGTATAATATAAGAAGTCATTATAAGCCAATTTTTATTTGGCTATGCCCATTATTTGATCATTTGCATAACGTGAAGATATTGGACCATATATCTTGATTTGACATAAGCCAATAACTTGTTAAAACTTCATTCTTATCAACCACTGATGATTTGATATACTTAAGCTCTTACTTTCTTAGCTTACCTTGAACTTACATTTCTTCTTCTTTCTTTCTTACATTCTTAAAGAAATCTTCAGCATTAAGATCATGACAACCAACATGAAATCCAGTGTCTGCTCTACACCGAAAAGGAGTAGTTCACCGGCTAAAGTGAAACCAAGTCGTGTGTCTTCCCCACACCGAAAAGAGGTGGTTCACAGCTAAAGTGAACCAAATACTTTTTTTGAGCATTTAATCGACATAGATCATGTGAGCTAATCATGAAATCCAGTGTCTGCCTCACATCGAAAAGGGGTGGTTTCACCGGACAAAGTGAAACTGCATCATACCTAGTTCTCTTAGGTGGAATCCACTATCTAGTTCCTATGTTGGCAAAATAGTTCGAAGACTAGGAGACATACAGAGACTACTTATCCACCTTGGTGGTAGCCTCATCTCATGAGGCTTACATGTGCTGGCACAAACTCATTGCTAGTCTATCGGTGCTTTGCTCAACTTCTTTTTCTTTACATCTTTTAGAGTTGACTCAAACATTATGGAAGCTTTCTTCTAGTTATGAGGTTTACTTAACTTTTTGGATAACCGGTCATCCCTTTCTTTACTTGATGAAATGTGAATTTAACCTTACATTATCATCTTGGTGGTAATGAGACTTGCTCACAATTATTAACACCCTTTTATGTGAGTATCTTTAGCATAATTGTGTAGGTGTGAGTGAGACTTGTCTCACTTCTTTTAACATGTCATTCTTGTCAGTTTCATAATTCTTAAACTTTTAATTATGTTATTATTCACCTTATCTTGTTCAATGACAATTGGTAGCTTTATACCACTCTCTCTGAACGTTATGAACTTTGTTCAATGTACTTACTTATATTTATAGTTCATTTGGAAAGGGTATGTTGGGACTTGTCCCAATGATTTTCATACCCTTGGTTATGAATTAAAAGTTAAATTGGTCATGTTTAATTTGGTTTAAATTAGTCGTTAACCAACTTTCACATTTTTTTAAGATAACATTGTAAGCCAATTCTATTACTAGCTAGGGGTGGGCATAAACACCGGAAAACCGAAACACCGAACCGAAACCGAAATTTTTCAAAATTTCGGTTTCGGTTTTTCGGTTTTCGGTTCGGTATTCGGTTTATTTTTTTGTATTTTCGGTATTTCGGTTCGGTTTTCGGTACGTATTACTTTGGAATTCGATATTTCAGTTTAAACCGAAATATTATATTTTAATTTATAAATTATATTATATTTAACAATTATTAATATTAGATAATTTTTTTAAAAAAAATAAAAAACCCTAAATCCCTTATACCCTATCCTCTTCACTCTCTTCAACTTCATCCTCTCTCTTCAACTTCATCCTCTTCCTCTCTCTTCAACTTCATCCTCTCCTCTTCACTCTTCAGCACAACTTCTTCAACTTCATCCTCTCTCTTCAACTTCATCCTCTTCCTCTCTCTTCAACTTCATCCTCTCCTCTTCACTCTTCAGCACAACTTCTGCCTTCTTTTCTCCTCTTCCTCTTTTACTCCGGCCCAGCGCCATTGCCTCGGCGGCCCCTCGAAAGAAGCGAAGACAGTCGCAGCTGGTCAAGAAGCCATGAGTCAGCGACCGGTAGCAAAGAATAATAGTCACCGGCCCGTGACAAATAGTCAAGAATGACCACCAGCCAACCCACTAAACAGGCCCATTAAAAAACCGAAATAAAAAACCGAACTGAATTAATAAAAACCGAACCGAATTAACAAAAACCGAACTGAACCGAAATATTTCGGTTCGGTATTCGGTACGTAATTTTAAAAAACCAAAAACCGAAAAAAAAAAACCGAACCGAACCGAAATACCGAATGCCCACCCCTATTACTAGCCAATTTATTGGCATAAGCCAAACTTTCACATCTTGTGGTAATCTAATTTACATTTATTTAACTTATAAGTATAATTAAATGAACAATTTATAACACTACATTAAACTTCATAAGCAACTCATAACAGTTCATCTTTCTCGAACACCATTAGACACTACACATTCTTTATCTCATGTAAATAATACTCAAACTATGCGAATCTAATTTGTAAGTCCCATTCGACATTAATAACTCAAGAACCCTACACATGATGATCAATTAGCACCACATACCAATAACATGTTCGAGATTACATTATACAAATTCATAAAATCAAAAACAAGGATAACTATGGTGATGGATGTTCAATAGTATCATTGGGAATAGCCCTAGTTTCAATATTCATGAATTCAAAGTGTTTGAAAAGCCTCTTGGGGAAAGGAATCCAAGAGAGAAAACTCATACCTTATGTATACTTGAATCTACGAAGATCACCTTGCACAAAAGTCTTGAAGAATACCTTGAAATTGCCTTAGAGAATCGAGAGAAACTTTTCTATTTTTCTTTCGTTTGCTCACTGTTTTCAGTCGTGAGTTTTCTAGTGTTTGAACATGAGTCTAAGTCTTAGGAACTGATATTGACTTATTCAACTTAGGCTAATTAAGTTAATTAAATAAATTAATTAGTTAATTACTAAAACGCCCCTTCTAGATTGACAAAAATTAGGAAAGCATTTAACTTAGTCAAATCTGAAATTTTTCCTAAGAGTTTCGGCCTTGCTTGTGAATTTTCCTTAATTAATTAATTCCTTAATTTAATTTATTAAGGGACCTAGGATAATTACTAAAGTACCCCTAAGTCTTTGGGACCATAACTAACCCTTTTGGACCATCCTAGATTACGTACTAGGATGTTTCTTGAACTAATTACTAGTTTAGGGTCACCAAATTATGTCTTGTTGTCGGGTGCACTAGATAGTTTATGTTTTTCCCTAGGTTAATTATCTAGTTAAGTCAATTAGTTAGAGTCTAGAGTTGGTTAGAGAGTTAGGCCCCACATGGGTGGACCCTTGCGCACGCCTACCCCTCCCCCCTTTGGCCGATTTTCACATGTGCTTGCACATGTGTTTCTTGTACTTTCCTAACTAACTATTCTTGATGGTTCATTTGGAATGTCTACTTATTGTCCCAAGGATCCTCACTATTTACTTGAGAACTGCTTAATCTACATGACCATTTTAATTGGTCATGTGCTATGGTGCCTAGGCTTGACATATGGATGCCTCACACTTATTTTGTGAGCAATGAAAATGGAAGATTTTTAGCTTAGGGTATTTATTGGAGGTACACTTCTTGGATAAGCTTGTTAATACATAGAAAATTGGCTAACACCCTTCAAGCCAATATTTTCTAATATGCCCAATATTTTTAAATATTGGGCATTGCGATGCCTATGTACCCCCAATACCTATTCTTAAAACTTAATTGGTTCTTCACTAGACGAGCACATTTTCAGGAATGTTACATCGTGTTTCTGCAAAGTTTGTTGGAATCAGTAAGATCCTTTAAACACTAATTGACAATAATTCTTTTTTAAGAATAATATTTCATATATTTTTCTAATCTGTTGTTTAGTCTAGTTTATCTACTATTTTTTTATTTTCTAGTTATGAAAATGCTCTTAAACTTTGTTATGTCTTACAGAGTTCTTCAAAGTTTTGTTCTAACTATGTTACGAATACAAGATGAACAACAAACTTAAGGAAATTAATATACTGTTAGTATTATTCGGATTGAGAGAATCTGATCATGAAAGTAGAAGATGAATGCATTACTTCTTCATAATTCGTTGCTTTGTTTAGCAAGGTAGAAGTGAGAATATAATAGAAAATTTTTGTGGTATTCCGATAAAAGATTACCAGGTAACATTCTTATTATAATGTCTAAGGAAGAAAATATTTTCTAAGAGTTATCATCTTTGATTTTTTTATCATGTGTATCTTTGGAAAAAGATCTTCAAACTATATGTTGTGGAATGAATTTTATTTTGCAAATATTGTTGCCTTTAAAATTCTGTAGTTTGCAAAAATGTCAGATGGATATTTTTGTATGATAAAATAGTATGTCAAAATGTTATAGTTGGAAGACTATTTGATGAGAAAAATATTTCGATGTGATAAAGAATATGTGTTATTCTGTTTGGAGAAAGAATTTTTTTTATAGTTTTGTACTCCATGTGAAATGTTAGTGTATCTGATTTTTGTAGACTAAAAACTTGTGTGATTTTCTACTCTGGATAAATTGGATTATGCAATTGGCTAGAAGAATATGAAAACTTCACATAAAGTCAGTGTTGTACTTTTGATTTTCTATAAACTTCAATATAATATAGAAATAAATTGTACAATTTTTTTGTCCTTCTTGTTAGTATTTAAATACTAGGTGGGTATTCCTATTTATGATAGAGAAAAAATACCAGTGACTTAGAATTTGTAATTTTGTGCCTTTATGGAATGAACTTTTACATTATGTAAACATTATCAAAGAGAATTGCAGAACTATAATTCTTTCGTAGAATAAAGTTTCCAAAAGAATTTTCATATTAGTATATATGGAAAAACTATTTTCAATTACTTGAATTTTTTTTTGAGATCACATTTAATATGTGGGCGTTCTTTGCTTATGATTAGACTTGGTTTCTAATTTAACTTTGGACCAAAACATATGATATTCAATCATACTTTTGTATTATGTTAGACCCACAAAATTCTTGAAGTATATTTGGTATTGTGGTGGTTGAGTTTCTCTATTACTTGTATACGGTATGACTAGTAAGAAACTACTAAATGTTATGTATACTTTTTATAAGTGATTGTGTTTTTTTATGAAAAAACGTCACTTGACGTGATGTGATTTTTCATGAAAAGTATTTGCATAGACATGAATATAGGTGAATAATCATTTGTTATGTTTTTGTAAACGTAACATTGGGACTATATTGTCTTTATTCAACCCGATGAGAATTTGTTCATGGGTAGTTCTATAACAATCAAATTGAAAGTTATGGAAAGGTCATTCCAAAAAGGACATTTGACAAGGTGATGACTCTAAACAATGTTTGTATCACACAAAATTGTACGACATAAGAATGAAATATTAGTGAGGAAAAAGCTACCTCACGAAGAGCTTTTCGAACTCAATGTTTTTATTTGTTCTTAAATGCTTAAGTCAATGGTTGACATGAACACTTGGGGCATGTCAATTACAAAACCTTGTAAGGAAAACTGTTCAACTTAGAAGTTTTGTCTAACTTTGAGGGCAATAAATAAAAATGTCAAGTTTTTGTGGAATCTAAGTATGTTGAGCATTCTTCTAAATCCACTGAAAGGAATTCTGATCCCTTAGAATTAATTTACACTGACATTTGTGATATGAAGTTAATACCATCTCATGGTGAGAAAAAGAATCTCATTACTTTAATTGTCAATTGCATTAGAAATGACTATGTCTATTTGCTGAATGGTATGGATGAAGCAATATAAATGTCTCGACAATGTAATACTGAAGTTGAAAATCAGTGTGGAAAAAGATAAGAAGTGATAAGAATGGAGAGTATAAATCTCCTTATGCAGAAATATGTTTGGAAACTGGAATTATGCATCAAACTACTGCCCTATTCACCTCAATCTAATGAAAAACCGAACGTTGAAAGAAATGATGGATGCTTTATTTATAAGTTCGGGTTTACGTCAAAACTTGTGTGGAGTAACTATCCTTAATGCAAAAGAGAACAACAAAAAGTTTTGTCTTTTTAGAAAGAAAGCGATTTTGTTTTGTTCAGGATACAATGTTTTCCATATGAGAAATGGAAAGGAAGGAAATTCACTTGAAATATTCAAAGTGTGGGGGTGTCTATCCAAAGTTCAAGTTCCTATTCCTTCGAATATGATTTCGTAAAATTTCTTGTGTCTTTTGTAGACTCATCCTTTGGAAAGATGGTCTTAATAGTGAGATTGATGCAATCTTGAGCAACCATATTAGAAGTTAATTGATTTTCTGCCAGAAAATAAACCTTTGGGGTCAAAGTGAATCTTTAGAAAAAAAATAACAGTTGATGGAACTGTTGAAAAACATAAAAAAAGACTTTGTGTCAAAGGCTTTAGATAAAAACAAGGTTTCGATCTTGTTAATATATATACTCGTGAGTAACTAGAATTACATCCATTCGGATGCTAAAATTATTAGTTGTGGTATATGACCTCCAAATTCATCAAATGAATTTTAACTTTCTTAAATGTAGAATTGGAGGAAGAAATTTACATGGAACAACCCGAGGGTTTTGTGGTTCCTGGTAAATAAAATAAAGTGTATGAACTTGTTAAGTTACATTATGGACTAAACGAAGCATCCAAACAATGACATAATTTGACAAAAACATGTTGGCAAATTGATTTAAGAATGATGGAAGTGATAAATGTGTTCATATTAAAATCATAAGGTCATTGTTTGTTTGTATATTGGTGATATGTTGATCATCAATGGAGACACTAATGACATAAATGTTACTAAACGTATGCTATAAAGCAAATTTGGAATGAAAAATATTGGAGTTGCTGATGCGATCTTAGATATAAGAATTCATAGAACTCCATAATGTTTGGCATTTTCACGGTCTCATTGCATTGAAAAGGTAATTGACTAGTAAAAATATTTGGATGTCAATATTGTCTATTCTCCAATAAATGTGAGCTTTGCATTTCAAAAGAGTGAAAGCAAAAGTGACTCACAATTGGATTGTGCTAGAGTTTTTGGAAGTATGATGTATATCATCTAGTGTGTGCGATCAGATATAACATTTAGTATTTTAAACTGATTTGGTTCTCAAGTGACCCAAAATAAATTCATTAGATGACAGTATATATAGTTTTGAAGTTTTAAAATAATACTTAAAGCTATGCCTTGTATTATAACAATATCCACCAGTATTGAAAGATATAGTGATACAAATTGTATAATCGGACAAATGAAGTAAAATCCACGAGCGAATATGTATTTACTCTTGGTAAAGGAGTAGTCTCTTAGAAATATTTTAAAATAGACATGTATCGCTAGCTCTACAATGATCTTTGAGATAGGTGCTCTAGATAAGGTCGGTGAATAAGTTTAAAGACTCCGGAATTTCTTGATAGATATTCTATTTTGTCCGAAACCATTGGCGTTAGTATGCTTACACTTTCACAGTCAAGATGCAATAGATAGGGCATGAAGCATGACGTATAACGTAAAGTCGCGTCAAATATGACATAGACATAATACCGCTAGAAAACTACTCTCTAGTGGAATTATCTGAATTAACTAAGTAAACTCAAAGGATAATGTGTCGGATCCACTTACAAAAAAGCCTAACTAGAGAGAAAGTTGAAAGATCATCTAAGGGAATGGATTTACGGCTTAGGACAAGTCGTCATGGCGGTAACTCTATCTAGAAGACTGGAGATCCCAAGAGCTAGATTCAAGGAGAAAAACAAGTTGTGAATGAAGGTTCAACATTGTCAACAAACTCAATCCATTCTCAAAAGAAGACAATGCTCAGGGACAAGGATACAACATTAAGGCTTGTTAATAAGTTAATAAAGCTTAATGGGTTTAATGATTTGCTAAGTTTGGCCAAGTTGACCAAATAGTGTATCTACACGATAACACGATTAGGAATCACCTATGTGAGTGTGAAGTGTAAGCCTCTTCAAATAAGATGATTGTCAAAAGCCTATCTCTCTATACACTCATGAAACTAGGAGGTGTTCATGGCTACAACGAACACAATCGTAAGAACCATAAATGGTAAAGGGTTAATTGGCAACATATGATTGTCTAGGTATACACTAAAGCTCGACAGTTCAAAGATATCGCATCTACTAATTGACCAAGTATATCCGACATACGCTCACTACGGAAAGTCCAAGGGAAAACCTACTTATCCAGATGCAATTAATTCTTGCTTGTAAAGTACACATAATTGTCTGTTTCTTTGTCTTGGATTCATTCCCTACTCATGCAGAGGATTGTTGGGTTTTAAATGTGTGAATGGAAAATGAAGATTTGCGACTTTTATGAATAGTTGTGACTTTTATGAAAGGTTGCGACTTTAATGAAAAGTAGTGACTTTTATGAAAAGTTGCGAATTTTATGAAAAGTTGTGACTTTTATGAAAAGTTACGACCTTTCTGAAAGATTGTGACTTTTTCAAAGGTTTGTGACTTTCCGGTAAGGCACAATAAGAATCTTTTCGCACTACCCTTTGTTTTCTATAAATTGAGAGATTTCCTCTAATTTTAAATATAATATTTATGGGTTTCTTCTGCTACTTGTCGATCTAGTATTCTAAGTGTACTTTACTGTTGTTGAGTGGCTCGCTGACAACAGCGTTTTGGGTATCAATGCACTGGTGATTGTGATCATTCTACCTTGGGAGGACATATTCCAAATCAAACCTCAAATACTAGAGGGGAATAATTTCCTTAAGGGGACACTGCACATTCAATGAGCTTGATCTTCTTTCGATTTTCCAAATTTTGGTATGTGTTACAAATTTTAGATTTGTGAATTTATTTCTGTTATTCTATTCTGCACTGGTTCATTGAACATTGATTACTTCGTGTTTCTGCAAAGTTTGTTAGACTCAATAAGATTTTTTAAACAAAGATTGACAACAAATCTTCTTTAAGACAAAATATTTCATTTATTTTTTAATATGTTTCTGATTCTAGTTTTTATTTTCTAGTTATGAAAATGTTCTTAAACTTTGTTGTGTCTTATTGAGTTCTTCAAAGTTTTGCTCTAAGTATCTTACGAATACAAGATGAACAAAAATAAGTATGTTGAATTTCATGTAGAAATTTCATATCTAGGATTAGAGAAATCAAGGATTGTGCTCTTTATACAAGAGATAATTGTAGACTCCTAAGTTAACTATACTTAGAGTCCTACTACAATAATTATTACTACTATAATAATTATAATAATGCAATTATAAATAATCTAATCCTAGTTGTACTATAATCTGAATAACAATATAATTCTAGATGAAATATAATCATAATTAACATAGGTAGTCTAATCCTAATGCGACTCTAATTCTTCAGCAGCGTTGTGAACTCGTCAGTCAGCTTTGTTGGACCTGTTCCTTTGACATGGTCCAATCTCATCTTCCTTCTTCATCAACACTTGTAACAGACACGTCAATCAACTGCTTTGGTATGTTCCTTTTACATGTTCCAATTGTCGGCTTCCTTCTTCTTCAACACTTCCCCTCAACCTAGTGAGTATAGGAACAGTTACTCCTAACTTGCTTTGAAAATCTAGAAAAAAAAAACTTTGACTACCCAGAAAAAACTTGTTTTGTCAATACTCGGTATGTAGATGTTGTTTTCGAATATCCAATTTTTTTTGAAAACCCAGTAAAAACTTTTTTTCTCAATAATTCGGTATGCCGATGTTGTTGTTTCTCTTCCCCTACCTTTTTGGGAAGATAATACAATTTTATGGTTTTGTTGTGGTACCTCTTCTTCATCCTCCCTTATATCAAAGCCTGTGAGCGCATCAACAAATTAATTAAAGGTAAGATATTGTGTCTTATCTAAACCTCTAGCAAAATTAATTATTTTTGTTTTTTGAAGATAAATACTTTTTTTCAAGAATTTTTGCATCTCCTTGGCAGCTGAGCAACTCACAATCAGGAGCATGTTATTGATCGATCGAGAAATTATTTTTTGGATAAATTTTCTTTTAATTATTTAGTTAATTAATTAATTTAAATTAAATGGCCAAAATATTTTCAATTAATTAGTTAATTACAAAAAAGTTTATAATTATTTAGTTACGATAAATCGTAACGTTTCAACTTTTTAGTTAATTAATCTGACCCGACTTGCATCCGTTCGACCCATTTTATTTACAATCTTTTACCGTTTCTATTTAAATTTCCACCGTTTGGAAATGTCTGTTCTGAAAGGTTTCAACTTTCAGGAACAGCCAATACCGTTTGAAAGGTTGCAAACTTTCATTAATGGTCGTGTAGATTCTGATAGGTTTGCAACCTTTCAGAACCT
The DNA here is from genome assembly GCA_027789145.1 of Solanum arcanum. Taxonomy (NCBI): domain Eukaryota; kingdom Viridiplantae; phylum Streptophyta; class Magnoliopsida; order Solanales; family Solanaceae; genus Solanum; species Solanum arcanum. Next base: position 5,859,208 of record CM050940.1, read on the forward strand.
ATTCGTCTTGCCTATAATTACCATTTATTCTTTAGAATTTATCCTTACGAACTTTTCTGATTTCTTCATCTTCTTCTTCTTCTGCACAAAAGTCTCTTCGTGTACTTTATTGTAGTTGAGTGGTTCTCTAACACCAGATTTTTGGGTATTAATATGTTGGTGATTGAGATCATTCTAAACTAGGAGGACATATTCCCAATCAAATCTCGGATACTAAAGGTCAATAATTTCCTTAAGGGGACAATATGCATTCTGTGGGCTTGATATTTTTCTATTCTAAGTTTCCAGATTTTAGTACGTTTACATATTTTAGTTTTTTTCTGAATTAATTTATGTTCATCTTTCATACTAGTTCAATCAAATTAGGTTACTTTGTGTTAGTACAATGTTTTGTTGGAATCAGTAATTCTGTTTTTCAAACACAAATTGGCAACAATGGCCCTCATAAATCACTAATAATAGTTTGAAGAGGTTTAGAGCTACGCAGGGATAGTTGGGAAAAATGATACCGATGGACTTAATTTATTAAACAAGAATTACAATGCAAAGGTTCGTCTCACTCATGAAACGGTAACAAGAACTTATTTAAAATAAACCTAAGAACTCTAGAGTGTGGATGACGAAGACGTTGATGTCAACTGGTGAGAGGAATGGACGTAGTGGTCATGTGCGTTTGGGAGATGGGACAAACCACTCATACAGTCCATTTTTGATCTGGTAGTGCACCAATGGTTTCCACGTTTTCATATCCTTCACAACAAAGTCAAAATGAAAAAATTCAAACAACTTTAGATTATCTTGACAAAACAGAGAAATAGAGATAAGTTTAAGTTTAATGGAAAGAGCACAAAGAGTGTGGGTTAGTTTTAAAATATTATTTGATGCATTTAATAAAGTAGAACTAGTGTGAGATATAGAAATTTTATTACCATCACCCATGGAGAATTCTTCGTTATTGTGGTACGACTGTAGGTTGTGAGGTTCTTTGGTGATGTGATGGGTGGCTCTGGAGTCAACTATCCAGGGTTTGGTGGCAGCAGTAAACCCAGTTGCATAGTTGGCTTTGGCTTCAAAGTGATTGTGACACTTTGAGTGACATGGAGTCCAAGGTTTTCACCCCTAACACGCTCGGCAAAATACACGATATATATAAGGTAAATTTTTTAGTAGATGCATATGTTTTGAACCTCTTTAATAACAAATAAAAATAGATGGCTCAATGGTAAGACCCTTGAATATTAAGCTGCATGCCCCAAGTTCGAATCCTTGCAACAACATTTATTTATTTTCTTTTATAGTTTTACTTTATTTTATTTAGAAAAATCAGTTCTATTTTTCAAGCATTTTTTATTTTAAAAACGTGCCAAAAGTGTGGTTTTAAACCCGAAAAATTCAAAGGGCCCATTTCAAAAGACTTATTTACATGTTTATATTTTTATTTTCGAATCTCCTGAATGGAATTCCTGGGTCCGCCACTGGCGGTGTATCCTATCTTGTTATATAGTTGATAACGAGTAACACCCTTTGGGTTTGAGTTAGATTGCCATTGTGGTGGAGTATTTTCCGTGAGTTCTAACCTATTGTTGAGATTTAGTTGTCTGCCTGCGATTGTTGCGATAATTAGTGTTGTTTTTTGTGGGAGTGGAAACTACAGCAGTGATAGGACTAGACAGCTTCTTAGCATCCTCGTGGTAAAGGAAGATTTCATAGTCTAGTAGTTTTTCAAACAATTCCTCATAAGAGAGGGTCGTATCACGTGCACGAATGGCAACAGACATCTCTCGAAACTCTGGCTCCATACCACTTAGTATATTAACTATGAGTTCAGGATTGTTCACAGGAACATTAACAATGGCTAACTCATTAGAAAGGAACCAAATATTGTGAAGATATTCAGTGATGGAGCGAGAGTCCTTAGTGACATGGGAAAGCTGATCACGCAAAATAAAGACCTAAGTTTGAGACTTGTACGCATAAGTGGTTTGTAAACCATCCCAAGCTGATTTAGCTGAGTCAGCGGTAACAACAGTAGAATCAATAGTGCGTCCGACAGAAGCCATAAGGGAATTTCAGATGAGTTTATTTTGGCAGAACCAAGGTAAGAAGATAGGATTAGGAGATATGTTCGTACCGAGGGAAATCGTGCGATTGGAGGCTGGAGTGGTCCCATCGAGATAGCCAAAAAGGTTGTTGCCATATATAAGCATGGAGAATTAGGCTTTGCAGGTGGCAAAGTTGTGATAACCGCCTAGTTTAATGGGTAGTTTGGAAGCAGGATTAAACTAAATGAATATGTTACTATCCATTATGTTATCAATGTTAACAACTGACGAGAAGGAATGAAAAAAGATTGGATAGTTCTTGTTAGAGAATGAAGATCCATGATACCATATGAGGACTGATTATAAGTTGAAAGACGATAATTTATTAATGACGATAGAAAGCTACTTAAATAGAGTAACAGTGGAAAGACTACCAAATGAACTGAAGTAACCAAACATTACTAGACAATAACTGTTGAAACCTAATCCTAAATAAATAGGGATATAGGCTTCTCAAACTTAATACAACTAAATAACTAAACTGACTCCTGATATTCCAATGAGTTGTACCTTATCCCCAAATTATACAAACAGGTAGGTGTCTCATAGCATCTTAAACTGTAGTTCACAACCCATCAATATGAAAACTATAGCTAAGGATCCTAATTAAATTTATTATATATAGGGATGATTTGCGAAATTTTCTCTAGAGATTATGGTGACATTTTGACTGTCCACATAGTGTTGATACTTTCCTCGATGCATGGTGGCCCGGACGACCCAAACAGACTCAGTGTGCTACCTGTTTATTAAGTTTCTAGGTGTAGCAATGAAACTTGAGCTTCTTAATTCCAACTTAGAAGAAACATGTTTACAACGATCTGAAATAGCTGTCTCAAGAGAATAAAGAGATATTGATAGACTTTAACACTGAAGAACGTAGGGACTATTCCTACCTTGTTGATATTTTAGATGAGGTTAACTAGTGTGGCATGAGCTTAACAATACTGGACTATAATATCTGAAATTCTTCTAACTGTCTAGTCAATTCGTTACATAAAAAATGATATTTAGCGACATTTATTAATGACAATAGCTAATTACCATTAAATATATATTTTAGCGATAATTTACATTCTTTATAAATGTCGTTAAAGTCTTTAGCGAAAATAGCTCAATTGCCATTAAATATGTATTTTTGGCAACAATTAACACTCTATATGCCCCTAAAGCCTTTAGCGCCAATGAATCTACTAACACTTAACTAATACTCGTAAAGATTTAACACTCTTTATTAATGTATCTATTTATTGGTGCTAAAACTAGTTTTCGGTATAGTAATTTTTCGTGTTTGACATTATAAATTTAGGGTTAAGTGAGATAATGCATTATTTTATTGATAACAAAATATTTCAAAGGCAGTGTATTATTATTATTATTGGGTTTGCATCAGTTTACATCAGTGCTTGTCCATAGTTGTGAGAATTTCTCAATATTTTCATACAAATATAGTAACAGCAACGTTTCAACAAACATAGAAATATTACAATAGACTTCTCAGTTTACAAAAAGCTTTTCCTTCAAAGGTTCCACTGCTTAGCTTTCTTAAAATTAGCTTGAGATGTTGCAATTGGCTCTAAAAATGGGGGCCAAAAGTTATCAATGAGAAATGACAACTGAAATGTGTGGAGATGATCTTGGAAGGCTTAGTAACTCTTGTGTCATTTCAGCATGATCTGGAAACGCATCACTCCCAAATAATAATAGAACAATGACAAACTTTTCTAGCACGATCGCATGTTTGAGCAAATATTTAACCAGTGGTAGCAAAAACTTATTTTCACTTAGTAGTCCCCTAAGGTTTGCAATCTCAACAGTCTTCAGATTTGGAAATGAGCCGTTAAAGTTATGTGTCTCAAACCTCTGGATTTGTTTACCCTCGTTTGTGTACCCTAACAGCGAGTTTTGTAGGAAAGAAACCACTACGTTAACCAGAGTACTCTCCTTAGATGAAAACCAAAAGCCAAAGAGTTGATTGTGGATATAATAAAAAGGTCATGAGTTTTTAAATTGAAGAAACATCTAAAGCGCTTAGCAAATGGTACATACAATGTAGTACATGCAAACAACAACAAATGTTTTAAAGTTTTATTAAATCTGATCATTCACCCCCCTCGCATGAAGGTGAGAACAATCATTGGTGAAGCTTCTTTTTCCAACAACTTCCAAAAGTTCACTCCGAAATCATTTTGATAGAGACAATCACCTATGGTGTCTTGAACATTGTATTAGACACATTTGGGCCGATGATCGCCCTCGCTTATTTTATTGTGAATGCTCTCAAGGTAGTTACAAAAACTTTTTGGCACTATTAACCTATTATAAAAGATACTAAAGAGTTGATCAAAGTGACACAATTTTACAGAGAAGTCTATGTGTGTCTGATTCTTTAGCTCGGATGGGTACAATCACCTATGGGGTGTAGAGAAGAATATTTTTGGCCTTAACTCACAGCCGAGAGAATCTAGAGGGAACTTAATAATTGACAAGTGGAAAATTCGAAAGAAAACCCAAAGCTTAGCTCCAATAGTGCAACAAAATAAATTGCCCGGTTTGATCCTTATGTAAACTCAAATGTTATTTGTATCACCCTTTTCTCCTTTTTAGTTCTTGTGAAAACACAGTAAAAGGAGAAATCTCCACAAGCAAGAAGATATTGTTGTGAAGCTCCTTTTCTGTGATTCGTTCAATCATAAAAGGCATCAAGAAGATGCAGAGACTAAGGCAATATTGTAGCCGCAAAAAGCAAAAGTGACACCTTGTTAGCTACATAACTTGTGAAGCTTATTAAGCACTTAACCTATTTCTGTCTCAATTGAAAATGGGAGTCCTCCTTGTAGGGGTTATCTTTTTAACACGTAAGGAAGTCATGTCCCCCCTCTTCATAATATAAATAAAGATCTAAAAGAAACTTACACTTGATGAATCCCCATGCAAATCAATGAACAATCTCTCAAGATCCAATGAGCTTTGTAGCAAGCTGCAAATTCCAGGGAAGTCTAATTGGCCTTCGTTTATTTGAAGGTCCAACAAATTCCGGCTTGATGTTGGAGACTGCCACCCTTTCAACTTCAGAATGGACAGGCACTTATAAACCAAAAAGATAAAGTAGAATATGTCAAAACATGGAAATATGACATACTCGATAAATGAGATACAAACCATTGAATAATTCCCATAAAATAGGTTCGACTATACAACTGTGATTTTCCACATCAATCATGGTTGGTTTGAAAATCCAAAGATGACTCATAAACACTTGGAAACCCCATAAACACGACTTGAAGTAAGATCAATCTAAATCAAACCAAATTTTATACATTGTTCTATCAAAACGAACTCTTTACTCTTGAGTACTTAGCAACTTTGATCAAATTATCCTAAGTAGTGACGATATTAATGTTACTATAGTGATGATTCAACAACAAAAAAAGAAATCAAGAATTATGGATAGTGAAGAGTATGAATATACCTTGATGCACCAGCTACTCAGTTCAAGCCACTTGACATGGGCAACACCATGAAGAAGTTCCTTCAAACAGCAAAATTCCGTCTCTAAGTTGCTTTCCTCAACCTTAAAATCAAAATAACAATGAAGCATAGCATAATGAAGGGAAGAAACATTTCTCCGCATGATGCGTATCTGACTACACAATCCCAAGATTTCCAAATGTATAACATGAGGAGCTATTATTTCAAGCCAAACATCATGATTCTTATCGTAGTACTCTTCTATCCTCAACATTGTCATCTTCACAGATCTAATTTCAAGACGTTGCATGCCCCAAACCTTTTTTAATTCCAAGTGTTCCAAGTTAGGGCAACCAGATAATACCTTTTCCATAGCACCATCCGTCAATTCCATGAACCCAATTGAAAGAAAAGCCAAACTACTCCAATTAACACTAGCACAAGGGTTCAATTGACAATGATTTAAAATCAATTGTTTTAACGACGAGTTTTTATACCCAAACTGCGGAAACTTATAATTTTGTTGACTTGCAGTATTCAATGAAAGTGAAAAGAATTCAACATTTGCAACTTTAGTAGCAAAATGTATCCATAAATCAACATCTTTAGAATAAATCTCATCATACCTAAAGCTCCCGATACTAAAGCTCTTGATTTTCTTGCAAGATTTCCAATAATAAAGCTCTCTATGGACGGAGGCCAGGTAAGCAACAGTGTCATTTTGATTTTCACCATAGGGAAAACGGAAAGAGAGGTTTAATGGAACGGACATCCAAAGAAATCGCCATCGTGTAGAGATTAGGCTGGTTCGCACAACTTGTTTTGCATCCCACAACATCGAGAGGATGTGGAGTAGAATCGGCTCCGGCAGATCACTAAGACGGTCTCTTCCTCTGGCCGCCGCCATGACTTTCTTCGGCCTTCCCATAGAGTACAGATAACCTTGGTAATGACGAGTTGAAATGGAGTAACAGTGATCTACCCACTATGATATCCTCATATTCTGCGCACAAAACTATCAAAAGTCCCTTTTATAAATTTTTAGGATTAAAAAGAGAGTATATATTGAAAAAAAAAAGAAGAGAAAATGTCTTAAATAAGAAGCAAAATTGACGTATATATATTATCGACATTTAATAAATTATGCATATAGTAATGACATCTAACAAAATTATGCATATATAGTAACGATGTTTAATCTTATATCTTATATTACAAATTTCAATGAGAAATCAGGTGATATACTATTCGATGTCCCAAAATGCGAGAAGTGGAACAATCATCACGCCACAAAGAGAATTTTTTTTAAAATGTCATGTTCTCTGCACTTGGCTTTCCAAAGAATACACTAAACATAAATCAAACACTTAACACAATACCTCCAAACGGCCAGGTATTATAATTGCTATTGACTATATGTCTAAATTTGAGAACATGTATTAGAGTTGCAATTCCACAGAAGTATATCCGATTTCATCAATTCTAAAACTTGTACTATAGTTGATATATATGAAACCTCTAATATTGAATTTCAAATTCTTCCAAAGCTGGACAAAAAAAATATCATTTTATCTATCTTTATATTACACTAGCTATTGATGAATCGTCAATACCTCACTTGAGGATAGCAAATTAGTCAATTTAATATCTTTTTTAATATTTTCCTCCCATTCCTCATTTAAATCGGGATAACACGTTCAATTCGACCAACCACACAAGCTTTTTAGCACCTAGAATATAAGGTTGTTTCAAACATGACACTCACATTAGCATTCAACTATACTGTTCGGAGCTGATTAACACCACATTCTTTCGTAGTTTTATTCACATCCAAAGGACTAAGCAGCATTTTCACATGGAAATTGATCAGGTATAAACAATGTTTTGCAGTACAGAACATGAATTATAAACTACCTGATAACCTTGGTGGATTGTTCATGGAAGCAACCTCAGATTCGTGCAACGGGATCCTGCTAACACAACTTGTCGGGCGTATCAAATATCCATACACTTACCAAATCATTTAACCACAAAGATAAAATATGTGCAACTCCAAAACACATAAATACTCATTAAAACAACAATTGTATATCGATTAATGAAATGAAAAGACTAGTTAAAAAATATATCTCTATCTCAAATCCCACAATAAGACCATGTAGCATCTATTAGAGTTAAAATGAGTTCAAATGGGGGCATGAAAACAAGTCATAAGTTATAAATAGTTAGATAGAGATGAAGCACTACCATCCATGAACAATGCAAAGGCTCAACTCAGTAACCGAATCCATGCAAATGAACTCGTTAGCCACTAGTCTCCCCCTCTGCAGTGGTATCTGCATAGACACACAAGTAAGATCCTCGACCCACTACTTTAGTATACTCCTGGAACAAGTGTTAGAGAATATATTTTCACAACAAACACATAATGATACGCAGAAGGATTGGTTCCATGATATAAGTCCAAGCAAAATGTCTCAAACTCAATCCACGCTTTAAGCTTGTGCAGTGCAAGATATCAGCCGACAAGTCCATGACAACATATATAAGCCAGGTAAGCAAGAGTGGTGGTTTTTGAATTTCACTATCGGGGAAAGTGAAACAGAGTGATACTTGAATGCACATCCAAAGAAACCGGACATGATTTTCTTGTAGGTCTCCATGGAGTACCAATATTCAATTTTGCAGTTTTGGTAAAGTTGCACGAAATTGGAAACGAGAAGAAAATTACCTAGCACATTTCATATAAGTACTAGTGGTCACACCTGAGTTACGTTAAAACATTATATTAAGAAAATCACAAAGCAATAAGTATCACAAACTATTCAATAACAAAATTACAATTTGGAATATATGAGCAATCAACCTATTGTTTTATTACAAAAACAAATATGTATTAACGTGCATTAGACTACAATTGACTTTTTGTACCGATATGTTTATCAATGTCATTGTTATTGGCCTTGTAATTTGTCATAACACTTATAAAATTGATATTACAATCTAAAATTCAGTCCAAACCCATGTAAATAAATAGTAATAACAATTACTAAAAGTCGAAACATAAAGTAATCAAAGAAAGAAATTTGAAAAGGAAACTTACTCTAATGGCAAGATGGTCTTGAATAAAAATGAAAATAATACACAAGAATGCATATAACAATAGGCATAATACATATATTAGACCCTAAATTTGCCTTCAAATTTTAACTTTGACTTCAAACTTTCATATTGCAAAAACATGCACTTTAACTATCCAACCTTTTAATATATAAACACGCAAGTTCTACCTGTCAAAACGCATGAGGTGCATGTATATTATGCGACTTAGGAGTAATTTTCCTGACCACAATGGTAAAAAATGGTGAAATGAAAACTTTATCCTTAACGAATCCCTTTTTTATATATTTTATATTTCCAAATTAAAATATAATTTTAATTTTTTTTAGTTCTACAATGAACAAGTAAAATATTTAATTAGTTGGCAGCCATTGAGTGGCTCAATAATACACGTGGGAGCGCTTGCATTTCACTCTCTTTGGCTCAAAAAATCGTGTGTTTGTTTATTTAAATGAATGACAGTTAAAGTGCATGTATGTGCACTATGAAAGTGAAACTGAGTGATAGTGGAACGGACATCCAAAGAAATCGGTATAGCGTAGCACACTTCATCTGAAGTCTTTGCAATATATTATAGTACTAATCCTGATGCGTGAGTTACGTGAAAACATTATATTCAGTATGTTAAGAAAATCAGATGGCAATAAGTATCACAAACTATTCAATAACAAAATTACATATTTACAATATATGAAAAATCAACATATTGTTTTGTAAAATATGTAACCCCTAAAATAAAAGTAACGATTGTATCACATAGAACAGTTTAACACGTAAGAATAGTAGTGCACAAAGCATTTCATATTGTATCAACTTGATGAACTTTGGAAAATCCATGCTCCTTAAATAAATTATACTAATTACTTATAACGTAAAAAGAACCATTATCACACAATAATAAATTTGTATCAAAATTATTTTTCTAAAAACGTGATATAAAGTCATGTCAATATAGTGATATGAAAATTTTCTATACTGTTTAAGAATATAGGCATACTAAAAAGAAAGAAAAGACAATATACACAACATATAATCTTTTGTTGTGACACACACGTCAACTACTATACCTAACTATCTAATTCAAATACGTGCTTTACGTATTTACATTTATATTAGGATACATGAAATACTACACTAAATTATGACAAATATATATACTTTCAATTTTGGGAGTTATAAATTCAAAAGGAATGAAAACTATGGAGATTAATATAGGTTATGAAACTGAAGAGGTATGAATTATTGAAATTTGACCTTTTAATATAGAAAAATGATGAAAAATCCAGATAAAAAAATAGTAAAACTTCTATGTCATATATATACAAAGTTAATTAGAGCCTCAATACCTAAATGAGAAAATCAAGAACACGTATAAAAAATTATTTATAAGAGCTAAGATTTCTATCAATTTCAAGACCAATGGACATATTAAATACTTGTGATCTCAAAAAAAAAAAAGGAGAAAAAATAGAATGTCAAGTGGTAATTGATCCATGTTACTAAATCAAATGTATCATTCAACCTTATTGGAACATAATGTCAAGTGATAATAGTTAATATCAGATTAATTAAAAAATATGTACATGACTAATATAATTTTACAAAAGAATATGTATTAATGTGCATCAGTAGACTAAAATTTACTTTTTGTATCAGTATATTTATCAATCTCATTGTTATTAGCCATGTAGTTTGTCATAACACCTGTAAAATTTATATTACAATCTAAAATTCAGTCCAAACCCATCTAAATGATTAGTAATAACAATTACTAAAAGTTGAAACATAAAGCAATCAAAGAAAGAAACTTGAAAAGGAAACTTACTGTAATAGCAAGATGGTCTTGAAAAAAAAATGAAAATGATACACAAGAATGCATATAACAAATAGGCATAATACATATATTAGACCCTAAAGTTATCTTCAAATTTTAACTTTGATCTCCAACTATCATAGTGCACAAACCGACACTTTAACTATCCAACATTTTACTAAATAAACACGCGAGTCCTACCTGGAAAAACGCATGATGTGGACGTATTTTGCGCGAGTTAGGAGTAATTTTTGAGGTTCGCAATGGTAAAAAATGTTGAAATAACAAGTTTATCCTTAACGAATCCCTTTTATATATTTTTATATTTCCAATTCAAAATCTCTTTTTAATTTTTTTTAATTCTAAAGTGAATGTGTAAATATTTGTTTAGTTGACAACCATTGAGTGACTCGCTAATACACGTGGGAGCATTTGTATTTCACTCTCTTTGGCTCCAAAATCGCGTGTTTATTTATTTAAAGGTAGGATAGTTAAGTGCATGTTTGTGCACTATGAAAGTTGGAGGTCAAAGTTAAAATTTAAAGTCAAGTTTAAAGTCCAATATATGTATTATGCCTAACAAACATTAATTTTATAAATTCACATATGGTGACCCTTTATCCTCTACTACAAATTTTAGTTTTCTTCCTTTATTAAAGCAGTAAAGATCCAAATTTCGTAAAAGGTGAAAGAAAAACTCTTGATCTTCTCCCTTTATTGAAACAATAAAAGTCTAAACTTCGTAAAAAGTGAAAGACAACCCTTCGTGTATGTATATTAGTATTTGTTAAATTAATGTGTATTCATATTTTTTGTTCATAAATATATAACAATAATGTTGAATATAATATTATTGTCAATGTGTATTTACATTTTTGTCCACAAAGATTATTACTTTTTTATGAATATTTTCATAATTAAACTTTTAACTTGAGTCCCTTCCACTTATAATAATATATGATAAATAAATAAATAAAAACATACTGCAGAATGAAAAAAAATGAAATTTCATTTAAGAAAGCAAAATGAAAATAATAATAATAAAAAAAGATATTCTTAAATGATGTCAAATTGAATTGAAATGTCATTTCAAAATTTAGTTAATAGTTGGTTAAAAACCCACCACCTTGATTCAAGTTAAATAAGGATCTATAGTACGGTCTACATTCAGTGTGAGCGTTTGTGCATTGAGAGGATCAGAAAGGACACTCCTCTAGTATACCAATTATTGTGTCCATGATATATGTTGAGTAACCAAGTACAGAGTAAATAACTACTAAAAACATCTAAGCAATAGTCCACCCCAAAATTAAAAAGTAGAAAACATTTAAAACAAAAATGAAAAAACAGGTTTAAAAAAGGTCCTATAATTAGGTAAAGGATTCAATAGAAATGTCTTTTCAAAATTATTTAGTATAAAATATTCCTATTGTCAATACTCTAGTTTAAAAGTGTCCATTCCGTTAATAGTTTTGTTCAAATACTCATCACCTTTATCCAAGTAAATTAAGGGTCTAAAGTTCATTTCATATCCGATATGAGCATTAGAGTATTGAAAGGATCTTTCCCTAATATGAGAAAGGTGCACCTCTAGTGTACCAATTATCATGCCTACTGTATGCGCTGAATAGCCAAGTGCAGAACGAATAATTCCTTAAAGCATCGAAGTAGTAAGCCCACCCTAAAATGAGTGTTCTCCCATTCCAACTTAATTCCCCAGATATTCAGGTAGCACAGTCGTTATTTGCTCCTGCGAGAATGGGGTGGTAGAAGTATTTAAGAGAATTCAAGAGAGCATCATGGTGAGACGAATCATTTATCATTATGTTGGGTGTCAAATGAAAGTACATTGATATTTGCATTGTAACCATAAATTTAACTCAGTTGCTCAGTCTTTTGCCACAAAAATATCTTTCTACCTATGATAGAAGCATACAGGTCTTTCAACTACATTACGACATAATATTATGTTTCATTTTTCTAGTGACTGATTATTGTGTTGAGTCTACACTAGACTGAAATCACTGAACCACTTGCAAGATCCCAGTGGTACACAAATGATCATACTCTAACTTATACTCCTAGAAACCTCACATACCACGATAGAATCACTTATTTTTATCACTTATTATAAAGATCATCAACCATTATTACATTTGAATGTCAGCTACTTCCCCACATTCTCTATATTGTACTGTTCAAAGGCTGCGTTAAGTTGTAAGAATTTCCAGCTTGATGGTGGAACAGACCATCCTTTAAAATTTAATATGGAGAGGTACTTACTAACCAAATAGATAAAGCAAAATATGTCAAAAAATAGGAAATGCAACATACATAGTAAATGACATGAAAACTGTTCAATAATTCAAAAAAAACAACTTCAACTATAGGACTGTTTTGCCATAAGCCATATCAAAGTATTCAAGGTTGTCTTGAGTATCTGCGGATTGATTTTTAAACACTTGGAGAAAACCCACAAGTGTAGCGGTAAGGTTTGAATAATCTACCAACTCTTGACCAAGATAAAATTTCAATATGAAAGGAAAATTAAAGGTGATTTTGATCGTTAAACACTAAAAGTCAAGAGGGGGTGGACAAAAATTTTCGTTAGTCGACTTCCTGTAATGGACGGTCGACTCACTTACACGGTAGTAGAATAAATTAATAGTAATAAAAACTTGTAGTAAGTAAATAACATAGAGTGTTTTTATACTGGTTTGGATCACCAATGTGGTGCCTAGACCAGTCCCCGTGGGTAACAAGGTTTTTTCTTAAGAGCTTGTTGAGAGCTTGGGTGTTACAAAATATTACTATTAAGAGCCCCGTCTGATATGCAAATCATATCTTGTTCTTCGACACAATCTCTACCTGTTTAACTTACACTGAGATCTTTCTTTCACCTTTATTAACAATTCTTCGCTCAAGTGTGTACAAATTTTTATGAAAGATAAGAGATTACAATATAAGTTCAAGTGAAGTGCGTACTTCACATCTAAGTCTCAGGGTATATATATATATATATATATATATATATATATATATATATATATATATATATATATATATATATATATATATATATATATATATATATATATATATGAACAAACTTGCGCTGTTGTAAGGAAAACCCAAGAAAGTTATACTTCAATCAAGGATTTTAGGAATCCTATGATTGAAGCGAATTTCTAATCCATGTCCATATTAGATATGTGCATGGTAAATCACATTCCTTCCTTTTTGAGAAATATGAATCAATTTTGTGCTTAGCTGAATGATTTATCTTGACTCTTTGGCTTGATCTGATTTCCTTTCTTCTCTTGATGGCTTGGCTCTATTCTTGGGTTGATTGATGATTTCTTGATCTGGTCCTATCAATCACGATTTGCTTGATTGATCTGATGTCAACTTATTTGCTTGATTGATTTGCTGCCAACTTTAGGCTGGTTGTTAATGATTCTTTAATCCCTTTGATTATGTCTTTCCTTTATGAAGTAATTGTAAGGATCACAATATATTTCTGTCCATGTTGGTGTTTCTTTTCTTGGATCCTTTCCTTATTGGATCTCCATACCTGCGTAAATAGTGAGTAATGTGTTAAGTGTCATTTATCCTAATTAACATAACATTACGAAGCTAACAATCTCCCCTTTTTGATAATGACAATTAATTCACAATTTTAAATGGAGTGTGGAGAGACAATGATATTTCCTGAGATATGGGAGTATGAAGCTCCCCCTATATATGTAGATCCCCTTCCTTGAAGGCTTAATGATGTGTCGAACTTTGAACTTGGTTCACCTGTCTTAAAAATTGTGGCGGTAAATTTTCTCCCTCTTTGACATAATAAAAAAGAACAAAACACCAAATATAAACAGAAACAGGTAAAAGTAACTTAAACCAAAGTAATTTAGAGGTTAGCGATCATCCAAAAAATACTTCAGGGTGTTAATCACATTCTTGCAGAAAGAGTAATGCCAAGAAAACTGGTACTTCATTAATAAGCAAGGTAAGTCCAAGACATTCTCGAAAGAAACAAAATCTTTCCTCAAGTGAAGTTTTTGTAAAGATATCAGCTAACTGATTCTCAGAATTAATAAATTCAAGCAAAATATCACTTTCAACATGATTACAAATAAAATGATGCTTGATATATATGTTTTTATCTCTAGAATGATGCGCAGTATATTTAGATAGACTGATAGCACTAGTATTATCGCAAAAAGTAGGTACTCCCTCAAAGAATAAATCATAGTGGGGGAGATGATGCATCATCTAAAGTAGTTGAGTTTCACAACTTATAACCGTTAAATATTCAGATTCAGTAGTTGAGAGGGAAACAGAGGTTTGTTTCTTTTACTATGCCAGTAAATAAGAGATTTTCCCAAAAATTGGCATATTCAGCTGGTGCTCTTTCTGTCATTTTTATCATCTGAAAAATCATCATCAGAATATTCAATTAAGTCAAAACTTTCAAAAAAAATTGATATTGTAACCCCATATTAGAGGTTCTAATGAGATATCGAATGATTCGGTTTACAATTGTGAGATGTGATTCCTTTTGAGAGGATTGAAATCTTGCGCATTTACAAATGTTGAACATGATTTCTGGTAGACTAGTAGTGAGATATAATGGAGAACCAATCATTCCTCGATAAAGTATTTCGCCAACTGCTTTTCCTCGAATTCTAGACAAGTGGGCGGAACTCATGGGAGTTCCGAAGGCTTTACCCTTTTCCATTGCAAACATTTTGGTCAACTCTTTTGCATACTTATCTTGATTTCTATAAAAATATTTATCTAACTGCTTAATTTGAGGACCCAGATTGTAAATTTGAAGACGGTTGAGAACTCACCCATAAGACTCATTCCAAATTCACCTTTCATGATATTTGAAAATTTTCACTAAGAGAAGGATTAGAGCTTCCAAATATAATATCACCGACATAAATTTGAACAACAAGAATGCATGAGTCAATTTTTTTTGTAAATAGAGTTGTCTCAATTTTTCCTCTTTGGAAATCATTTTTTATAAGAAAAGTGCTGACTCTTTCATACCAAGCTTTTGGGGATTGTTTTAGACTATACAGAGCTTTCGATAATTTTAAACATAATTAGGACAAGAGGAATGCGACAAAATGGGAGGTTGTTTAACAAAAACTTCTTCTTTAATAAATTTACTTAAAATGTGATTTTAACTTCCATTTGAAAAAGTTTGAAACGATTGAAAAAAGCAAACACTAGAAGAATTCGAATAGATTCTAACCTTGCCATAGGATCAAAAGCTTCATCATAGTCGAATCTTTCTTGTTGTGAGTAACCCTAAGCTACTAACCTGACTTTATACCGAATAACCTTCCCATTTTCATCCAATTTGTTGTGAAATACCCATTTGGTTCCTATTACTGAACAAGTCTTAGGTCTTTCAATAAGAGTCCACACTTGATTCTTTTTTAATTGATCAAGTTCTTCTTTCATTGCTTGTATCTATGACTCATCTTCCATTGCTTCATTAATTCGTTTTGGTTCTATTTGTAATATGAGAGCCAATGAAGCTTGTTTCTTGAGAGAGGATCTTGTCTGGTATTTTTCATCTGGTTTTTTCATAATGAAGTTTTCAGGATAGCTCACGATGTGTCTCCATTCCCTGGGAATATTTACTTTGTCAGCTGGAGTAGTCGACTCTGCTTCTGCGGTAGATGGCTCTTCGATGAGATTTTCAGTGGACACTTTTGTAATATCTTTTGCTAGTTTGAATGAATCAATTTCATCATCGCCTACTTCACTTCCTTGTATTCTTGTATTAGTGTCATCAAATATCACATGAACAGATTCTTCAACACTTAAAGTTCATTTACTAAAAACACGAAAGGCCAGGAGCATAACTTAGAAAAATACCCTTCGTCACTTCTTTTATTGAACTTACCAAGATTCTTCTTACTGTTATTCTGGATGAAACATTTGCATCCAAATGGATGGAAGTAGCTGATGTTTGGTTTCTTACCTCTCCATAGTTCATATGGAGTCTTCTTTAGTATATGTATGATAAAAACCTGTTAAGAATGTGACAAACAATACTTACAGCTTCTGCCAAAAAATGATCGGGAAGATTTTGACCGAGAAGCATAGTTCTTGTTTTATCTTGTAGTAATAAGTTTTTCCTCTCTATAACCCCATTTTGTTGAGTTGATCTGGGTGAAGAGAAATTTTGAGTGAAACCATTTTGAGCGCATAATTCTTCAAAAGATTTATTCTCGAATTCACCACCATAATAAATATGAATAGTTGTAATGAAACAGCAAAATCTTCATTTTTGTGAGTTAGATAGATTAGACATGTGAACCTTGAGAAGTCATCAAAAATTTCAACAAATGCATATCGTTTACCTCCATTCGAGTAGGACCAAACAAATCCATGTGAAAGAGCTGAAGGGGTTTTGAACTAGTTATAATATTTTTTCCTTTATAGGATGATCGAGTCTTATTTCCCATTTGATATGTGCTACAAATATGATCTTTCTCAAATTTTAGTTTAGGCAGACCAATGACTAGTTCAAGTCTAGAAAGTTTTCAAGAGCATGCATACTTGCATGTCCAAGCTTTCGATGTCATATCCAAGGATCGCTTGAGACTACAGTAAGACACGTAAGAGATGGAAAATAAATATTATTTAAAACATATATTTTACTAAATCGATCTCTGATAAGAGTTAGCTTTTTC
Organism: Solanum arcanum; assembly: GCA_027789145.1. Classification (NCBI taxonomy): domain Eukaryota; kingdom Viridiplantae; phylum Streptophyta; class Magnoliopsida; order Solanales; family Solanaceae; genus Solanum; species Solanum arcanum. The sequence continues at coordinate 5,876,433 of CM050940.1, forward strand.
TTAGGATGTTTGATGATGAGGTGGCTGTATTGAAAGTAACTTGAAATCCAACATCACATAGATGACTAACGCTGAGAAGGTTATGTTTGAGTTTCTCAACCAAATACAATTTTATTAGATCGCATGATAAGTTGAGTGTAATAGTCCCTACTCTAGTTACTTCCATTTTAGCATTGTCTCCTAATATGACACATCCCCCCATCTATTCTTTTTATAGTTTTGTCTTTATTTCTACACATATGTCTGGAGCGTCCATTGTCAAGAACCCACATTATTATTCTGTAGGTTTTCTTGGATTGCTCCTACAAAAACAATAAGATTAGTTTCTTTTAGGTTACAAAGCATTTTTGGATCCTTGATGATTAGTAACTTTTGGTCTCCAACTCCCCTTTCCAGAAAAATATTTTCTAGAATTAAAAGATTTGTGACCAAAATCACCGCAAGTGAAACAAGTAATTTTGGTAGAAATTTCAGGAGAATAATTGTCCCTACCCGAGCCTACACCCTGGACATGACCGACACTTGATAACCATCGTTGGTCCCCAAGCAAACCCTTATCCTAATTGACTTCAAGCATAAGACAAACTTAAGCATACAAAGGTTGAAAAAGAATAAAAACTCATAGAACTGAAATAAAAGGCTTTAATTTCAAATGAAAAACTCTGAATAAAAATAATTATATTCAACTCGTCATAAAATAGGCAACTTAACACTTTAAAAATTTTAATCAAATAAATGATACAGACTTCTGAAACTTTACTGTCTATCTATGAAGCCTCTAAATGACAATGATGGAAGACGGGACAAGATCCACAACATCCTAACAACTTATATAATTGAAAGGTAATTGAAATCTTCTGGAAGCAAGGAGGCTCATCATAGCTAACTCGAACTCTCAAATGTATCAACGAAGCTCCTGTTGATGATCCTGAATACATGTGTCTGCATCATGTAGTGATGCAGGCCAAATGGCTCAGTATGTAGAATATATGAGCATGTAATGAGGGAAATTCTAAAACATAACATAAGCTTGAACTTGAAAAAACTAAAAACATACTTACCTCTTTTCAAACGTACTCAACTCAAGAAGTACTTAAGGATACTCAAAAATACTAACTTACTCAATTCAAAAGTACTCAAGGATAAGATACTCAAACTTAGAGATTAGATACTCAACTTCAAATATTATATACTCAACTTCAAAGATATGATACTCGACTGAATGAATCACAATCTACACAAGATACTCAACTTAAGGTATTCAACTTGAAATACTCAACTCTTGATACTTAAATGAACTCATTTCAATATAAAACAGTTTAAAACAAGTGCAATACAAATAAAAGTTGTTTAATCATGATTTCAACTCATAATCATAATATCATAAAAGACATATCATGATCCCTCTCAAAGTCTAGTTGTGCAATGCACGAATGAAGTCCCATACCCTCATTCATACTGCAAAACCGCTTGAGGAACCATGCAATTACTATTGTAGGAGTTTCTCTAACTGAGAACCATCATTATGAGCCTAAGTTGTAATACAACGTTTTGCCCATGCTGCCAGAACTTTCTTATACTTTGACATCATATAGAATGCTCTACTTAGTGGATTCACCAGCTTAACTTAAGTGATCATATAAAAAATATAATCCTTTAATACCCATGACGAATACATGGTTTATGGAGAATTGAGTTAATATGAACTCTCATCTCCGTATCGGTGCTTAATACTACTCCTAAAAATATACTTAGATCATATGACAACTTCTTTTTTTGGTTTGAGATAATTACTCAAAACATAGCTTAAAATCTCTCTCACAATCAATGTTCCCTTTCTTTGTCAAATGTGAAAACATTTTTAAAATCTTTTGGAATACAAAGTCCCCATATACTTCTTTGAAGAAAAGACTTCAATGTTTACTCTTTACTCAACTTGAACTTTAAAAACATTTGGAAAAGACTTTTGAAAACTTTACTTTGACTCGCTCTTAACTTCTAGACTTGACTCTTAACTTCTCTTGACTTTGATATTCTTAACTTTCTTTGAATTTGATTACGGATTCAAGGTTTGTGATCTCATATTTATAGATGATTTCATGATGTAGAACATAGGAGGGGGGGGTCATACGGAATTATGAGCATGAACGACTCAATTCAAGGACTCAAAGACACTTCTCATCTCAAGATTGTTCGACTTATAGGGTTCATGCGGAATTATGACCATGAACAATTAAACTCAATGACTTCAAGGTAACATGTTATAGTCCCATGATTAGAAATATAAACTCAAATGTGTTAGAAACTTATTACTCAAGACTTAGAACTTGAAGATACTACTCCTCTCAAAGGTACTCAACTAAATTGAGTTCATATGGAAGTTATGGGCATGAATGACTCGACTGGAAGGTCTACATAATAATATGGAACTCGTGAATACAACTCTTCTCATTCTCATACTTACTTTCTATGAAATTAGTTCAAATCGATAGTTTACCTCAAAGGATTCACACTTGAACTCAAAGGTTTTCTTGAACTCTACTCTTAACTCTGTTTAATATGAATTATGAATTCAAGACTTTTGAATCATGGCATAGTGGATATCATGATGACAAGTCAGAATCATGAATACATTCTCTTCATCCTCATATTCACTTGCTCGAGTCTTGAACGAGTTACTAGAGTTGTAGAAGACTCATCAAAAGGACTTTCTCAGAATGTTCAAAAGAATTCTAAAAACTTAACTCTCAACTCTACCTTGAATTTGAATTACGAATTAAAGTTTATGATCATGTTAGGAATGATTTTAGGTGTTTAAAAGGAGCTTAGATTAGTTAGTCCTCACATGTTCTAGTGACATAATCCCATCGGGTCGAGAGAAGTACCAAGGAGAGGATCGGCTTCAGCCATAACCAATATGGAGGGATTTACATAGTAAAGGAGGTTGAACAATGCTATCAAAGAGATGTGCCCAGGCTCAGATATCCTTCTTCGTACCCAAGAGAATCCCTCGAAAAGGAGTGAAGGTGCACTTTAAACAAACTCAAACGGAGCAACCGAAGACAAACTGGATGGGGAAGGTAACCCTGGCGCTATGGGTGGCATGGTGCGCCAGCATCTAAAGCTCATAGGAGGGTTTGTGGGCTCTGTCCAGGGCCCAATCCAGAAAATCCAACGAGTTTCCTTCCTCGCTTCTCACCCTAATTCTCCTAGAATCAAACTGTTTCTTTCCCAATCACTTGCATTTAATTAGTTAAACTAATTACACTCTAATCTACTGAAAATGACTCTCAAATTACTCAATTTAATCTCAAGAAATCATCAAAACCCCAAAACAACAAGATTTTGAATGAACTTTAAGAATACCAATTTAGAACATTTTGTCTATATTTTATTGAATAAGTTCGGAGGTAGTAGGACCTTTGTTTAGTTAAGATGTGTCTCTGATATTTCGGTCATAGTATAGGGGTACTTCTACCTTATCCCAAAATTATACAAACGAGGTCTCTCATAGCAGCTTAAAACATAGTTTACAACCCATAAATACACAAACTGTAGCTGAGGAGCCTCATTAAATTCATTATATATAGTGACTTTGCGAAATTTTCTCTAGAGATAATGGTGACATTTTGACTGTCCACATCGTGTTGATACTTTCCTAGATGAAAGTCGCTAGGATGACCCAAATAAACTCGTGTACTACCTATTTATTAAGTTTCTAGGTGTAGCAATGGAACTTCAGCAATTCCAACTTAGAAGAAGCATATTCACAAGGATTTGAAATAATTGTCTTAAAATAATAAAGAGATATTGACAGACTTTAGCACTGAAGAATGTACGGACTATTCCTACCTTGTTGATTTTTTAGATGAGGTGAACTTGTGTGGCATGAGCTTAACAATACTGGACTATAACATCTGAAATTCTTCTGACTGTCCGATTAATTCACTGCATCAAAAATGATCTTTAGGGACATTCTTTAACGACAATAGCTTAATTACCATAAAATATATTTAAAAAAATAGCGACAATTTACACTCTTTATAGATGTCCTTAAAGCCTTTAGCGACAATAGCTTAATTGCCACTAAATATGTATTTTTTGCGGCAATTAAAACTTTTGTATATGTCCCTAAAGACTTTAGAGACAATTAATGTAAGAACACTTAACTAATACCTATAAAGATTTAACACTCTTTATTAATGTATATAATTATTGCTGCTAAAAATTGTTTTTGTTATAGTAATTCCTTCGTGTTTGACAATATAAATTTAGGGTTAAGTGAGATTATACATTCATTTATGAAAAAAAAAACTTTTAAAGGGAGTGAATTATTATTATTTGGTTTGCATCAGTTTACAGTAGTGCTTATCCATAGATAGAATTTCTCGATATGTTCATACAAATATAGTAACATGAATGTTTCAACAACCATAGATATATTACAATAGACTTCTCAGTTTACAAAAAAGTTTTTTCTTCAAAGGTTCCACTACTAGCTTTCTTTACAAAATTAGTTTGAGATGTTGCAATTGGCTCAAAAGATAGAATCCAAAAGTTATCGATGAAAAATGACAACTGAAATATGTGGAGATGATCTTGGAAGGCTTAGTAACTCCTGTGTCATTTGAGCATGATCTGGAACTCATCACTCCTTAATAATAATACTACAATGACAAACTTTTCTAGCACGATAGTATGTTTGAGCAAATATTTTACCAGTGGCAGCAGAAACTTATTTTCACTTAGTAGTCCCCTAAGGTTAATGATCTCGACAGTCTTCAGATGTGGAAATGAGTTGTTAAAGTTATGTGTCTCAAACCTCTGGATTTTTTTATCCTTGTTTGTGTACCTTAACAGCTAGTCCTGTAGGAAAGAAACCACTACGTTAACCAATTACTCTCCTTAGATGAAAACCTGAAGCCAAAGAGTTGATTGTGGATACAATAAAAAGGTCAAGAATTTTTAAACTGAATGAACATCTAAAGTGATTAGCAAATGTTACATACAATGTAGTACATGCAAACAACAATAAAAATGTTTTAAAGATTCATCAAATCTGATCATTTACCCCCTCGCATGAAGGTGAGAACAATCATTTGTGAAGCGTCTTTTTCCAGCAATTTCCAAAAGTTCACTTAGAAATCATTTTGATTGAGACAATCACCTATGGTGTCTTGAACATTGTATTAGAAACATTTGGGCCAAAGACCGCCCTCACTTATTTTATAGTGAATGTTGTCAAGGGAGTTACAAAAACTTTTTGGCACTATTTACTTATTACAAAAGATACCAAAGAGTTGATCAAAGTGACACAATTTTATAGTGAAGTTTATGTGTGTCTGATTCTTTAGATGGGGTGGGTACAATCACCTATGGGATGTAGAGAAGAAAATATTTGGCCTTAACTCACTGCCGGGAGAAGCTAGAGGGAACTTAATAATTGACAAGTGGAAAATTCGAAAGAATACCCAAAGCTTATCTCCAACAGTGCAACAAAATGAACTTCCCGGATTGATCTTTATGCCAACTCAAATGTTATTTGTCTCACCTTTTTCTCCTTTTTTTTGAGAAAGGAAAAAAAAGGAGAAAATGGTGAGACAAATAACTTTTTCTCTTTTTTAGTTCTTGTGAAATCACCGTAAAAGGAGAAATCTCCACAAACAAGAAGATATTGTTGTGAAGCTCCTTTTATGTGATTGGTTTAATCATAAAAGGCATCAAGACGATGCAAAGAGTCTAAGGCAACATTGTAGCCGCAAAAGCAAAAGTGACACCTTGTTAGCTACATTACTTGTGAAGCTTATTAAGCACTTAACCTATTTTTGTCTCAAATTACAAATGGGAGTCCTCCTTGTAGGGACTTATCTTTTTAACACGTAAGGAAGTCAAGTCCCCCCCTTTTCGTAAAAGAAATACGGATCTAAAAGAAACTTACTCTTGATGAATCCCCATGCAAACCAATGAACAATGTCTCAAGATCCAATGAGCTCTATAGCAAGCTGGAAATTCCAGGGAAATCTAACTGGCGTTCATTTATTTGAAAGTCCAACAAATTCAAGCTTGATGTTGGAGACTGCCACCCTTTTGAACTTCAGAATGGACAGGCACTTATAAACCAAAAAAATAAAGTAGAATATGTCAAAACATGGAAATATGACACACTCGATAAATGAGATACAAACCATTGAATAGTTCCCATAAAATAGCTTTGACTATACAACTGTGATTTTCCACATCAATCATGGTTGGTTTGAAAATCCAAAGACGACCCATAAACACTTGAAAACCCCATAAACACGACTTGAAGTAAGATCAATAAAAATCAAACCAAATTTTATACGTTGTTCTATCAATTACGAACTCTTTACTCTAGAGCACTTACCAACTTAGTTATCAAATTATCCTAAGTAGTGACGATCTTAATATTACTATAGTAATGATTCAACAACAAATAAAAAAATCAAGAATTATGGATAGTGAGGAGTATGAATAAACCTTGATGCACCAGCATCTCAGTTCAAGACACTCGACATGGGAAACACCATGAAGACGTTTCTTCAAACAGCTAAACTCATTCTCTAAGTTTCTTTCCTCAACCTTAAAATCAAAATGAAAATGAAAGATAGCATAATTAAGGGAAGAAACATTTCTCTACACGATGCGCATCTGACTACACAATCCCCAGATTTCCAAATGTTCAACATGCGGGGCTATAATTTCAAGCCAAATATCATGATTCTTATCGTCGTACTCTTCTATCGTCAATAATGTCATTTTCACATATCTACTTTCCACACATTGTATGCCCAAAACTTTTTTTTAACAAGTATTCCACAGCACCATCCATCAATTCCATGAACCGAATTGAAAGAAAACCCAAATAAATCCAATTAACACTAGCACAAGGTTTCAATTGACATTGATTTAAAATCAAATGCTTTAACGACGAGTTTTTATACCCAAACTGTGGAAACTCATATTTTTGTTGACTTGCAGTAATCAATGAAAGTGAAAAGAATTCAGCATTTGCAACTTTAGTAGAAAAATGTATCCAAAAATCAACATCTTTAGAATAAATCTCATCATACCTAAGGCCCCCGATACCAAAGCTCTTGATTTTCTTGCAAGATTTCCAAAAATAAAGCTCTTTATGGATGGATGCCAGGTAAGCAACAGTGTCATTTTGATTTCCACAATAGGGGAATGTGAGAGAGTCTTAATGGAACGGACATCCAAAGAAATCGCCATCGTGTAGGGAGTGGGCTGGTTCGCACAAATTGTTTTTCATCCCACAACATAGAGAGGATGTGGACTAGAATCGGCTCCGGCAGATCACTCAGCCGGTCTCCTCCTCTGGCCACCGCCATGACTTTCTTCTGCCTTCCCATGGAGTATAGATAACCTTGGTAATGACGAATTGAAATGGAGTAACGGTGGTCTATCAACTATGATATACTCAAATTCAGTGCACAGAACTATCAAAAGTCCTTTATAAATTTTTAGGATTAGAAAGAGAGTATAAAATTGAAAAAAAAGAAGAAGAGAAAATGTCTTAAATAAGAGCAAAATTGATGTATATATATTATTGACATCTAATAAATTATGCATATATAGTAATGACATCTTAAAAAATTATGCATATATAGTAAGGATGTTTAATCTTATATCTTATATTTCAAATTCTAATGAGAAATCAGGTGATATGCTATTCGATGTCCCAAATTGTGATAACTGGAACAATCATCACGCCACAGTAAGAAAAGTTTTTTTAAATGTCATGTTCTCTGCACTTGGCTTTCCAAGAACACACTAAACATAAATCAAACACTTGACACAATATACCTCCAAACGGCCAGGTATTATAATTGCTATTGACTATACGTCTGAATTTGAGAACATGTATTAGAGTTGAAATTCCAGAGAAGTATATCTGATTTCATCAATTCTAAAACTTGTACTATAGTTGAAATATATCAAACCTCTAATTTTGCATTTGTAATTCTTTCGAAGCTGGACAAAACAAAATAAAAATATCATTTTATATATCTTACAATTACAACAACTATTGATGAATCATCAATACCTCAATCAAGGATAGCAGATCAGTCAATTGATCTGGTGGAACCTTGGATTTAAGAAATCAGTCCATGGCAACATATTTAGGCCAGGTAAGCAAGAATGGCATTTTGATTTTGACTATTGGGGAAAGTGAAAAAGAGTCTCGTAGAGAGCATGATGTTTCCCACAACTTAGAGAGGATGTGAAGTAGAATCCGCTCCGGCAGATCACTCAGCCTATATCCTCCTCCGCAGCCGCCTCCATGCCTCAATTTTTTCGTTTTGGTAAAGTTAAAGTCAAATGGAAAAGAAAATAACCTACCATACTTCTGTTAGTTCATATAAAGTCTTCTATTATAATTATAGAACTAGTAATTGGTGTGACAATTTAATATCATGAAATTCATAAAATAATATTTAAAAATAATTGTCATTAAAATTAAAACATGACATTAATTAACATATAAGATTACGTAGGCCTTATTTGTTTCTATTAAGATTAATAGGTCTGAATCTGAATACACCTCTGAATATTAAGATTTGCATTAAAATTTAGATGTTTAGATCTGAATATATATCTGAATATTAAGATGTGGTCAATAAATTTGAACACTACATAATTAATGATGTTTGTTTTCAATATCTGAATGTGCATGTGAAATTAACATTAAATTAATAAAATATCATAAAATTTTCATTTCAGCAAAATTTACAACTTTTGATAAAATAAAAAATGTTTTAAAAGTTTTAATAATCATGATTTGGAGTACAATTTTTTTCATTCAAAAACTTTGATAAACACCAATACACCAACAGTTTTCTTGAAACAGTCAATACAAGAATTAATATAAAAAGAACTTGAAAGAATTTATGAAAATTTACCAGTTCAAGAGGGGGGAAATGGTGTTTGATTGAGAAAAGAGAAAAAAAAAGTTTTTAGTTATGAGATAAAAAGACATGCTTACAGCATAGAAGCGATGATTTATTATTTGATAACTTATTAAATGAGTCTGAATGTTGTTAAGAATCTCCTACATATCTGATTCATTCAGACCTCTTCAGACCCATTAAGAGGTTTTTTAAAAAATAAAACAAATGAACTTAATGGATTTAATCTGAAAGATTCAGATCCAAACCTAAAAATCATACGTACTTAATAGGTTGAATCTGAATGATTAAGATTCAGACCTCCATTAAGTGCAAACAAATGAGGCTGTTATAAGAAACACTAATTAAAAAAATTATAACACCTTTATCAGTTATTCTTAATAACATAAGTATAAATTAATGACTATAAAAATAAAATTTTTGACCAAATTAAACCATTATTTAAAGCAATTTATCAAAATAGTACGTTTATTTAATTTTTTTTACAAAACTAGTATAAATAAATTGTAAAGTAACATTTTAGGGTATATTTTATTTTTTAAAAATTTAATTGTGTGTTGATAGCGTTAAGTTGAGAAACGTTACTGTGAGTAATGTTTTACTTAAAAATGTTACTGTGAGTAACGTTTTACACTAAAAATGTTACTGTGAGCAACATTTTATAATACACTATTTTGAGTCACGTTTTACTCATAAAACGTTAATCACAATAAAATTTCTTAAGATAGTGTGAACAAATGTTTATTGTGCCTTATAAAAAATGACACAACTATTTGGAAAAGTTGCAATCCTTTAAAAATGTCACAACCTTTCATACAACATTTCATAAAAGTAGCAACTCTTCATTAATGTTGCAACTTTTCATAAAAATCGCAACTCTTCATAGTTGCAATTTTTCATAAAAGTCACAACTTTTCATGAAAGGGAGGGCTAGTTTTGGGAATAAATAATTTTAAAAGGAAATCTTCGTTTGTGGTGGCGCCACATAAGCGGACCTAAGATTTTCTATTATATAAATATATGATTAGCCGCAAACATATACTAGTTAATTAGTTAACATAACTACAGTTTGCCTTAATTATAATTCACAACCTACTTTTAATTATAATTACATGACTAAGCTTTTTACTTTTGTATAATCCACACCTTTCTATAGTTCAAATTTTGTTTAATATAATTTGTATATATAACTGTTCACACTTTTGATGTTTGTAATTGTATAAATTTGTTATCTCGGGTTTATACAAAAATAACTTAATTATACAAAAGTACCCGCGAATTATACAAACCAAAGCATCATAAAAATCAGCAAATAATACAAACGAGACAGCTTAAACTGTAGCTACAACTCGTAAATATGCAAACTATAGCTATGGAACATAATTAGTTTATTTTAGTGGCTATTTTAAAAAGTATATATATAATATAAAGGCATAATATATGAATATGCCCTTTAACTTGGCTTCAAATCACATTTATGTCCTTCAACTTTTGTTGTGCACAAGTAGACGCTTAAATTTATATAAAGTTAAATAAATAGACACATGCGTCCTACATGACATCCAACATGTTATTTTTTATCCTACGTGGTGTCTTGCGTATTATGCCATGTAGGAATCATGTGTCTACATGTTAAACTTTAAATGAGATTAGCAACTATGATTGAAACGAGAGAGCAAAGAAATTTGAAAAGAGAGGGAAAATGTCCTATGTAAGAAGCGAAACCTAATTGATGGGTATGTATGTGTGTGTGTGTGTGTGTTTGTGTGTGTGTGTGGGTGTGTGTATATATATATATATATATATATATATATATATATATATATATATATATATATATATATATATATATATACCCTTTTTGGACCTACGGTATTACTTAAATATTACTAACTTATGAAAAATTAAATTTATTGATTCAACCCTAATTTAACTCTCCAAAAATGTATGATTGTTGGTCAACCTTCCTCGATCATTGTAATAGTCATTTTTAACGCTTAAGTTCCATTACTTTTATCATCATATGTTCCAAAAGTAGTCAAATACTTTACTCATCTATATAGATATATCCAACATGCCATTTTCCCATTAATCTATTTCTCATTTTTGTGCCTCAATCAAATACATGGTTAAAAAGAATTCTCCACTTTATTTATCAAGAGTTGCTCTGTTTTCCATCTTTACTGTATATGTCTTTATCTACCTTATTTTGTTCCATTTTATTTATCACGAGTCGCTATTATTTTTTGTTATTTCAAGTAAATTTGTTTTCCTCTTTATCAATAGGCACTTTATTTCCCCTTTTTCTGTTTATTTGTTTATTAAAATTATTATGTTTTGTTCTCTTTATCATGAGTAGGTATGTTTTCAATGTTGATATTTGCATTCTCTCGTGGTTGACTTATTTATTACTAATAATTTGGGCAGCGAAAGAATATATCACCAAATATTTCTCAACATTACTCTTTCCCTAAAAATTCTTCAGCAATACTTATGTTTTCACCTTCAACTTTCTCCATTGGCTGACAACTCACTGAATGTGCCACACAGACTTCCATCGGGCTCTAACTCATATTTCAAGAGACCTCACATACCGCGATACAATCACATAATTTTATTGTTTATTATAAAGATCATCGACCATTATTAGATCTGAAGATCAGCTACTTCCCCACATTCTTTATATCGTATTGTTCCAAGGCTGCGTTAAATTCTAAGAATTTCCATTTTGATAGTGGAACAGACCACCCTTAAAACTCTAGTATGAACCAAATAGATAAACCACAATAAAAAATACGTCACTTATGAACCAAATAGATAAAGCAAAATACGTCAAAAACTAGGAAATGCATATACTTAGTAAATGACATGAAAACTGTTCAATAATTCAAAAAAAAAAAACTTTAACTATAGGATTGATTTTCCACAAGGCCAACACACATCAAAGTATACAGGGTTGTTTTGGAAATCTACGAATTGATTTTTAAACGCTTGCAGAAAACCCACAAGTGTAGCGGTAAGGTTTGATATTCTACCAACAGAGGTGATTTTAATAGTTAAACACAGAAAGTCAAGAGGTGGTGAATTAAAATTCATTTATTCAACTTTCTATAATGTCCATTCGTCTCATCTGCACATTAGTAGAATAAATAAATCGTAATAAACACTTGCGGTAAGTAAATAACACATAGTATTTTTATACTAGTACGGATCACCGCTTTGGTGCCTAGTCCAGTACTCTTGGTTTATAAGGGTTTCCTTAAGAGTTAGTTGAAAACTTAGGTGTTACAAAATGTTACAATTCAGAGTCCCGTCTGACATGCAAATCAAATCTTCTTCTTAAACACAACCTCTACTTGTATAACATACACTCAAATCTTTCTTTTTCTTTTCATTACAATTGTTCACTCAAGTGTGTACAAAATTTTCTGAAAGATAAAAGATATCTAAAATATAAGTTTAAGTGTGATGCGTACTTTACATCTAAGTCTAAGGGGTATATATATATATATGAACAAACTTAAGATCTCGTAAGGAAAATCCAAGGGAGTTATACTTCAATCAAGGATTTGAGGAATCCCTTGATCATTGAGGTGATTTGCTGATCCATGTCCATATCAGATATGTGCATGGTAAATGACATTCCCGCCTTCTTGACATATATGATTCGACTATGTGCTGAAGCTTTTATGTTTACTCTTTAGCTTGATCTGATTTCCTTTCTTTATCTCTTCATGGCTTAGCTCTATTCTTGGCTTGATTTATGATTCCTATCAATCACGATTTGCATGATTGATGTACTGCCAACTTATTTACTTGATTGATCTGCTGCAATCTTTAGTCCGTCTATTAATGATTCTATAATCCCTTTGATTATACCTTTCCTTTATGAATTAATTGTGAGGATCATAATATATTGGTAATTTCCATGTTGGTGTTGTTTTGTTTGGATCCTTTCCTTATTGGATCTCCATATCTTCAAGAATGGTGAGTACTATGTTAAGTGTTATTTATTAGAATTCACATAACATTAAGAATCTATCTCCCCATTTTTAATAATGACAATTAATTCACAATTTGAAATGGAGTGTGGAGAGACAATTATACTTCCCTGAGATATGGCAGTTTGTGTAACTCCCTTTGTATGTGTGGCTCCCCCTGCCTTGAAGGCTTCAGGATTGTGTCGAACTTTGAACTTGGTTCCCTTGTCTTAAAAATTGTGGTGGAAAATTTTCTCCCCCTTTAGCATAATAAAAAAGAACAAAACACCAAATATAAACAAAAACATCTAAAAGAAACTTAAATCAATGTAATTCAAAGGTTAGCGATCACCCAACGTGTTAATCACATTCCTAAAGAAAGAGTAATGCCAAGAAAACTGGTACTTAATTAATACGTAAGGTAATGCCAAGCTATTCTTGAAGGAAACTAAAAATTTCCTCAAGTAAAGATTTTGTTAAGATATTGGCTAAATATTCTCATAATCAACAAATTCAAGAACAAATTCACCATTTTAGACATGATCACAAATAACATGATGCTTTATATCTATATGTTTAGCTTTAGAATGATGCACAATATATTTAGATAGACTAATAACACTAGTATTATCACAAAAAATAGGTACTCCCTCAAAGGATAAATCATAGTCGAGGAGTTGATGCATCATCCAAAATAGTTGATACCACAACTTCCAATCGCTAAATACTCAGATTCAGTATTTGAGAGGGCAAAAGAGGTCTGTTTTTTCTATGCCAGGAAATAAAAGATTTTCCCAAAACTAGCACATCCCATTGGTGTTTTTTAGTCATTTTTATCACCTGCAAGTTTAGCATATGAAAATCCAATTGAATCAAAACTTTCATAATAAGGATACCATAACCCCATATCAGAGGTTCTAATGATATATCAAATGATTAGTTTCAAAGAGGTGAGATGTGATTCCTTTGGAGAGTATTGGAATCGTGCACATTTGCAAACACCCAACATGATGTTTGGTCAACTAGCAGTGCGATAGATAAAGACCCAATCAATAAATTTTTTTGTCAACTTATTTTCCTGTCATATCGGATTCTAGACAATGGAGGGTCTCATGGGAGTTCCAAAAGCTTTACCTTTTTCCATTCCAAACTTTTTTATTACCTCTTTTGAATACCTTGATTTATAGAAATTCCTTTGTTTGACTGCTTAATTTGAAGATTGAGAAAGAATGAGAGCTCACTCATAAGACTCATTTCAAATTCACCTTTCATGAGATTTGCAAAATCCGTAGAAAGAGAAGGATTAGGGCTTCCAAATATAGTATCATTAACATAAATTTGAATAATAAGAAAGAAAGAATCAAATTCTTTTAAAATAAAGTTGTATCAATTTTTCTATTTGGAAATTATTTTTTTATAAGAAAAGTTCTCAACCATTCATACCAAGCTTCTACGTCTTGTTTTAGACCATAGAGAGCTTTCGACAATTTAAAAACATAATCGACAAGAGGGATTTTTGAAACCAGGAGTTTGTTTAACAAAAACTTCTCTTTAATAAATCCATTTAAAAGACACTTTTAACGTCCATTTGAACAGGTTTGAAATGATTCAAAGAAGCAAACACTAGAAAAATTTGAATAGATTCTAACATTGCCACATGAGCAAATGTTTCATCATAGTCGACTCCTTCTTGTTGTAAGTAACCCTGAGCTACTAACTTGGTTGTATTCCAAATAGCCTTTTCGTTTTCGTCCAACTTGTTACAAAATACCCACTTGGTTCCTATTACAGAACAGTTCAAGTTCTTTCAATAAGAGTCCACACTTGATTCTTTTAGAATTTATCAAGTTCTTATTTCTTGCTTGTATCCATGACTCATCTTTCATTAATTCATTAATTCGTTTTGGTTCCATTTGGGATATGAGAATCAATGAAGTTTGTTTCTTGAGAGATGATCTTGTTTGGATATTGTCATCTGGTTTTTCCATAATGAAGTTTACAGGATAGCTGGCATTTTGTTTCCATTCCCTGGAAATATTTACTTTATCATCTTGAGTAGCAGACTCTGCTTCTGCACTAGCTGTCTCTTCAGTGAGATTTTCAGTGGACTATTTTGGAATATCTTTTTCTGGTTTGAATGAATCAATTTCATCCTCGCCTATTTCACTTTCATGTATTTTTGGATTAGTTTCATCAAATAACACATGATAAAATTCTTAAAAACTTAAAGTTATTTTACTAAAACAAACGAAAGGCTCGGGCAATGGGAGCATAACCTAGAAAAATATATTTGTCACTTCTTTGACAGAACTTGCCAAGATTGTTCTTAGCGTTATTGTGGATGAAGAATTTGCATCCAAACAAATAAAAGTAGCTTATGTTTGGTTTCTTAACTCTCCATAGTTCATATGAAGTCTTCTTTAATATAGGTTTGATAAAACACCTGTTAAGAATGTAACAAGCAGTACTTACAGCTTATGCCCAAAAAATGATTAGGAAGATTTCGATCGATAAGCATAGTTCTTGCTGTATCTTTTAGTGAGTGATTTTTCCTTTCTACAACTCTATATCTTGGATGTTATATGGGTGAAGAGAACTTTTGAGTGAAACCATTTTAAGCGCATAATTCTTCAAAAATTTTAATCTCGAATTCACCCCCATGATTACTATAAAGGGGTGAAGAGAAGTAACCTGCTTCTCTTTGAATTTTTCTACAAAAAACTTCAAAGGTAGCAAAAACTTCATTTTATGAGTGAGAAATATTACCCATATGAAACTTAAGAAGTCATCAACAATTACGAATGCATATGGTTTACCTCCAATGCTAGCAGTTCGAGTAGAACGAATCCGTCAAAAGGAGATGAATAGGTTTTGAAGTACTTACAATATATTTTCCTTTAAAGGATAAACGAGTCTACTTACCAATTTGACATGCGGCACAAATATGATCCTTCTCAAACTTTAGTTTAAGCAGACCAATGACTAGTTCAAGTCTAGAACGTTTTTCAAGAGCATGCATACTTGCGTTTCAAGATTTCGATATCATATCCAAGGATCGCTTGAGACTGTAGTAAGATGAGTAAGATATGGAAAATCAACATTATTTAAAACATATTTTTTATTAACTCAATCTCTGATAAGAGGTAGCTTTTTCTCAGGATTGATAATGCAACTGGTTGTGTTGAAAGTAACATGCAATCTAGCATTACATAGTTGATTAATGTTGAGAATGTTACAACCCTCAAATAACATAGGGTGAAATAGAGACTCACATGGGTTTTATGAGGTAATAACTTGTTAAAAATAATTAAGAGTAGTTTTAGAAGTCATTTTTAAAAGTTTTGAAGTGAAAAATCAAGGGATGACCAAGACATTCGAAAACTAGTCTTGTGTGTGCTAGTGTGACCTAGTATGTTTTGCAAGTTTGTATGTGTTGGTTGGAGTTAAAAATCAATGGTGATGACCCTAAAACCTAGAGGGACATTTTAGGGTAAAAAAGTCCGCGTACGAATCCCCAAGGATCAACCTAGGGGTCCTTGAGGAGGATCCAAATATTGGCTAAGATGTTCCCATGGCAGTTTGTGACCAGTAGCTTGTGGGAGTGCGTCTGCATGGATGACTTGCTCCAACAATGGGGAAAAATTATCTCCACATCGCAAACCACATCGCGCACCCTAATGTCCCAAAATTATTTTCCAGAAACTTCATGGAAAACCACCGCGGTGCAGAGTTGTTCACCGAGGATAATTTCAAAAATTTAAGTTGATTTTGACTTATTTAAAAGGGTCCAATTGATGTGGGGTGTTTTGGATAGTTTGTGGTTGTATTATATATTTATTTTAGTTCATTCTACACTCATTCCCTTATAAAAAAACAAATCCTCAATTATAATAAAAAAATCCAAAACCATCAAAAGTTCTTCTCTTCAAAAATTCTCTCGAACCACCATTAGAAGTCAAGGTCTTGGAGATTGCTAAGAAGGATGGGTTCAACTGATTTCTTCTAAATTTTCGTTGGGTTCTTTAAGAATAAGGTATGATAAGTCTTTATCTAAGGCTAGCTATAACCTTAGAGCTAATTTCAAAGTGATTTCAAATATTTCAAAGCTAATGGAAAAGTCCAACTTTCACTCTAACTCAATAGTTCTTGCATGAAACAATTTCAAATGATTAGATGTGATATTATTGATGTTTAATTGATGTTTTACAATGAAAAACTCCATGAACCCTTGATCTTCTCAAATCCCTAAATTCGACTATGAAGTGGGTTTATTGCTTATGATTTAATGTTGATGGGATTATGATTCTAATGAGTTGTATGGTTTATTAGGCCATCATATTTTGAATTGTTAGAAATGTTAAGGTATGGTGATCTTCGTTATGGGAAGAGGATAATTTGACCTAATTCCCTTACTAATGTAGAATTGATATAAAATTGCTCATGTGTCGTATGGTCCACATATGGTGGCGGTGTTTACTTCTTGTTCTTATAGTGATCATGGCCTTGTAGGCATTATTATGTGAATTGTGGTAGAATCATGTTATGGTATATGTGAAGGTTTTATATGAATTTGGTTATATGAAGTAATGTGACTTTTTGCAAGGTTTTATGGCATACATAAATGTATAAAGTTAAGTTATTATGTGATATACGATGATCTGGTGTAATGTTCTTAATGTAAAGATATCATGTGATCTAGACGTTATCTTGTATAAAGTTATGTAATATTGTGAATGAAAGCATGTTCCTATAAATGTTGGTATATGATGATGATAGACTATGAAGAGTCTATATGTGTTAATATGGTGTCTTGTTTAGGTAGACCTAGTTGTCCTTACTTGATACATGAAAGTTATGTGAATGTGATCTCTTGACTTGGTAGGCCTAGGCACACTTGTCATGTATGTATGAAAGAATGAAATTCTAGGATCGGTAGACCTAAAGTTTTACCCCTATATGAATGACTAATGTGAAACCTTCAATACGAAAAGAAGGTTAAGAATGTGAAACCTTGAATATGAAAAGAAGGTCAATAAGAAAGCCTTAAAGTGGTAGACCATAATGGTGCCCTTATTGAGTGGAATGATGGACGTAGAGGTAGGTTGGCTGGAATAACATGGAACTATCTCTAAGAAAGTCAAAAGAGACATCCTAATGAACCTTGATCGACAACCGTTTTGGACCCCGTATTGGTAATGGTATTATAAGTTGGTATATATTAGTGATGGAACCTTTTCTAATACACTTATGTGAATAAACTTACTCTATGAGAACCAAGGCAAATCACCGAGTGGATATGATTATGATAATAGATCTACTTGAGAATGATACTAGAGTACAAGGAAGCTCTTGATATCCCTTAAACCATGTGTCAACATGGGATGTATCCTAGTTCTACCTTTGGCAAGTTCACCTTCCACAGTGTGGGGTCTTATGACACCGAATTCATACCTAGCTAGTATGGTTTACGTCAGTTAATGTCTATTCTCATCGTGTGGCATGTGCACTCTAGTTATTGGATAGGTTCTATAATATGTAAGTAGTGGAATGGTACGGTATCTACACATGGAAAAACTAGGCTTTGAAGATACTAAAGTCAGTTCACTAGGTCTTCCAAGGCCATTATATGAAGTCCCCTCATTGTATCATTGACTTCTAAATGACTTATGTAATGCATGTCCTCTTAATGAAAGTAAGTTGAATAAAAAGGTTCTTATCTAGGGTGGCTTTGAGGAACACTTAGGTGTGCTTGAAGAGGGTGTATGGGCGGTCTCTTCATGTCTTATATAGGTGGGTCTTAGAGTAACATTAGGTAGAGAGTATAAACTATGAAAAGGCGTAATTGATGAATATGGAATTAAGTTCAATATGTAAATGATAATTGAATGTGTCTTATATGTGATTGTTTACTTGTATTATGTCTCTTAAGCTCGTGTGATGAAGGTCTTTATCAAAATTTCATGAAAGCATGTTTCTATAATAAATGTCTTTTTTCACATGGTTTTTTCATGACTTCCATACTTAGTGCTTAAATGTGCTAACCCTTTCATTTTCCTTTTTGACTAAAGTGTAGGTATTGGAGGTTTAGTTTTCTATGGGTTATGGATAGGTTTCTCAGTGGTTGATGATGAATACTAGGTCAGTCCTTATAGATTCGAGGACAATATCCTACATGTTTCTTTATGTCGTTTAGTCTTTATTTAATGTTTTATATGGTCTTAGTCCCAATGTTGAACTCTAAAGTATTTGATGGTTTATGAGACATACATATTGTTAAATTACATGTTCTTAATGTCTTCCACTTGCTTATTAATGAAATTATTCTTCATGTGTCAAGAAAAATGTAAATTCTTACTTATTTTCGAGTATCATATGCAATGAAAGATCCATGTGGCTTGTGTGAGACCTCCGAGAGGTAAAATTCTCCGGTTACGGCTAAGGGTACTCTTGGGGCATAGCAAACTTGGTATCAGAGCATAAGGTTTCCGGTATGGTCTTAGGTTTTCTAAAAACCACATCTAGTAAAGTCTTGTTCATAATGTGAAGCGCGCCACATTATGAATATGAGACTATTGGTTGCTAAGAAAGTTTCACTTCTTCATTCTTCTAATCGTGCCTAAGAAATTTGCTCTATGATGTCTTTCCCTTGTTCCTTATGTGATGGTCCTTGAGTGGTATTTTCCCTTGTAAGGCTGGTGTTGCAAGGTTGAGGGAGAGAAAAGGGTTATGTGTGACTTGCTAGATGGGCTATAAAAGGTTGTGATGATGACCTTAGGTTGGACGAGAAACCTTATGATGGTGGGTATTGGTGGTAGAACACGGCGTGGGTAAGTTGTGCATTTGAGGTAGGATGAAAAAGATGATGAAGTGTGGTATTAAAAATGTATAGGGTGATGAATGAGAAGGTTTTATATTGGTAGTCTCCAACCTTATAATGGGAATAGGTGATGGTTGGAAAGGCTAGTTTGAGTTTCTCAAAGTAGGGGATGTTGTGGCTAGATGATGAGGCGTTGAGAGTCTTTGGTGTTCATAAGATAGTCTTGATTGATGTTGTTGTTTCAAGGGGTTTACTGAATTGAAGAGTTGGGTTGGAATGGTGTGGTTAGGTTGATGATTCTTGATTGAGATTCTTATGGTATGTTCATGTTTACCTTAGAGGGGTTTCTCCCCAGTGGGGGAGTATTAAATGGGTTTCTCTCAATTGGGGGATTATGGTGAATAGTAAGGGTGTTGGGAGTGAGATATCCTTATCTTTTATTTATGTGCTTATTCAATCCTAAAACTAAGGTTCTTATTATCTTGGCTAATGTTGGAGTCTTTTTTGAAAAATTAGTTTCCAAATATTCTTTTTAAGATATGCATATTTTGGTTAGATTCTTGTTATATGAGAAAATGAGTTTTCATACATTGTATTTCCTCAGGTTCATATGCATTTAGTGTAGATTGTCTATTTGCTTCATGAGGTGAAATTGTGAACATACCTAAATAGTGCATGAGTTGACTTGTTGAGCATGTCTAATGTGATATTAAGAAATTGAGTTCTTAGTCTTTTTGAGAAAATTGCTTGAATGTTCCTTATTGGAAATGTTGCATTATTGTGCTTTTATGATAAATTGGCATGATGTGCTTAGAAATGTTGAAGTAAGCATGGTATTATGTGGAGAAGAAAGTTCCTCCAAATGTGAAATGAGATATGTGAGGTCCTATGCATGATGAGTTTATAGATGTTGTTACTAACTTCTTGTTGTGTTTTGAGTCGGTTGATGATCCTCCTAGCTTTGTATATTGAATATATTTTCTATTATGTGATGGTGGCTTCTAGTCTTGAGTCTTTACCTCTTGAAAGTGTGTCAAGTGTCATTCGAGGACGAATATTTTCCAAGTGGGAAAGATTGTTACAACCCTCAAAACGACATAGGGTGAAGCAGAGACTCACATGGGTTTTTATGAGTTAATAACTTGTTAAAAATAATTAAGAATAGCTTTAGAAATAAGTTTTAAAGAATTTTGATGTCAAACGTCAAGGAACGACGAAGACGTTCGAAAACTAGTCTTGTGTGTACTTATGTGACCAAGTATGTTGTGTAATTTTATAGGCGTTGTTTGGAGTCAAAAATTAATGGAGATTACCCTAACACCTATAAAGACATGTTTAGATTCAAAACGTCTGGGTATGACTTCCTAAAGACCAACCTAGGGGTCCTTAACAAGGACCTATGCCTTGGCCAAGATGCTGCCAAGGCAACCAGTAGCTTGTGGGAGTGCGTCCGCGTTTCGGACTTGCTCTAGAATAGGAAAAAATCTCCTCCGTATTGCCGACCATATCGCGCATCCTACTGTCACAAAATTATTTTCCAAAAACTTCAGGAAACACCTATGCGACACAGACTTGTTCCTCGATGATAATTTCAAAAATTTAAGTTGAATTTGACTTATTTAAAAGGGTCCAATTGGTATAGGGGTGTTTTGGTATTTTGGGGGTTTATTATATATTTATTTTAAGTCGTTACACTTTTTCCCTATCAAAAACCCCAAACCCTCAATTATAATAAAAAAATTCCAAAACCCTCAAAAGTTCTTCTCTTCCGAAATTCTCTCAACCACCACTGGAGGTCAAGGTCTTGGAGCTTGCTAAGAAGGGTGGGTTCAATGGATTTCTTCTCAATTTTTGTTGTGATCTTAAAGAATAAGGTATGGAGTTTTTTTTTATCTAAGGCTAGCTATCACTTTAGAGCCAATTTCAATGTGATTTCAAAGTTTATGGAAAAGTTCAATTTTCACTCTAACTCAAGGGTTCTTGCATGAAACGATTTCTAATCATAAGATATGATTTTAGTGATGTTAAATTGATGTTTTACAATGAAAAACTCCACGAACCCTTGATCTTCTCAAATTCCTAAATTTGGATATGAAGTGGGTTTATTGCTTATGATCTAATGTTGATGGAATTGTGATTATAATGAGTTATATAGTTGATTTCTATTGTTAATTATGCCATTATATTGTTAATTGTTGGAGATGTGAAGGGATGATGATCTTGGCTATGGGAAGAGGGCAAGTTGACCTAATTCCCTTACTAATGTAGAATTGATTTGGAGTTGCTATTTTGTGGTATGGTCCACTTATAATGGCGGTGTTTATTTCTTGTTCTTACTGTGATCATGGCCTTGTGGGAATTATTATGTGAATTTTAGTAGTATCATGTTATGGTATATGTGAAGTTGTTTATATGAAATAATGTGATTATGTGCAAGGTTTTATGGCATACATAAACGTATAAAGTGAATTAATTATGTGATATACATGTGATCTAGTGTAATGTACATAATGTGAACGTATCTATGTGATCTAGAGGTGATCTTGTATAAAGATATGTGATATTGTGAATGAAAGCATGTTCCTATAAATGTTGGTATGTGATGATCATAGACTATGAAGAGTTTTTATATGCTTATATGGTGTCTTGTTTAGGTAGACCTAGTTGTTCCTACTTGATACATGAAAGTTTTGAATGTGATCTCTTGACTTGGTAGGCGTAGGCACCCTTTTCATCTATGTATGATTGACTAATGTAAACCTTGAATATGAAAAGAAGGTTAAGAATTTGAAACCTTGAATATGAAAAGAAGGTTAAGAAAGAAAACTTGAAGTGGTAGACCGTAATGGTGCCCTTCTTGAGTGGAATGATGGACTTAGAGGCAGGTTGGCTGGAAAGACATGAAACCATCTCTAAGAAAGTCATAAGAGTTATCTTAGTGAACCTTGATCGGCAGTCCTTGTGGACCCCTTCTTGGTAATGATATTATAAGTTGGTAGAGCTTAGGGATGGTACCTTATGTAATACACTTATATGAATGAACTTACTCTATGAGAACCAAGGAAAAACACCGAGTGGATATGCTTGTGGTAGTATCTCTACTTGAGAATGAGACTAGAGTACAAGGAAGCCCTTGATATCTCTAAACCATGTTCCAACATGGGATATATCCTAGTTGTACCTTTGACAAATAAATCACCTTCCACGTGTGTGGTCTTATGACACCGAATTCCATAGGATGTGCATGTAGGATGTGCACTCTAGTTATTTGATAGTAACTAAAATGTGTAGGTAGTGTATTGGGATGCTATCTACACATGGCTTTGAAGATACTAAAGTGAGTTCCCTAGGTCTTCCAATAACATAATGTGAAGTCCCCTAATTGAATTATTGACTTTTAAACAACTTATGTAATGCATGTCTTCCTAATGAAAGTATGTTGAATTGAAAGGTTCTTATCTTGGGTGGCTTTGAGGAACACTTAGGTGTTCTTGAAGAGGGTGTATGGGCAGTGTCTTCATGTTTTACTTAGGTGGGTATCATAGTAACCTTAGTGTCACAGACTTAGAATCTTACTAAAGTTCCGTGCGACATTTGACAACTTACTCACAAATCTTTAACGATCATATAAGCTCAAGTAAGCCTTTTGAAGCTAGATCTCTAAGAGAATGAAAAGGATTGACTTAGAAAGATCAAAAGAGAGAACTTTGATGAAGGCTTGTGGATTGCTTTTAGAGAATGCTTTACAACTTTGCTTGGCTCCTTTGCAAATAAGGGGCACCTTTATTTATACTAAATCTTAAGGACTAAAGTGCAATTAATATTTACTTTACAAGTCCCTAAGATATTTACACTTTGGTCCCTCTTTCTAGAGAATTTACATATTCTAAGGTATTCTTGAATTATCTAAAGAGTTCTAGAATTCTTCGCAAGCCTCTCTTGAATTTTGGAGCCTTGTACGCTTCTCCTGATGCAAAATTTAACTAGGCTGGTGGTGGGACATGAAACTCTGCCCCACCTGATGATGCAACGACCTCGGCGTACTGTTGTTGTAGAAACTCTCGTACTTGGTCTCGAAAATGCCACAAATCTTTATATTTTTCCCATGTGGCTTCCTCCGGAGTTTTTCCCTTCCAATGCATAAGAAATATGGCGCTGGCTTGTTGTCCTTGCTTACATTTGGCCTTATAGTCTATGATAGCCTCTATATCTTGGTCATGCAAGGCGGTGATCGTAATGGGTTCTCGTTGTGATCGGTTCCGGCTAGGATCCTCCTTGTCTTCATGGTACGACTTGAAGACGCCTGCATAAAACACCGGATGGATGTTGAAGTGTGGAGGTAAATCCAACTTTTACTAAATCTTGCCCACCTTGCTAACGATCTTGAATGGACCCTCATATTTTCACACTAAGTTTTGATGGACACCCCTTAGTTCTTTGAACTATCTTGGATTAAATTTCACCAAGACCATGTCGCTTTCCTTATAATTTGTGGGACGACGCTTGCGGTCAGTGAACTCTTCATCTTATTGGTTGCCTTATCCAGGTAAGACTTGGCAGTGTAAAGTTGTTCCTCCGATCCCTTGTCAAGATGGTAGGCTCCCAAACTCTTTACTGCGAAAGCAGCCGGTAATAAATGCAGAGTCTGCGGCTGCTGGCCTGTTGCTAATTCAAAGGGTGTGCGCTCGGTAGACTCGCTCTTTACAAGTTGTAAGAAAATTGTGCCATATCTAAGAGCCTGGCCTAATCCTTTTTGTGTGCACAGACATAGTTCCTTAGATAGAACTCTAGCAAGGGTTGACATATTCGGTCTGCATGTGGAAGCTGGTGGAGAAGTGAAGTTCCGTGTCAAGTATAATAAATAAATTCCTCTAAAAGTTCTCGTTAAAGCGGGGGTCTCTGTCACTAATGATATGTCTCGGCAGCCCCTAATATTCACCACGTTCTTGAAAAGCAATCGAGCAGCCTCCTTTGTAGTGCAACCGGCTATGGCGGGCATGAAGGTTGAATACTTTGAAAAGCTTTCCACCATGAACATTATCATTCCATACCCGTCAGACTTGGGTAAGGAGGTGATAAAGTCCATAGTAACGCTCTCCCAGGGACGTTCTCCTACGGTTAGTGGCTCCAGTAGTCCTCTTGGTTGCCTCTGCTCTACTTTGTCTTGTTGGCATACAAGATAAGTCTGCACATAGCACTTGATGTCGTCCCGTATGCATTGCCAGATATAGATAGCCTCGATCAATGCCCTTGTTCTTCACTGCCCCGGATGCCCAGCCCACAGTGTGTCATGGATTTTCTTTATGATGCGCTGCTTGATATACCCGAACTTGGAAACATAGACCCTCCGATCAATAGTGAGCAAAAGGTCATCTTCCACCCAAAACTGTCTGATCTCGCCTTGGGTAGTCAACTCTATCAGCTTTTTGGCCTCTAGATCGTGTTGTGTGCCATCCTTGATTGCATATTCCAACGTCACAGTGGGTTGTAGTGATGACAGCAAGCTTGAATTTCCTAATTAGTGTGTAGTCTACAACATTGCCTCATTCCGGCTTGTACTCCAGCACGTAGTCAAATTCTGCTAGAAAGTCTTGCCACCTAGCTTGCTTTGGGGTGATCTTTTTTTGTGACTGGAAGTAGATAGTATCCATGTTGTCGGTCTTGGCCACGAACTTGGAGCCTAGCAAGTAGAATATCCACGTGCATAGGCAATGCATAATGGTCATCATTTCGTTTTCTTGCACCGTGTACCGTCGTTCGGTCTTAAATGATATTGGGTGACAATATTGCATTAAGAATCCCCCAATGGAAAAGTCTGAAGTATCCGTATACACTTCGAAGGTCTTGGAGAAGTCAGGCAGCGTCAAGACACGCTCTTCTATCACTTCGACGTTGAGACCTTCGAACGCTGTTTGGCACTCCTCAGTCGAAACCCACGACTTATTTTTCCTTAACAACTTGTTTAGGGGAGTATCCATTGATGAACTTGCGATAGTAGTTTGCATGTACAATGAAGGATCTCAGCTCGGTCACCTTTGTGGGCGCCTCCCACTTCTGGATTTCCCAAGTTTTTGCCTCGTCCATCCGTAGTTCACCTTGGCTGATGATATGTCCCAAGAAGTGTACCTCGTGCTGGGCGAACTCACACTTCTCCCGCTTGACATAGTGTTGGTTCTCCCGTAAGACACCTCCTCCAAGGTGTTGCTATAGATGATTATGTCATCCAAGTACACCAACACGAAGTGGTCTAAATAGGGATAAAATATCTTGTTCATCAGCGTGCAAAACGTAGCGGGGGCATTTTCAAGCCGAAGGGAATCAACAACCATTCTTAAGCTCCATTCTCGTCACGCACGCTGTCTTTGGATCATCCCCTTCAGCGATGTGCACTTGGTTGTAGCCTTTTTGGAGATCCATTTTGTTAAAGTACTTGGCCTGCCCAAGTCTATCAAACATCTCTGAGATGAGCGGATAGGATATTTATTCTTAATTTTTCCCTTATTAAGCGCCTGATAGTCGATGAATAGGCGCAGTGACCCGTCTTTCTTTTTCTGGAATATATTTGGTATGCCATAAGTGTTGGGCTTTGTGGAGGCTTGTGAGCCGGCCCGACCCATTACTGAAACCCTAGGTTAACCATTTGGTTTTCCTATAAATATGATCCTTGTATTTGTAATTCTTATGGAGCACAAGTGAAATAAAATCCTCCTGTTACAGTCGTGGAGTAGGAAAACCAAACCACGTTAAATTCTTGTGTGTCCCGTTTGCGTTCCGTTTCTTTTTTCTCTGAATTATTTGTGTGTGTTGTGTGTTTAATTCCCAACAATTGGTATCAGAGCGAGGTTTCAACAACATTGTAACACAAACTGTGAGAAATTGTCACCTAGGGTTCTTGTGTGAAGAATTGTGCGGGAAGGAGTGCCGCCGTCATAAGCTACGTGCAAGACGCCGAGATCTGGAATCGCCATTCGCGAGCAAAGCGGCCGCCGCAAACAGCAGCCCAGATCGAAGGAGATCCGCCGCAGATCGTAGCCCGAGGAGAAAGCCGCGTGATCGATGCGAGGCGAGAACGCCATTGTCCAGCCGTCAGCGGCGTCGAGAGCCTCAGATCCACCGCGGCCCAGATCGTGAGCATCGTCCAAATCGCCGCCACGCTCAGACGCCGTTAAGGAATTGGACGAAGTCCTTTGAGATGGCGTAAGATGGGAAGTTCAATTGAGAAGTTCGATGGTACAGATTTGATTGGTGGAAGATGCAGATTGAAGATTTCTTTGGTTCGAAAGATTTGGACGTAGTGTTGGGTGACAAGCAAGGACAACTGTCTGATGCAGAGTGGCAAGTATTGGATCGGAACGCTATGTCAGTTATCCGACTCTCGTTGGCCAAGAATGTTGCGTTTAACATTCTTAAGGAAGACAACGAAAGGCATCTTGGAAGCCTTGTCTAACATGTACGAGAAGCCATCTGCAGCAAACAAAATTTTTCTGATTAGAGAGTTGGTGAACACAAAGATGAAGGAAGGCAGTTCAGTTACCGAGCACATCAACTCATTGAATTCGATCTTAGCCAGACTTTTGTCAGTTGGCATTAAGTTCGATGATGAAGTTCAAGCTTTACTACTGTTATCATCATTGCCTGACAGTTGGTCCGGAACGGTTACAGCAGTTGCCAGTTCAGTGGGACCTAATGGATTCACCTTTGAGAAGATTCGTGATCTCGTTCTTGGCGAGGATGTCAGAAGAAGGAGTTCTGGAGAATCATCAGGTGATATGCTAAACGTCGTCAGAGGCGGAAAATAACAGAGGTAGTGGAGCGAGGAACCGAAGAAGGAGTCGATCGAAGGCTCGGGATGGCTCGGGTGTAACATCTTTGGAACTGCAAGGAGGTGGGACATTTCAGAATCAATGCCGAAAGACAAACAAGTCAACATTGCGTACAGCGTCAACGAGGATTTGTTTATCCGCTGCGCGGAGAGCAATGTGGATTCTGGGTCATGGATTACGGTGCTTCTTTTCACGCTACCCACAGCGGTGAAGCATTGCGAATCTGGTTATTGGAGACTTTGGAAAGGTAAGGCTTGCAGAGCGATAGAGCTCTTGATGTTACGGGCATGGGTGACATGGTCTTTGAAGACGCCACGGTCGGTTCACGGACCTTGAAGGATGTCGAGTTGTTCCAAGCTTGACGAAAAGTTTGATTTGTTGGCGGTTGGATGAACAGGGACATCATGAAGTTCGGAAATGGGCGTGGAAGGTCGTGAGGAAATCTTGTCATGGCTCGTGGAACAAAAAGAGGATCGTTGTATATTGTCGGATTACCGTCGAGGGAGTGACCGTCGATTGAGAAGAAAAACAAAGTCCGTTCCACGAATCTCGTGGCGTAAGAAGGTTTTCTTTGCAAGAAAGAAACCCGAGCCACAGTCGATTCGGGGTGAGCGAGCAAGGAAAGGTTCGGAAGACCCGGTCGAGGCGTTTGTGGCGGTGGGAGCACCGGCCGTGCTTGACCAAGGCTCCTAGAACACATGGGTCAAGAGAACCAGATTCCACCGGTGATACGTCTCCGAAAAATTTCTTGCCGAGTATGGAGAGTGTTTGTTCTCGGGGAGTTCTAGGATCCGCGATTCGTGTCTCAAGTGGGAGCGTGAGGGACCGAGGATGAGTCAAAGGGCGATTTCACCGTGGATCGATGTGTTGAAGCTTCGGGGAGCTTCAACGGGCCTTTCAGTTGACTGATGAGAAGGCCATTGTAGCAGGAGAGAGTTGAAAAAGATTACTAGACATACAAGTGTTCTAAGTGGATGACAGTTGAAATTCTTCAAGCCTCTAAGTGGGAGATTGTTGGGCTTTGTGGAGGCTTGTGAGCCGGCCCGACCCATTACTGAAACCCTAGGTTAACCATTTGGTTTTCCTATAAATATGATCCTTGTATTTGTAATTCTTAAGGAGCACAAGTGAAATAAAATCCTCTGTTCTGATCGTGGAGTAGGGAAACCGAACCACGTTAAATTCTTGTGTGTCCCGTTTGCGTTCCGTTTCTTTTTTCTCTGAATTATTTGTGTGTGTTGTGTGTTTAATTCCCAACAATTTATTCTTAATTTTTCCCTTATTAAGCGCCTGATAGTCGATGAATAGGCGCAGTGACCCGTCTTTCTTTTTCTGGAATATATTTGGTATGCCATAAGGTGCCTTTGACAGATGGATGTGACCGGCCTCGAGAAGCTCCTTCAATTTCTTCCTTAGCTCCTCTAACTCGGGTGGAGACATACGATAAGGTGCATGTGCGGGTGGCTTGTATCCAACCTCCAACTCTATCTTGTGATCTACCTCGCGCCTCGGAGATAGAGTCTTCGACATCACATCCGGTATCACCTCCTTGTTTTCTTTAAGGACTTTCTTTATGGTCGCTGACAAGGATTCCTTTGTACCATTGTCTACTCCCAAACTTGCAGTCGTAGCCAGGAACGTCGGATCTCCTTTCTTCAGGCACTTTTCGATCTGCATGGTCGAGAGGTGTATGTGTCCTTCCTTCTTCGATACCTTGACTAGAGGTACCATGCATGAACCTTTCCGCTCCATCACCATGAGTTATTGGAGGTAGGGGTCAATCATCGTATGACATCGTTAGAAGAACTCCTGTCCAAGAATGATATCAAAGATATCTAGGGGAGCGACAGTGAAGTTTGTCTTACCTTGCCACTTCCCCAATGTGATGCTCACTCCTTGGGCGACCCCGCATATGAGAGTCGGTGGGCCGTTAACCATCTTAAAGTGGGTGTTGCTTTGGCACGTAGTTCATCCCTAACCTCTATGCCGCCGTCTTGGTTATGATGTTTGCTTCAGCCCCAGAGTCTACCATGGCACAAGTTGATCGTCCATTAAGGGAGATGTCTACATACTGCGTGCTGAAGTCTTCCGACTTCTCAGTCTGCTTGGAAATCGCACCAAATAGTCCCATCATGCCCAACTACGTCGTGCCCACATTCTTCCATTGTTCTTGTGCGTCCTTCTCGTTCAGTTCGCGTAGGATAGCACCAAGTTTCTTCATCTGAGGCACTTGACATAGCCATGCGTTCCACCACATATGTAGCATCCATCTCTTTTGTTGGTCTGCGATCTAGGCAGACTGTTCGTCAGCATCTCTATGATTGGCATAGTTACAACATATACATGTTGGTCAGCCGCCAAACGTAACTTATAAGACATTTTCTTATAGCCAATAGAAGTGTCCCATAAGAAATATATAAGCCTTTCTCTTAAAATTCTTTTACCTGGCCAGTCAAATTAGAATCACTCTTCGAACATTTTCAGAATGGATGAATACCATCTGCGACTAACGCAAAATCATATTTCCTGGAGGAGTATATATCAATCTCCACATCAATCAAATACCTCGGAGCACAATGGAATATGGCTCATCATTATGTTTATTGAATAGAATATTGAAGAAAGCAAATAAGCAATACAGTGTGCATACGTGTACAGAAAACTGTACCAGGTGCCAATGATCTAGAGTTTCTATACATGGTGCTTTTTCTAGGGTGGACGTGATTTCAAATTTTCAGTCAAAAAGAAAAAAGTAACAACAAAGAGAGGTAATAACCATGGGCATGAAGCATGAAAAATATTTAGTTTCAAAGTAAGGTTAAAGAAAAACACTAAGGTTGATTTTGGAATATTCCATTCAATTCTACTGATGGGACCGTCATAACCATACATATGGATTGTGTTACCAGTTATATTTTATCATTTTTTTGTTGTTTGGAGGATATTCTATATGCAACAAGCACCATGTTCATTTACAAAATGCAAAATAGTACAAAGATTATATCCAACTGCATGAGACACTAATTATGGGTGGAAAACACTTATGGTCATTAACATTGTTTGATCAATTATAGTTGAAGCAAGATATAAATTAAAAAATTAATAAATGTACTATGATCAATTCCAAACTACTTTATGTATACTATATGAATACCACCTACTTATTCCAAGAGGGAAAAGGGGGGGGGGGGGGGAATAAGGAAAAGGAATATTGTCTAGCACTTATTCTTGGTTTTCCTGCTTTGAGTTATTTTGAAATTTGATCTCCCAAACTGGTGATGCCACATTAGGTATATCCGAGCAAATATTGATGAATATTGTCAAACACTAATGGAATCTAACAATTTCTTGCTTTTATTATTTCAAGTTACTCCGAAATTTGATCTCCCTAATCAGTATATGCCACATTAGGCATATCCTAGCAATTGCCGATGAATAATGTCAAACACTAATGGAATCAAACAATTCCTTGCTTTTCTACTTTCAAATTTTTACTTAACAATGTAAACAAAATGTGATTTTCTAGCTAAGACAGTTTTTTAAATAGGTGGTGAACATCTAATATCCTTCAATAGAAAAACCACATATGAATACTCTATTAAATCTTCCAACAATGAAAAATGAAGATGAGAAGAATGATCAGGCCACTTAAGGATATTGCACGTTCAGTCTCCTAATGTGGTAGGTCAATGAAGTTGTTACAAAAGAAAATATAAGCCAAGCGCAATCACTTGTTCGAAAGGCAGAACAATGGCAAAGAGAGGCGGCTCGGCAAAAAAGGAATGAAAAATTATGAAAGATGATATTTGTTGACAAAACGATGGGCTCAATAGTAAGATAAATTATTTGAGCCAGGCTGAATTTGTGACGCCTCGAAAAATTGATCACATAGATGGCAACATTTTCCCCCCTCTTCCTTACTGTTGGGGTAACCTTCTCATATGGATTTCAGCCTATCACCCCCTCTCCGAAAATTGAAAATTAAGTTCATATATGATCCATTCATTTTGCAAGTAGGGAGGATCGGGAGTGTTTCCTTATCCAGTTATTGATCCAGTTATTGGACACTTTATTGGTCTAATCATTCTCTCATTCTTCAATAGGCAGGGATAAGACTGTAGCTTTGAACAGAAGCAACGCCTCACATAATATTATCCTTGGGAGAAATTTGAATGTCTGTAGAGTTGGAGGATATGACAGAAGTTTTTAGAGTGTGATCCAATTGTCAGTATCCAAGTCACCTTGCAGGCTTGCACTAACCTTGACAATATATCAACAAAAGTATCTAATAATTCTACCTACCAACCTTGAGTACATAAAAAGAAATAACATGTAGTTTTTTTTAACTCCACTGGAATTTTAACCTTCAAAAAAGCACTATGTAGATTAGCTGAAAAAGAGAGTATGGGAACAGTTAGATAGAAAAAAAAATTAAAGAGAGAAAAATCTGGGAGCAGAAAAGAGCACAAGAGATAGAGAGATGAGGGAGAAGGAATAATCGAGAAGCCTACGAAATGATGACAAATACAAATAGATTGAAAGATCAACATATAAAAATGGAAGCAAGAGATAAAAGGAACTTACTGAGTTTTGCAAAAGGTAAAAAACTAAGTGGGGAGGAATGAATTTTTGAAATTGGTAAATTTGAAAGAGAACAAATCCGCATCCGCGGCGGAAACAACTAAGAGTCAGTCGACTCTTTGGAGTTTAAGACCCCACTTTCCCGCATCCCTCTCCCCACGAGCAGAACACCAGAGAGGAAGACTGCGCCGTTATTAGTTATTATTAAAATGATATAATTTATTTGTATGGTTAGTCACAAGGCTCTTTCCTTTTTTCTCAGAGGATTGGGCTGCTCCGGAGCGCTGGCCCTGGCGATTGGACAATGGGCGAAAGACCGATCCAGCAATATCGCGTGAGTGAAGAAGCGCAATGCCGCTTGTAAAGCTCTTTCGTCGAGTGCGACCCTTTCTTGCATGGGTCCATAACTTCTCATCTTGCTTGGAATTTGATTTCTGATGTGAATACGGCGGGTCGTCCCCCTTCGTACGGGTTCCCCGATCGAAAACTTTGAACAGAATAGGACCCAAGTAACCAATCCTATTCTAAGTTGGAACTGAAGATATGTGTTTCTATTTATCTGGATGGAAAGAGGAGATCTGATTCTTCTAGAAGTATATCCGAATGACTCTTTTGCCCTTGGTCGTCCATGACTTGGCATTTTTATACAGTAGAAATATATATATATATATATATATATATATATATACATATATATATATATATATATATATATATTTCTATTATATCAAAGATTAAAGTGGGAGGATAATCAAGGGCAAAAATATAATTTCAAGTTAACAAGAATCTATTAAGAAAGATAATAAATAGTTCTAGAAAAATCTTTCTATATATGAAAGTGAATAATGATAAAGGACAAAAATGTAATTTCATTCTAACAAAAATCTATCAAGAATTATTGAAAAAAAAATTCTAGAAACATTTTTAAGTTATTGTTATCACTTGTTAGAGTTTTAGGCTAAAAACATCCTTGAATTATGATTCAAACCTAAAATACATCCTTGTGTTATTATAGTAAAAAAAAAAATCCCTAAACTAATTCAATAATTACAAAAGTCATCATTCTGTTTAGTTTCGGTCAAAACCTAACTGCCCCACCTCGAATATCCCTATTCTATTCTCCCTTTCGTCTTCAACAATGTCTTCTTTCCTTCTGAAAAGCCTGGAGTTTTTAGATAGTGAAACTATATACTTATCTCTTTACACCATCAGGGGCGGGCCCACAGAAGATCAAGTGGGTTCACATGAACCCACTTCGTTGAAAAATATCACCATATATATATATATATAAAATTAGTTTTTTGAAATTTATAAATTTTGAACCCACTGACACAAATGTGACCCTTGACCTAGTGGTGAAAAAGGCATAATTTTCCAGCCTGCCCAAGTTTGAATCCTCATTCCCACATTATTTGTACTATACACTATATATAGTTGTGCTTCACAAATAAAAGCAAAAATTAAGTCCATAACTTTTCTCTATCCAACAGTGTTTCAATTGATTAATGTGATTGACGAGTGAAAATAATTATTTTTTGTTCTCTTCATCTTGAAAGAGATGAACAGCAAATAACCACACACAATACCAAAGATCTGCTTAGCTAGTGTTAGAATATCTTTTACGTGTTAGGTAAAATGATCTAATGAAATTGAAAGTATTGGTATGACACGAATTAATATAAAATTCTCTGATTTTTTCCATTATAAATCAGAGCCACTTGTGTTGATGAAAAGGTCTGGTAGTTTAAAAAGAAAAAAAAAGAATGAGTTGAACAATATGTACGTTTTAAACAGGAGACGAACAAATACTACTCTATCTTTTTCCTTTTCATTACCTAATTGATTCTACCCAATTGTGCATAATGAGTTTATGTGATGAATTTTCTTTAGTCTTTAAAAAAAATATATGAATTTTTGTAACATGTGACTGAAGAAGGTGAAAGATGGTTGGACAAGAGGGGACACAAATTGAAAAATCAAAGGAGACAGTGATGCGGTTTTTTATGTGTATGTCTATTAGTTTTTAATAGAAACTAAACAAAAGGATGATTGTTGCAATTTTTGGATTAGCTTAGGGATGTTTTTTGATTACTATAATAACACAAGGATATACTTTAGGGATGTTTTTAGCCTAAAACTCTACTTGTTATCATTAACTTAATTTGTTATTACTTCACTTTCTTTTCTGTTATGAGTTATTGTGATATCTATTTCATTATTGCTCTATTTTACTATTACTTTAATTTAATTTTTATTTTTTTTTCTATTCATTATGCGTATCGAAAACGCCTACTTTTTATTTTAAAAAATTATTGTGAATTAACTATTTTTATATTTATTTTGGCTCTAATTAATATACTTTGAAATAAATAAGTGTGATAAATTAATAATATATATTAGATTGAAATTAAAGAAAAAGATGTTAAAAAGTAACTTTACAAATAAAAATATATAGGATGATATATTTATAATAAAAACGACTAAGAATTAAAATATAATTTCATTTTAATAAAAATCTATCAAGAATAAATAATCTTAGAAATATCTTTCTAAATATGAAGTGAATGATGATGATCAAAGGTAAATATGTAATTTCATGCAAGCAAAAATCTACCACGAATCATAACAAGAAAATTAAATAGTTCTAGAAATATCTTTAGTTATTATTACTAGAACACGTACCCGCGCTTTGTACGAATATTTTTAAATTAAGAAAAAATTATAAAATTTATTCTGGTAATTTTTTTTAAAAAAAAATATAACTAATATTATTATTATTTATATGATCATATTAACTTAATGTTATATGCAATAATATTAAAAATATTTTTCTCTATCCAAAATTAACGTCAGATTCTATGTTACAGCGACAATTTTCAAAATTTATTGATGAATTAATATTTTTTTTTTGAGAATTGATTTCTTAAACTAGCCATTATTTTTTTTATTTTTTTTTGGCTATTGTTACATATAAATTAAGTGAATAAGCAATCAATTTACGGATACATTCTTAAAGAAAAACATTCAAACTGTTATCTCTATGATAATTAAAAAATAGCTTAGAGATAAAAGTTTTGTAAAAATTAGTCCATCTTTTTTTATTCTACTATATTAGAAGCGCCAGAGGATTGACATGTGTGCTTCCATTTTTATTTAGCTCATTTTGTAATTTAGATTATTAAAAGAAACCCTTGGGACACGTGTTCAAATGGTTTCAATATCTCTTCAGCTTTTATTCTAGACTCAATGCTCTGTTATTTCTTTCCTATTCTCTCTCACTGATATATTCCAATTTTCTCTATTGCAATTTGTAGGTACTTTTCTATTACCCTTTTATGTTTCTCTCCATTATTTTTTTTATTTTCTCTTCATTGTTTTTCTTACGTTTGATTGTGTGGCTTTGATAGAAGGTTGATTCAGATGCGTGATGTTTATGATATGGGTACATCAGATTTTCATAGTCTTCTCTCTAATATTCCTCAAATTTTGATTAGCTACAACTCTTTCAGCCTATATTCATTTTTTTAATTAAAATTTATATGGCTGTCTAAGCTAATTTGCTAATTATCAGTGCTCTGTTTTTGTTCTACTTGCTTTGATTATTATGTCTTAGCTTCTTGGATTTATTTCTTTATTAATTGACTGATTTTTTTAAAAATTTTCTAATAAAAATTAACTAATTTTTCCTGTGAAGGTTTATGATAATATTTTGATCCTTTAAAGGAAAAAAATGAAGTGCATCTCTTAAAATTCATTTGGATTTATAGTTGAGCTTTTGATAAATTGATATTTAGGTATTAAAAATCTTATTAAAACATATGAGAATGACCTCCTGTGACCTTTGATATCTTGATCAATAAAATTTTGATAAACCATGTCGTATTTAAACTGAACTTGAAAATCTACTTAAAATGAGCGTTTTCTAAGCTTTGATTATATATATATTTTTGGGTTCAGCAAACATTGTTGCACCATTATAATTGCATTTTAATTCTCGAAGGCATTCAATATAGGAAAAAAGGACAAATATATCTCGAATCATCGTAAATTGTATGCAAATACCTTTCGTCATATTTTAGGGATATTGTTGATCCTGCCGTCCAAAAACTAGAGTATATATGTCCTTCATGTTAAAGACTGACAAAAGTCCCACATCGGTGTTTAATGAGATGAGTGGACTCCTTATAAGGTTTAGGCAATCCTCCTCCCTTTGAGCTAGCTTTCGGGGTGTGAGTTAGGCCTAAGACCTAATTTCACATGGCATTAAAGCAGGGCCCGTCTCACCCGATGTTGAGGCCCCCAAAATCAAAATCACCCACGCATGGTTAATGAGATGGGTGGACTCCTTATAAGGCTTGGGCTATCCTCCTCCTTTGAGCTAGCTTTTGGGGGTGTGAGTTAGGCCTAAGACCTAATTTCACACTTCACTCTAATAAAATACCAAATAGGGGCACGTGGCACAATCTTATCCATCGATCCAATGTCGGATCGGTGGATAAGATTATGACACGTGTATGTTCGTTAGTATAAAAGGTATATATGATCTGATTTTTGGACTGTAGGGGCACCAATGTCCCTAAAGTATGACGAAGGGTATATGTTTACCACTTACGATAGTTCGAGGGTATATGTGTCCTTTTCCCCTTAAATATATTTTGTGCCTCTTGTATTTGCTATGTTTTTATCATACTACAGTAGTTCAACTACTAAATAAAGCATTTTTTTTTCATAATGCTTTCTCTGGTGTTCTTTCGATTTTCATTGATTTTTAGATTCATATGTTTTTGTCTTGCTATCATATTGTTAATTGTATTTCTCTCAACTGAAGCGTAGCTTATTAGCTCCCTTTCAGGGGGTTATTGAATCACAAGCGACCTCAAAAATAAATAAATTATAAGATGGTGATGCCTTGAAAAGCTACGTGACAATAAATAAGTAAATTCTAGAGTTGCTACACTATTTACCTCCATCATTTAAACGTTTCTTTTATTTTAACCGGTGACTCATCATTAAATATTTGTGCCCCTTTTTTTAATCAAGCACGTTATCAATCGTCACACAACAATAACAACATTGAAGAACAAAAGGACTACCATCAACAAACATACCAGTCGTCTGAGTTGCTATTTTTGTTGATACCAGCTTTCATAGATATATGTGAATAGTGTGCATATACGCAAAGTCAGTTCTATCATCAATTTGCATATATACCAACAAGTCAAATGTGTATATATACCGACGATTCAAACAAAGATGATTCATCTAGAAAGTGTAGTCAACATATGAATGATGCATGTAACTATCCATTAAAGAAGTTTTCGGGTAAATTCATTTTCAAACTAATTTTTACACAAATAGATAAATATTGGATCCGTGCGCGCACGGGCAACAATTATCTAGTTAATATTTTAAAATTATTCATCAAATACTGAATTGCTCTTTTTCTTTTCCCAATCTTCGGAAAAAATGAACCACCCACATATGTTATTTGTTATTTTAATTATATTAAAATATTTCCTCATCTCCAAAATAAATGAAAATATTTTTATCCTTTTATGATAAAAAAAAGTTATGCACTTTATGTACTATGTAATAATAAATTCTTAGAAAATAAAAGTAAACTACAAATCTAATGACAATAGATTTAATGTCAATAATTTATTTTGGTCATTTCTTGAAGTACTAGTGGAGAGCCGTCCGTGCTTCGCACGGGTCCAATACTTATTTTGTTGTGATGAACTTTAATTTGTCAATAAATTAAAATAGAGGTAATCTGCAAATAAATTGAATTCGTGTGGCTAATTGATGAAGTCTATTCATATTATTCATTTTGGTGTATTTACCAAGTAGAAATAATTGAGCAGCTTGTGTTGTCTTTCTGCATTTACCTGAATCAGTTGCAACTGCCGTGTTTTGCGAGTTCGACTATGCTTTAAGGTGGAGGTTTTTTTCTGCAGTAGTCTTATATTAAAACATCATTTAAGCTACCTAACATGATAAAATGAAATTGTGTAGCAGAAGTGGCTATATTAGATCCGAAAAAGAAATTAATTCTCTATTCTGTTTCTACTGTTTTGTAAGCAAACTGGGTTTTCTACATTCATCCAGGTAGTCTCACAAGAGAAAAAATTGTTGGATAAATTTCCGTTTGAATATTTAAAGATTTTGAATTTGAATATTGAAAAACTTTATATAGAGAGCACTTCTCTTTTACAGCTCTCAGGAGCAGCTCAAATATATTAGTGGCCTACAACAAAAATCAAAGGGGGCCTTAAACTTGAATTGTTAATAACTTTTATATAAATGATTTGTTCTAGTTTTCAATAGATAATATAACCATTCTTATTTTAAATTATTTTTCATGAGATATAATATTCCAAATATGTTAAATTTGTTCTAATAATTTCTTCATTTTCATGAAAAGTTTACTTTTTCTACTAATAGTATTCAATATTTGTTAAAAAATAATAACTTATAACCTATTATTATTAAAAATGAGACCCCTTAAACTTGAGGCCTAAGGCACATGTCTTGTTTTAACACAATCGAGCAACCCCTGAGCTCTACCAGCGACAAAAATCTGAATTCTCGAATAATGGATGCATAAAAGCAGAAAAAAAGGAACACTTCCATATTCAGCAGTTAAATTCAGTGATGTGCAAGTGCAACAATATTCATATAACATAGCCACCAAATTGAGCATAAAATCCATCAGAACGCGTTAATGAGGATCTCATATTATCTACCTAAGTAGCTGAAAGAGCAGAAAGCAAAACATCGAGAAAGAGTTGACCATGGACTGTTAATTTTTACATGTGAATTAAAAATGTCACCTCACACTTTTAAAATTAGAGGTAAAAATAGTTACCATATGAGTCGAGACGACTACAGGTATGTTTGGATTCTATTTTGGTGAAATAAGAGACGTGAATTATTATAATATTAGCTGCCTTTTTTGTCATCGAAGTCTATCTGAGAAAAAGACAAACATTATAAATTCATGTCTTGTTTTGACTTTTTGATGTCTATAATAACACTTGACGATTTCAGACAAATTCCAAATTCAGCCTATGCTTTTTAACTTATTTATTTTTATGAAGTTTCGCGCATGCTACTTTTTTTTTTCGTGATTCAGAATAGAGGTGTATTCAGTGTTTTTAGATGATAGGTGCATGATTATAAAAAGGATGATATACCATATAAATTTGATCGGTTCGATATTTAAAATTTTACTATTGAAAACCATTAAAGAAATTATAGGTCTAAAATTTTTCCTTTTATAGATGATCGGTCCATGGTTATAAAAAGATTCATATATGATATAAATTTGATCGGTTCAACATTTAAGATTTTACTACTGAAAACCGTTAAAGAAATTATAGGTCTAAAATTTTCTCTCCGATATATATATACACACCTTTGTTATAATGTCGAGTAATTTAAGTAGAGTAACTTTCACATATAGCAAACATAAAAATCGCATTTGTATGTTATAACTATAGTTTTTCATAATTGTGTTTCATGGAAAACAAAAATATGTATGTTTCAATATACATATACAAAAGAAGACAGTTGTATAATCTGTTTTAGTATACATATATATAAGATCAATTGTATAATATGTGTTTATATAAAGCGAAAAAGATAAAAAGACAAAAAAAAAAAAACCTGGGTTGAGAAAATTTGTATTTGTGTAATCATAAGCGCATAGGACGAAAATAAGTGCATTTGTATTTGTATAATATATTTTTCTCTTACTTCATACAAACACAAACACAAACACAATGTATTTTATATTTGTATAAAGTGAGAGAGGCGAATGAGTGAGCAGATATGAGAGAGTGACAAGCTAGATCTGGAAAAGGGGAGAGAGGGAAACTAAAATATATGTATATATACAAATTTAGCTCGCTTTATACAAACACAAACACATTTTATACATTTACGTTTTTTTATAAAGTGAGAGAGACGAGTGAACGAGCAAGATCTAGGAGAGTGGCAAGCGAGATTTGGGAGAGGGAACGAATATATATATATATATATATATATATATATATATATATATATATATATATATATATATATATATATATATATATATATATATATAAACACAAATACATTTATATTTTTGTGTTTGTATAAAATCGAGAAAGAGTTGACAATCTGCCCTTGCGTCAAATAAACAGTTATTGTTTTAGACGAACTAGACTTACTTCTGAATAGACGATTTTCCAAACTTCCTCTCGCCATGAAATAGCACAGCAAAATCCTGAGTTCATCTTCTAAAGCTGGCTCGGGTAAGTGATTTACAGAGTAAACAATTAATAAACTTATCAAGATGAAGAATTAAAGGAAACCTTCTCTTGACTCTTTATATTAGGACAATCTCTAACCTTATGACCCTCTTTTCCACAACCATAGCAATCAAAGCAAGAAGTGGATAGTGCGATCAATCATGTGTAAGCCGATAAAGCAAATCCAAACTGACCTGACAGCTCGAATGAAGGTCAAAAAACGGCTGCACAACAACAACCTTAAAGTTGGGAGAACAACTGCTCTATGTGGTTAGTAGATGCTAGTAAGAGTCACACTTCAAAATCTAAGGAGGAGAAAAATTATACATTCAAAGGTAGATGAGTAATAACAAAGCTTATAAACTAACATGTGGTAGCATGTTTTTCCAAATAAGCAGTAGTTTCCCAGGGTAACAATGACAACGAATTCTCTTTTCTCTTTGGCTTTTGAGACGTGTTAACAGTGTGCTCGTCATGAAGTTCGTTGATTCAGTTTTCCTACGTGGAGCACCGACAGTTTAACTCCTCTATATGGTATGTTAAAAGGGAAATTTTTAAAGTATGTGTCGCCTCCCTTACGAAACAAGAGAAATAACTCTTTCATTTTTCGTCTTCCCATCCTCGCTCGATTTATATTTTAAGTCATACATACTGACCAAGCATGGATCTGTAGTCAGTTAATATGACTAATGTACTGAAAAATTGGTCTCTAAGCATAAATACTTAGAAATCATATAGTTGAGGACATTTAATATTAGGTTGTAATAGACTCCAATAAAGAAGCGATTATTCAAGTTGTCAACCTGCATCAAACCATATTTTACTTTGTTGAATGTATAATTTGATATCTATTTCCACCTCTCATAAAAGAAGGTGGTCATCGAAACACAACATTTGTTCCCAACAGTGAGAAGTTATTATCACACGGAAACATAAATTCTTATGTTAATCTGACCCAAGACAAAAATTTAAATTCTCAAATATGCAAATCTAAAAATTGAAATTTGAGGGCTCGTCTAGAACCCTCACATGAGAAATCTCTTCTATAACTTCCAAAACTATGTATCCAAAATGTTTGCGAACCCAATAGAAACGTAAAATTCATCAAGCATCTGAGATAATATTTAATGTATTCGAGCTACATATTAATGTCACCGAACTTCATATTAATGTATCCGAGATAGTATTTAATGTATCCCAGCTACATATTAATGTCACGAACTTCAATTATTATTTTCAATTTTTATTTTTTTTAAGAAATTAATGTAATTAAAAACTTATGAGGAATAAATTGTAATTTCATATGAAAACTATGGAATTTATGTAACTTACACTAATTTTATTAGGGGTATAATATTGCAGAGTATAAATGATCAAATTCCATATAAAGACCATTATATATTAATACATTTCAATAAATAACAATATTACTATCTTAAATGCAATATAGTTGCCAAATATGTTATTTAGGATCGATTTTTTTTTTATAAAAAAAATACAAGTTATAATGAGAATAATTATGATGGGATATACTGAGATTATTTTTTGTTGCATGTTTGATTTAATCTATACAAAATAATATGCATTGCCTAAATTTTAAGAACAAATTATTTGTTTGTAAAAAGATACCATTCATTTTATTTAGTCTTTTTTATATTTTCTTTACAACTTTTAGCTATGCATTTTTAAAAAAAAACTTTCATCTTATTTAGTATACATATTTTTATGTGAGCATTCTCATGATGCTATTATATATATTTAAAAATAAATTCTTCTTATTTACCTAAAAAAAAATAGAATTTTCATCTGAACTTGTTAAAGTAAAGAGAATTTATGAAAAATCAAAATATGTATAAACATAAAAATTACACTGTATTTATAAATATAATTCTTAACTATATTTTTTTAGTGAGATTGTATAAAAGAAAAATATGAAGAATTTTCTCCAAATAGGATAACTGACTTACAGATCTCGTTAACCATAGAATTTAATGAGCGGTGCCTAAAACTAATTTTAAATTATATTCATATAGTGTAATTTTTAATAGAAAATTATGAAGAAATATCATAGAAATAAAGAAAAGTGAATAATACTTGATGTTATCCTTCTTAAAAAAAATGATCCCTTATTCACATGAATGTCATACTATAGGGGCCATATATATATATATATATATATATATATAAAAAAGAGTACTAATTACATTCTTTCTATGTACTTTAGTTTGCATTGCTTTACTTGAGGCATGTTTTATAGCTCAATCCATCTGTTCAGTCCACCTTGTGCTGCTTCTGTTAATGCATAGCCAATTCAATAGTTTCTGAAAAATATTATTTTATCTTTCCATCAAGTTTCAGCCTAAAATGCAACAAGAATGAAGATGAATCAATATTAATTTCATCTTCTTTATCATATGAAGTTCTTTGAATCAGGCTAAAATTTAAACTGTCTAAGAAATAAAAGGGAAACAAAACTTCATCAAATGGTATAAACAAACGGGAGGAGTAAAGTGACTAATGAAACTCGAAGTATCAATCTAAACATCTTAGTTCTTCAATTTGATCAAGAAGGGAAAAAATTGCACGTATAACTTTTGGATGAACATTGATATTTTAGTGTCTTATAAGCATTTAACTTGACCATATTAACAAGTTTAAGGATAAAAGCACCGAAAAACAAAAATTTCTGGAAAAAAAAACACAAAACGTGTAATAAAGAAGATGTCAAAAAAAAGCTTTAAATACTTGTAATCATTTAAATATAGTAAGAGTAAGAAGAGGTCAAACATTTGTAACTCCTAATCAGTAACAAACATTTGACAACACTTAGCTAACCTAACCAATAAATAAATAAAATAGACCAGAAAATAAATAAAAATAGACCATATGAGCACTTGAATGGTATTCAATAAGCAGACACACATGTATAGGCAAAGTGACTAAGTATCATGAACACCTTAACAAATAGTGATCCACCAAACACTACCAATTAAGCATATAAATAATCTTAAGTGTAAGAGAAAAAATATCAAACATGTTCTTACCATGAGAAGATGATGAAAAAACAAAGAGCACTGCATTTGGGATATTAGCATTATATTTCTATCAACTTAAGCTTAAGTATTAATAATATTTTGGTAAGCAAATAGTATTTTATTGAACCTCAGATCTGTTTTATGAAATTTAGTTTACATAACTTAAAACCCAACTAATATCTGCCATATAAAAATAATAACATTTATTCAAGAAAGTGTCTGCCTTTGTTGTGATGCTCTCTAGCACGAGCCCAACCACTTAAAGTGAAGACTGATCGGATAATGATAGTCCTTGCATATTTAGTTTCGCAATCTTGATTGATATCCAATAGAAAACATGAAGAACGCGGAGTATGCAAAAACAGATAAAACCACATGTTATTATTTTATAAGCTTGCTAAATTAGGTAAAAATAAATATCAGACAAAGATCTCCAGCAAAAAAGAACCCAAAAAAATGCCAGAAACTACATGAAGGCATTTCCACTATAACAAACAACCAAAAACATATAGAAGTCCATAGCAGACTAAAGTCAGAGCATATTACCTTGATATAACTTCCACAAAAAAGTATGTATTCATAAATCTTTTACGCTGATAAACAGACAACACGACAAATACTGATGAGACCAAGCTCATGTCTAATTCCTTCCCATTTAAGCTGCACAACACGAAAACAAAATGCAGCAGCGACCACATATTTAAGTTACTACAATGTTAATAAGATTAAACCCTGCACAACACGAAAACAAAATGCAGCAGTGACCACATATTTAAGCTACTACAATGTTAATAAGATAAAACGCATCAAGACAGAATTCCATGAAGCACATCAAGACCTATCAGTCACTCATAACTCCAAGGAAATAATTAATAACAAGCTCAAAATATATTCTGGATTAAATTGATCACAGGTGTCAAGTGAACAATAGGAAGATATACAAATATATATTTTTTTAATATATTTGATTCAACTTAGTTACACTAATCTAAGTTGCTTGAACATTGTGGGTGTTTGATACAGGTGAGAATCTATAGGTCGTATCTTCTATGATCAAATTTTAAGATTTAGGGATACGAATTCATGTATGGACATAGGTGCAGAGATTTGACTGATAATAATACAAATAGAGTAATAAAACCTAAAAAATGAGATATTATGTGAAAAAACTTGATGAGAAAATATTAATCAAGAGGAAAACCCGATAAGGGAAAAAAAGGGAAGGGAGTGACAATAGAAATTTATATGGGAAACGAGTGACAATAGAAATTTATATATATAGATATTATGTGAAAAACATGATGAAAAAATTTTAATCAAGAGGGAATAAAAGGGAAGGGAGAGACAATAGAAATTTATATGGAAAGAGAGTGACAATAGAAATTTATATATACAAGGTCTTT
The DNA here is from genome assembly GCA_027789145.1 of Solanum arcanum. Taxonomy (NCBI): domain Eukaryota; kingdom Viridiplantae; phylum Streptophyta; class Magnoliopsida; order Solanales; family Solanaceae; genus Solanum; species Solanum arcanum. The sequence goes on from CM050940.1 coordinate 5,921,317, forward strand.
CATTCTCTAGAATTTCACCTTAATTTTTGTTTTGATTACAATTTTTTTTGAATTTATTCAAAACTTCTCCCTTGAATTTGGTCAAAGTATCCAAAACCGATTGACCAGATCAGGTATGAATCCTACACCCACATCATCTCGACATAAGTACGACCCTGAAAGTGGAGAGTCTGAGCAGCAAAAACATTAATGACAATAAAAATTATAAAATATAAAAATAAGGCTTCAACATATTTTCTAAGAGTGGTGTACAACTTGAATTGTCATTGGAAGTAGTGGTGTACAACTTGAATTGTCAAAAGGATTTCAGGTAAGTAAGGATGACCATGAGAGGAAACAACGTAATAAAAAGGAAGTCATAAATTTAAGGTCTCCATTAATAAATTGTGCCAAGGTTATTGTTGTCGATGATTAGTACACAAAAGAACACTCCATTCTAGTCAATTAAAACTAAATCAGATTTTCTTTAATACAATCCAACATCATATAATATTGCTATATTTTAACACTGATGAATGACTGTAGCGCATACCTATATAACAGAAAAACAAATATATATAGGTCGTAGTAATATATCTACTTGTATAATTTGATCCATATAATAGAGTGAAGAGAAATGTCTTAACTGAGAATCAAGCTGATAATGCCATGAAACAATATATTATAATGAAAAGACCAAATAAACAATAAAATTGATAACTCAATTTTATTGGAAGCATCCATGAGTTCCAAACATTAGTTGCATAATTATGGATGCATATACTTGTAGCATAGCATGATAACAAAGAATAATACGTATAAATGTCGAACAAGAATTTTTCACCGAAGTAATACTGGCACTGCCCACTGTATTCATGAATTGCTTGAAAAACTGAAGAAATCTTTATAGCTCCCTGCAACTCCTTTAAGATTTGTTTGAAATTCAACAAGTAGTAGAATCTGATTGACAAATGGTTGTAGTAGTAATAAGATAAAATAAATTGAACACAGAAAAAATTAAATCACATTATTCTTACCTTTGTGACATGTCAATAATAATCTCGACGCTACCTCAATAATATTTATTAATCATAAAAGCTATTAGCACTATCTTTACCAGTCATTTCGATAAATTTATACGTAATCATAATTTATTTACTTTCGTATAATAAATTGATATCGCAAATTCATAAAAAAATGGAGAAATAACAAAAATGAGGTAATACTAATAATAATAACTAAAGATGTTTCTAGAAGAATTTAATTTTCTTGTTATCATTCTCGGTAGATTTTTATTTGCACGAAATTACATTTTTTAACCTTTGATCATCATTCACTTTATATATAGAAAGATGTTTCTAGAATTATTTTTCTTGATAGATTTTTGTTATGATGAAATTACATTTTAATTCTTGGTCGTATTTAATATAAATATATCATCCTATTAATTTTTATTTGTTAAGTTACTTTTAACATCTTTTTTCTTTAATTTCAATCTAATATTTATTATTAATTTTATCACACTTAGTTATTTTCAAGTATATTAATTAGAACCAAAATAAAAATGGAAATGATTTATTCATGATAAAATTTTATATAAAAAGTGCGCATTTTTATAAGAATAATGAATAGAAAAAATATTAAGAATTAAACTAAAGTAAAATAGAGTAATAATAAAATAGATATCACAATAACTCACAAAAGAAAAAAAAGTAAAGTAATAACAAAATAAGTTAATGGTAATAACAATTAACTTAATATATTTCTAAAATCTTTAATTTTCTTGTTATCGTTTTTGGTAGATTTTTGTTTATATGAAATTACATTTTTGTCCTTGATCATTATTCACTTTATATATAGAAAGAGATTTCTCGAATAATTTTTTATCTTTCTTAATATATTTTTGTTAGAATGAAATTACATTTTTACCCTTGTCACCCTCCCACTTCACTCTTCCATATAATAGAATTTATTTTCAATTATATTAATTAAAACCCAAATAAAAATGAAAATAATTAATTCATGATAAAGTTTTATATTAAAAGTAAGCATTTTTTATAAGCATAATGAATAGAAAAAAATATTAAGAATCAAACTAAAGTAAAATAGAGCAATAGTAAAATAGTGTTAATAAAATAGATATCATAATAACTCACAAAAGAAAAGAAAGTAAAATAATGACAAAATAAGTTAATGGTAATAACAATAACTTAATATGTTTCTAAAAAAATAAAATTTTCTTGTTATCATTATTGTTAGATTTTTGTTAGTATGAAATTATATTTTTCCCCTTTATCATTATTCAGTATATATATAAAAAGAGATTTTCAAAATTATTTATCATCTTTTTAAATAGATTTTTGTTAGAATGAAATTACATTTTTACCCTTGGTCGTCCTCCCACTTCACTCTTCTATATATAAAATAAAAGATAGATAATTGAAGGCCCGTTCACGGGCCCAATATAATTTATTGTTTTTCAATTATAAGTTAAAAAAATTATCCAAATTAATATCCTATTTTATTATAGTTTCTATAATTTTCTACTATTTAAAAGAATTACAATAATCTCGTCTCAGATACATTCATATCCTCCGTCAGACACATCAGTATCTCCTCTCGGATACATTCCTATCCTCTCTTGAATACATCTTTATCCTCTCTTGAATACATCCCTATCATCTCTTTGGATACATCTCTCCCCTCTCGGACACATCCATATTCTCTCTCGAATACACCTCTGCCTTTCGAATTCATCCGTGATCTATGTGTCTGCAAGTTTCCTCAATATAATGTATCGATACATCCGCATGTCCGCTGATTTATCTTAAATTTTTTTAATTCTAAGAAAATTTTATAATTTGAAAAAAAGTAGGGATATAATGTAATTACTCTTTACAATATGAAATTTTTTAAAAGATTTACTTTAATTTATGTGACATATTTTTCTTTGTAGTCAGTTTCAAAAGAATGATGCATAATATATTTAAATAACATTTTGACTTTAAATATTCTTTTTATTCTTAGTAATATGATTTATAATCATATGAACATACATGGTTTGTTTTAGATCACGAGTTTCAAAAGTGTTTTTATTTACAAAAATCTTCTTGTTAAGTCAAATTAAAATTATATAAACTGAAAGGGAGTGAGTACAAACTTTAGATCAATTTTATATTTATAAAATTTAAGCTTTTGTAAGTATTTGCCTTTTAACAAAATTTAAAGAGAAAATAATTCACAATTATTTTATAGTATTTTTTAATCAACATTGTATCGATAATAATCAAATTCTCAATTTAACGAAGGTAATAAAGTTTAATTTTGAAATTCAAGTTTTGATATCAATTGAGAAAATATTTATTTTTAAGTTGTAAAACATTCATAATCTAATATTTAATGTGCTCCTTACTCTCGACGAATGACACTAATTTATAATAATTCACAATTGCAAGAAGTAGAAATCAAGACTAAAAAGTGCAACTCACTATTATACGAAGGTCAATATGTAGTTTATCTATTGTGGAAGTTATATCTGTATATGATATATAATTCTATGTCAAATTTTGAGGACGACCAAGGGCAATTTTGTCATTTCATAAATATCCTAGAATGTTTATTTTTATGTTATGACATCAAAAAAGTGGTAATAGATTTATAATAACAATACAACCAAATATCTTTTCTTAAATGACATGTGTATCCAAATGATGTGACATTTAATTTGGACCCACATATTTTATAGATTTTTTTTCATTTTTTTTTTGTAGTGTCAAATATTCATTAAACCAAAATATCAATTAAACAATGACATTTTAGTAATTTTATATTATTTAAGGGTTAAATAAATAATTGTATAATTAATGACCAAAATAAAAATCTAGAAGAATCCATACATGTCTTAACTTTGAAATTGGTCCATAAAGATATTTTTATAATTGTGTTAAAATGAAGAGAATCTATTAATTAACTTTTTACAAGCAATAATAAATGCTAAGCTTGTTTTGACATGTTTTTGAAAGAAAAATTTGAACTAATTTAAAGTAAAATGTGTTTGAATAGTTAATATTTTTGTTCCTAAAAATATCTTAGAGAATTATTGCGTAAACATATTTTTAATATTTGCTATAGAATATGATCACTAAATTCATATCTTGATTATTAAAATATAATCTTTAAAATGACGTATCAATATTTTTTAATTGATTTGACGATATATAAAATTACGTGACTAAAATAATGAACAATATTTGACTATTAAATAGGAAAAATTTATATTGAATATTTTCTTAATATCAAATATGATAAACTATTTGACAAGAAAAATTTGACAATAAAAAAAATTAATATTCAAATTCTAAGGAATATTAAAATACAGACTAAAGAAAAATGAGCAGTAAAAAAATAAAGAAAAAAATAAAAAATAAAAATGTCAATAGAAAAGGGCTTGAGAAATGTAGAGGAAAAAAAAATAATAATAACTTGAAAAAAAAAAACACAAGTATATTGGTTATTTTGTGGGTGGTAAGATTCAAAGTTTTCTTTTACGATATGATATTTAGAGTGTAGTATCAAAAAAGTTATTAATGTAATTTAGAATATAACATTATGTCAATTGTTATTGTATATACAAATAAAATTGCTTTCAGGATTGTTTTTATTTTGGTGAGTTAGAAATCAATATATTAATAAATATTTTCAATATTTAGAGCAGAGGGATGATCGGGGTCCGGGGGAGGGCGGAGTAAAAATATTAAATTTTGAAATTGAAAATATTTTTTTAGAAATTGATGCTTATGTAATTTTAAGTTGGATGAAAGTTTTGGAAAATGTTCTCTTTAACTTTTGAAGGAAAGTAATTTTCCTTAATTTTTTTTTAAAAATGAATTGATTTGGAAAACAATTTCCAAAAGTTTTGTTCCAAACAAACATGAGAAAATTAGAAAACATTTTCTAGAAAATGTTTCCCTTCATACCAAACACACCCTATATGTAACTCAAGCCAATTGAATACTTACCTTTCTTTGGACTTCAACATACGATTTTGGAAAGTATACACCAAACAAAATTAGTCGTTGAACAGAAACCTAGCTAAGACAACATAAACTATATGAGCCATTAAAGTAGCATCAATAAGTTTGAGCTTACGCATTATGGTTGTTATCCGTAGTTGACCAATTGATATAAGTTGAGGTTAGATTCATTGGTTCTTCCACCTAGGAGATTAAGTGTGATGCCACTCATGACTCATTTTGGATCCTAACAATATTATCAATGGAAATTTAAAAATCGATATTGAAAATTTGATGATCAAGGTTGGGGATCGATGCACTATCGTTTACTTTTTAATTTGTAACTGATGAAAATTATGTGGTATGTTTTTTTTTTAAAAAATATTCTCTCACCAAATTTCTCCTTTATGTTATTTAATAATTGTATTCCTTCATTTAAAACAAATAAAAACATGTATTAGATACATAACAAACTAAAATATTGACATTTTTAATAAATATTAAAAATGTGGCTAAGGGGTCCTATGAAATGCTAAAATATTGACATTTTGAAAATCTTTTTGAGTGGAAATGTTGTTGTATTAATCATACCTCAAAAATATTATTAAGTTTTGCATATAAAAATATCACAACCCTTCAAAAAAATCACAATCCTTCAATGTGAAAGGGTGTTCTATTTTAATATATTTTATAAAATAAATAAATATAGTTTGAAATATTTTGTAGGATTTAGACTAAGACTTTTGGTATAATTACTTATTCATCATATTTGAGATAATCAATTAATCAAACGAATGGTCCATTAAGCTAGCGTTTAGTCATAGATTTTTTAATATTTTTGGCAAATATTATTTGAGTGAAAATTTGGATGAAATTTCACCATGTGTTTGGCCATAGTATTCGGGAAACATATTTCATTTTTTTGAAAAATATGATTTATACCCGTAAATTTTAAAAACTGTCAAAACTAACCATAAGTTTGTATAACAAGTCAATTGGATCTTTGTTGCAACAAATAACAAGTAGTGTCCATGACAGGTCTTCCCGTTACCTAGTACCAAATATCAAATGTTCCACGACGAAGAGTGAGAAGCATGTGGCTTTCTAATGCAAAATATATGTTGCCATCAAATTGTATTTTGGTAATGAATGAGAATCTAAATTCAAGTGCAGATAAAGAGCCAACTAAACACATGTATTATCTATAAATACATTACACCAGTTAACTTTTCTACTCTATTTCTCCTTTGTATTGGAATAGATAGTGAGATATACATATCATCGATTGCTTTAATCCAAGGTTTCATTGCGTTTAGAAGAAAATAATGATGGACCTGTATATTCAACTTTATGTATCTGCCATTAAATCAATTCCTCATTATGTTATCATTCTTAGAGTTTTGTCAATAATACTCACTTACCTAAAATTCTCTTCCAAGGAAAATGTATGATACAAAGATGCATTTTTGAATGACCAGTTACAAATACCATGAGATTTGACTTCTTCATAAGGCAGATAACCAGGATTAAGTATAAAAAATATTATACCATTAACCAAAAGCAAAACAGAAATGAAAGTTATTGCTCGGAGGATGTGAAATGAAAAAATTACAATTAGTGAAGCTAGAACTACTTCATCCGTCTTACAACTATTTTTTGCATTAACCACTAGACCAACAACTTATCTCCAATAATTACAGCTGAAAGAGTTAAGTTAGATTCAAGAAACAAAGACAAAATCCAGAATGAACTAAAATCTCCACTGCACTTACTAATTCTGGCTCAGTTATGATGATGCACCCATGTCGAATTCTTCCAAAATACATTATTTTTGCAGAGCAAAAAATAAAACTTGCAAGAATCATATAACTTTTTGCTTTGGGCAAAATTAATCTAGTACACTTCTGAATGTTGTGTTTGGTGACTGAATGCTCTCTGTTGGTGTATTATATACCCCAATAAGTTGCGTTTATATTTTAAAATCACTGAAATGGAATAATGATCTTTATTATATTACACCACTATGTTATATTCTATATGCACTAAACGGACAACAACAACAACTTCCAGATGTCTAACATGATGTTAAAATGAACATTAGATTACATATTCTTTTAATATTAGTTATGATAACTTATAAGTTATAACTTATTTTTTTAATTCGATAGAAATAAAAAGAGTACTTCAAAGTCTAATGCTCATTATACTCTTTAATTTATTTACGTAAAAATATTCAAAATTAATTTATTATTTAAGAATATGATTAAATAACATATAAATACAACTTAAGACCGTAATATTGGACCCTTTAACGGGCCTTTACATATATATACTGAAAATTTTCAGTTATAAGAACCTAAACGTTGAACCGATCAAATTTATATTTTAATCAACATTTTTATAATAATGCACCATCATCTCAAAATCCTAGATATGTCTCCGTTAAAAAGATCAACTTGATGAACAATTTTTATTTTTAGAATGAGGGTTTAGGTGAGAGGATTCTCTTTATTCTGCCATGTTCATTTTTAAGCGAATGTTCTCTCATTGTGCTAGTTCTACTTTTTCTTGCTTGTCTCTTCCCTATAAAACTTCTCCCATCGTTCCTCTATTTAGAGTGGATCATAGCATTATTTTTTGGAAAATTTACATAATTAGACATATATTCAGTACCATATATACTATTATTATTTATATACTTTTAAAATTATACGAATTCTATCATCAAATAAGAATTTCTATTATATATTGAGAAAGATATACTTAGATATATGTATTTTTGCTACCAGATACATCAAAATTAGGAGAGAGGCGAGCGAGACAGGAAAGGAGGTGAACGAGATTTGCTATGCATCTCAAGTACATATGTGAATCACTAGATACACTAGATACATATATATGTATGTATTTGGTAATTCACATGTATGTGAGATACTAGATATATAGGAGAGTGACAAGCGTTATGAACGAGAGGTGAGCGAGATTTGCTATGTGTCTCAGATATATCCAAATTCACTTTAATACAATATCTCTAGAATAAATTACATCTAACTTTTTTGTCCTCGAGTATTCTAAGATACATGTAGCTAGACATATCTGATGCACCAAAAGTTGATAATGTTGGGAATAGATCCATAACAGAATCAATATTTGCGGTAATAAAGGCAGTAAATGCGGAACACAACAATACGGTTAATCAACGAGAACTAAAGAGAAATAATGACACCAAGATTTTACGTGGAAACTCTCCTAAATAAGGGAAAAACCACGACCCGAGAGGAGCAACAAATATCACTATAGTAAGGATTTTACACTTGTATGTCTGAGTAAAACTCCAAAGACCACTACACATTCATAAGAAATAACACTCTTTTGAATTTTCCACCTCACTACAATATCGCTCACACTCTCTATTTTTTCCTCACAGATTATTTTCCTCTATGATGCCTCACTCTTCTTTCTCTCCTTTGTAATTCTTTTTGGTGCATATAGAATGAAGAATTGTCCTCCCTTTTATAGAGAACAAATACACTACCCTCCAAATGTGCTACAGAAGAAAACCAATTTTTTCTTCTTCATAGTTTACCTACTCTTGCAAACTTTGAAATTGGCTGTAAACAATTTTTTCTTCTTCATACCTTACCAACTCTACCAAACTTTGAAATTTGCAGAAAGTTATTCAAAGTTTGGTCATGGGGATGGACCCCACAATCTCCCCCTCCAGACCCATTCACCTGAAGGAGGTAGCTGTAGGTTTCTAGCTTGAGTGCATGCCTACAAGTTCTTTGCATAGATCAAACTTGTCTTTTGATACCACCTTGGTCAGCATATCTGAAGGGTTTTTAGTAGTAGGGATCTTCATGACTTGCATAGATCCGTCCTCTATTTTTTCACGAATCCAGTGATATCTCACGTCGATATATTTCGTCCTTTCATGATACATCGTGTTCTTGCTCAAGTCTATTGCACTCTGACTATCACAATAGACGACATACTCCTTCTGATGCAATCCAAGTTCTTGAAGAAATCATTTTAGCCATATCATCTCTTTGCCAGCTTCAGTAGCTGCAATATATTGCCTCAGTTGTAGAGAGTGCGACACACTTCTGCAACTTTGACTGCCATGATATAGCTCCCCTTGAAAATGTAAACAAATATCCAGTAGTGGATTTTCTATTATTGAGGTCACCTGCCATATCAACATTAGTATAGCCCTTCAAGATTGGATCATATCCTTTAAAACACAAGCAATCTCTTGTGGTACCTCTTAGATACCTGAGTATCCACTTAACTGCCTCCCAGTGTTCTTTTCCGAGATTTTCAAGGAATCTGCTAACACCACCAACTGCATAAGCAATATCAAGTTTTGTACACACCATCGCATACATCAAACTCCCCACTGCTGAAGAATAAGGAACTTTAGCAATTCCCTCTTTCTCCTCTTTTGTTGTAGGACACATCTGTTTGCTCAACTTCAGATGACTAGCAAGAGGCGTGCTAACAGGTTTAGCACTCTTCATGTTAAAGCGTTCTAGTACACGTTCAATGTACTTCTCTTGAGATAGCCACAACTTTCTTTTTGTTCGTTCTCGAACAATCTTCATCCCTAGAATTTGTTGTGCTGGGCCCAAGTCTTTCATGTCAAATGACTTGGATAAATCTTTCTTCAACTTTGCAATCAGCTCTTTGTCTTGTCCTACAATTAACATGTCATCCACATATAACAACAAAATAATAAAATTGTTGTTAGAAAATCTTTTGAAGTATACACATGGATCAGAATTGGTCTTTGTGTACATTTGACCTTTCATGAAAGAGTCAAACTTTTTGTACCATTGCCTTGGGGCCTGTTTCAACCCATAAAGACTCTTATTCAATTTTCACACCATGTGTTTCTTTCCAGATACTTCAAATCCCTCTGGTTGCTCCATATAAATCTCTTCTTCCAAATCTCCATGAAGAAATGCAGTTTTCACGTCCAATTGCTCCACTTCAAGATCTAGACTAGCTGTTATGCTCAAAATAGTTCGAATAGAAGTCATTTTGACAACAGGTGAAAAAATTTGATTAAAATCAATACCATTATTTTGTTCGAAGCCTTTTACAACCAATCGAGCTTTGTACCTCACCAACTTGCCATTTCTATCTTTCTTGAGTTTAAATACCCACTCGCACTTAAGTTGTCTTTTTCCTTTTGGAAGTTCAACTAGCTGGTATGTGCCATTTTTCTGTAGAGATCCCATCTCTTCGTGCATGGCTTTCATCCATTGGCTCTTTTCTGGATGAGACAACACCTCCTTAAGACTTTCTGGCTCACCTTCATCATTGATAAGGACATACTCTGAGGAAGAGTATTTGGTTGATTTTACCCTTTGTCTTTCTGATCTCCTCAGAGGTTGAGATTGCTCTTATTTTGGGTACTCCATTTTCTCGGTATTATCACCAAGTTTCTCCCCCTGCTCAACAATCTCGTCAGGTTGCTTTTCATGCTCAGCAACTTCATCAATCATATTTTCTGCACTTATGAGATGGTTAGAAGAAGAAGGAATGGTAACAAGATTAAGGACTATACCATTCTTTTTCTTGGTCTTCTCGGATAGATCATCAGCAGTTCCAACTTCACTTTCTCGAAAGATTACATCTCTACTTCTGATGACCTTCTTCTTTACAAGATCCCATAGTCTGTACCCGAACTCTTCATCTCCATATCCGATGAATATGAAAGGAACTGATTTATCATCTAGCTTGGTTCTTTGATTGTTCGGTACATGTGCAAAAGCCTTGCAACCGAACACCTTTAGGTGCGAGTAAGACATCTCTTTGTTGGTCCAAACTCTCTCCGGAATGTCAAACTCCAACGGAACTGATGGACTGCGATCGGTAAGATAACTTGCTGTCCCAACTGCTTCACCCCAGAATGTCTTGAGTAATTTAGCCATTCTGAGCATGCTTCTCACCTTCTCAACAATGGGGTGATTCATTCTCTCAGCTACACCATTGCGTCCAGGAACTGTCTTTTCATGTCTGATTCCATGGTTTGAACAGTACTCTTCAAATTCTCTTGAACTGTACTCACCTCCATTGTCGGTTCAGAGACGTTTTAGCTTTCGACCTGTCTCTCTTTCTATCAGATCATGAAACTTTTGAAATACTTGAAACACCTGATCTTTGGTTCTCAAGATATAAACCCACAGTTTTCGAGAAACGTCATCAATAAAGGTAACAAAGTATTTATTACCTCTTATCGATTCTATCTCCATTGGACCACAAACATCAGAATATACCAAATCAAGTATATTCAATTTTCTTTCGGATGATGTCTTAAATGAGACTCTATGTTGTTTACCAAATAAGCAGTAGTTACACGATTTTATTGTTGTACCTTTGGTAAAAGAGATGAGTGACTTTTTGGAAAGAATTTGCAATCCTTTCTCGCTCATATGACCCATTCTTTTATGCCATAAATTTGCAGAATTTTCTTCGTGAGCCGCATTTAATTCATCTTGGCATATTTCTGCATTTGTCCTGTATAACGTGCCACGAGCAACTCCTTTTGCAATCACCAATGCCCCTTTGCAAAATAGTTCTCATATCCATCTCGGTCCAAAGCAACTCTTGAGATCAAGTTCATCCGCAAATCAGGTACGTGGCGCACATCTTTCAACACTAATGTGCATAAGCAAATGTCTCTGATCCTCGCAATCTTTAAGTAACTTGTGTTACCCATTTTCACATTGCCATAATCACCGGCTACATATCTGCAAAAAAGATCTCTTAACGGTGTGGCATGATAAGATGTTGCTGTGTCGACCACTCATTCTGACTCTATACCTTCCAAGTGCATGTATTCTTCTTCCTCATTTATGAGGAGAACAACATCGTCATTATTTTGCACCATGGCAGCTGTGTTGTCATCATTCTTCTGGCCGCTGCTTTCCCCTTTGCCCTTTTTTTTGATTTGGACAATCTCTTTTGAAGTGTCCTGGTTGATCGCAATTGTAGCAATTTATGGCCTTCGATTTTGATCGGACCTTGGACTTTCCACGAGATCCGGATCTACCATAGTTACTTGAGCTCCTTTGGTAGCTTCTGCCTCTACTTTCGTGATGAGAGCCTGTCCGTGATTTTCAGGCCTTTTTCTCATCTTTTCATTAAGCAAAAGGGCTGATGTGACATCCTTCAACTCAATAGAGTCCTTACCATGTAAAATGGTTGTTGCTAAAGTATCGTAAGAAGATGGCAGCGAGTTTAGGAGCACTATGGCTTTATCTTCATCCTCGATCTTTACTCCGAGGTTTGCTAGCTGTGTGATTAGTCCATTAAGTACATTTAAATGAGACAAAAAATTTGTACCTTCACCCATATGTAGCGCATATAACTGCTTCTTTAGGTACAATTTATTTGTCAGCGTATTGGACATGTATAGATTTTTTAACTTTGTCCAAATGCCACATGCACTCTCTTCATCGATGATGTTATTAACTACATCATCTGTTAAGTGCAATCTGATTGCACTAGCAGCCTTTCATCCATTTCTTCCCAATCCTCAAGTTTCATGGATTCGATCTTTTTGGATTTGCCGCCTAGTGTCTTGTGCAAACCCTATTGGATGAGCAAAGTCTTTCATTCTTCTCTGCCACGTTGAGAAACCGCTATCACCGTTAAATTTTGCTACCTCGTACTTTACTCCAGACATTTTTTTATTGAGTATAGTACAATAAGCTGCAAAAAAAATTCTGTAAATGAGCAAAACATGTGCTATGATATTAATTGTTGGGAATAAATCTGTAACAGAAATAATATTTGCGGTAATAAAGGCAATAAATGCGGAACACAACAATACGGTTAATCAACGAGAACAAAAGAGAAATAATGACACCAAGATTTTACGTGGAAACCCTCCTAAATAAGGGAAAAACCATGACCCGGGAGGAGTAACAAATATCACTTTAGTAAGGATTTTACACTTGTATGTCTGAGTAAAACTCCAAAGACCACTACACATTCAAAAGAAATAACACTCTTTTGAATTTTCCGCCTCACTACAATATCGCTCACACTCTCATTTTTTCCTCACAGACTATTTTCCTCTGTGATGCCTCACTCTTCTTTCTCTCCTTTGTAATTCTTTTTGGTGCATATAGAATGAAGAATTGTCCTCCCTTTTATAGAGAACAAATACACTACCCTCCAAATGTGCTACAGAAGAAAATCAATTTTTTCTTCTTCATAGCTTACCTACTCTGCCAAACTTTGAAATTGACAGAGAACAATTTCTTCTTCTTCATACCTTACCAACTCTATCAAACTTTGAAATCGGCACAAAGTTATTCAAAGCTTGGTACGTGGGGATGGACCCCACAAATAAATTACGTAATATTACAAATTAAAATGTAATTAACTAATCAACTCCTAAATTAATGAGATTTATGTAAGTTTTTATTTTAATGATGAAGACTTTGAAAGTCACAACTAAGTGCTTGAATTTGGTTATGTCACGACGATACATTCGCATTTCATCAAAGAGATTTTGTTCCTATAGAAAAAGTGAAAAAAATTGTTGTTATCGTCTTTCTACCTTCTACTCATGATCACAACATGCATTTAACTGTCATCTCTCTAGGAAGATCGAAAGAATGTGTGTACAATCTTTGCGTTGGTAACATATTTAATATTGCTTTTAATTATTTATTTTTTTGAAAATTTTATTTTCCACACGTAAAGAAATGAATTTTGAACTCAAAAATTAAATTGAAACAAAGGATGGCCTAAGGCCATATAATGATCAGCCTATCTCTTTTTCATTACTATTCAAACACATTTAGCATTTTCTTTCCTATGCTTTAGACTTTAGAGTCATACCAAATAATAAAACTTGCATAAACAACAGTATTAAATAATTTTTTAAAATCAAATTAAAAGATATGTTTAAATTATCAAATAAAATTGATAAAACAGTGTAAATTCCTCGAAAATGATGAATTTTAATCAAAGTTTGCTAACTTAACAAAGTAATTAGCAATTGGAATTGTATGTTAAGACAATGAATCTAAAATTCCATACAATATTAATTTAACGAACTTTAAGAAGATATTTTACTAATTAAATGAAATATTCGTTGTATTAGTAGATACACGAGTCAATCCTCTTTCCACATTAACTGATGCAAGATTTAAACATTTTCAGTCAATCATATTTTTGAAATTATTGTGTTTTTCCCTAAAGTAACCTGATAGCGTGGGAAAAAAAAATTCAGTGAACAAAGTTTAAACTCATTAAAAAATGCAACGTTCAAATAGGAAGAGTTTTGACCATATCATATTGAAATGATTTGCATATCCACCTTAATTAATTAATGATAGGATCAGTTAAAACATTCTGTTGAATCACTTACTAAGATTAGTCAAAATCTTTGTACTTATAATTTAAATATTAGATCATTTAGACTATTTATTAACCACTTAGTAAGATTAATTAGTCAAAATCTTGTACTCATAATTTAAAGTGAAGATTATTTAGAATATTTTTTTTCAAGAAACAATATATCATTGTTACCAATCGCAATTTACCTCTCTCTTTTAGTTTCGATTATAATCCTTTCAAATGTGGTTGAGAGCTATAAGTATGTCGCAAGATTGAATTTTAGATTGATGTATGATTTATATATGTTTGGACATTTTAACTATGAACTTTTCTTCTTCGTACAAAAAAAATTCTTTGATTTCTCTTTGAAGGTCTTTGTACAACATATTGTTTTTTTAGACTATTCATGGAGACTTATATGACTGTGTGGACATCTACAAGTTAGACGCCAAAAAGATAGTATAAAATAATTTAAAGTTCAGAAAAATATTATCTCGTCACTGAAAAGATCTTCTTTTAAAATTTAATATTCTTTCTCTCTTTAGAAATTCTATTCAATCAACTTTTCCCAAATTTTATATCTAATCTCTCTTACTTAGATATACTCTAGTTTGCAATACAATTCTTATCAGATTAAGATGCTCGAGATACGTTCAGATGTATCTTGAAATACACGAGGTCAAAGTTAGGTGTAATTTATTCAAGATATATTGTATCCAAGTGAATTCGCCTCCCTCTCGTCTCTCTCGCCATTCTCCTATGTATTTGGTATCCTAGATACAAATAATATAGTGTGATTCGAATGTATCTGTGATACATGACTAGTGCATTCGTCTTTCTCTCTATTTTAGTGTATCTGTAGCAAAAATATAAATATCTAACTATATTATTTTCCGATATATGATAAAATAAATTCTTACTAATGGCAAAATATATGAATATTTAGAAATATAAATAGAATTTATATATATATATATATATATATATATATATATATATATATATATATATATATTGTAACGACCTGTTTAGTCGTTTTGAGAAGCAGAGTTATTTCTGGAAATCACTGTCTGAGTCGACGGATCCCACGACGGACCGTCATGGGCACGACAGACCGTCGAGGGGGTCTCGTTCCAAAACACTTAGAATTCTGAAATTTGGGTACTGACATCGACTCTCTGAACTTCGTGACGAAATGGCAGGACGGACCGTCGCAGGCACGACGGACTGTCACAAATCTTTCCACAGAATTAACTCTCTAAACTTTGTGACGGACCTGCAGGACGGACCGTCACAGCCATGACGGACCGTCACAGGTTGCGTAACCCTGACTGGGTCGGATTTCTATTAAAAGTTGTAAGGGGCGTTTTGGACTATTCATGCTTATAATTATAAAGTTAGTGGATTAATGTTAATAATTCAATTACTTGGAGGTTAAAGGAGATAACCTTGAAATAAAAAGTGGGTTATTTTATCATCTTTTATACTTAATTATATGACAATTAGGGTAAAAGAAAAAGGGGTTTGAATAAGAAAAACAGAAAGAACAGAGAGAAAAGAGAGACACGATCGAGAGAGAAGAGAGGAAACGCAAAGAAAGCAAAGGTTTTGGGAAGATATCTTGTTTGATCGCAATTCTTCAGTGGAGGTAGGTTATGGTTTATACTATCTTATAGTAAATTCTTAATAGCGAATGATATATATTGGGTAGTTTATAAAGTCTTCTATATGCTTAATTGTGTGCTTGCATGATGTGATTATATAATTGTGATGAATTAGCATGATGATGCTGTTGAATCTTAAATCCCAAATTTACTTGTTAATAATAATGCCTTGGTATAAAACAAGGCTTGATGAACTAAAAGTAATGAGATTAGAGGATCGGGTGTCACGTTCCGGCACCAGGATAGTATATGGATCGGAGTGTCACGTTCCGACACCAGGATAGTATATGGATCAGAGTGTCACGTTCCGACACCAGGATAGTATGTGGATCGGGTGTCACGTTCCGACACCAGGATAGTATATGGATCGGAGTGTCACGTTCCGACACCAGGATAGTATATGGATTGGAGTGTCACGTTCCGACACCAGGATAGTATATGGATCGGGTGTCACGTTCCGACACCAGGATAGTATATGGATCGGAGTGTCACGTTCCGACACCAGGATAGTATATGGATCAGAGTGTCATGTTCCGACACCAGGATAGTAT
This sequence comes from Solanum arcanum, assembly GCA_027789145.1. NCBI lineage: Eukaryota > Viridiplantae > Streptophyta > Magnoliopsida > Solanales > Solanaceae > Solanum > Solanum arcanum. The sequence goes on from CM050940.1 coordinate 5,937,886, forward strand.
ATGGATCGGGTGTCACGTTACGACACCAGGATAGTATATGGATCGGAGTGTCACGTTCCCGCACCAGGATAGTAGTAGTGGAGCGGAGTGTCACATACCGACACAAGAGGAATAAAGATAATGAATATTAAAATATATTAATATGCTCAATCTAAAGAACCTGTTTCCCAAATGAGTAGGGTGTGGAGGCTTGAGTCCTCATAGATGTGCTTGGTGTTATGGCCAATGGTTATGGTATTTGTTGCTATCACCTGTTGAGAATATTAGTTGATTTTATGTTATTATCTGACATATATTGTTTTCTATTTTGAGTTGGCCGATGATACCTACTCAGTACTTGCGCCTTGTACTGACCCCTACTTGTATTTGTTTTTCTGTGTTAATGATGGAGTGCAACAAACGTGCCATCGTATTCAACTCAACCGTAACTCTAGCCAGTCTTCATCAAGCCAGATTTCAGGGTGAGCTATTGCTTCTAGCTTGGACTGTATCTTCCTCTTCATGTCTTGATGCCTTGAAATTCCGGCATGGACTAGTTTTTTTACTTATTTTAGCTTCTTAGATACTCTTAGATTTAGTAATTTGAGGATAGATGTTCTTGTGGTGATGACTTCTAGATTTTGGGGATAATGATTGATATATTTTAGAAGTTATTTAATCGATTTCGTTAATGAGTTTTAAGTTTCCGCATTATGTTTTGTTCATTATGGTTGAAATGTTGGGGTTTAGATTGGTTGGTTCGCTCACATAGTAGGATAAGTGTGGGTGCCACTCGCGGCTCGTTTTGGGTCGTGACAAACTTGGTATCAGAGCATTAGGTTCGTTGGTCTCATCACACAAGAACGAGTCTAGTAGAGTCTTAAGGAACGGTAGGGGGACACGTTTACTTTTCTTTGAGAGGCTATAAGACTTTAGGAAAATTCCGTCCTTTCTTTCTTTCTTTCTTTCGTGCTATTACTTGGATCCAATTGGTATCTAGGTGATACAAATTGGTATCTGACCATCTTCACTCTATTTCGCAGATGGTTAGAACTAGAGCAACAACGGCGCCAACACCAACACCGGCAAGACAAGATGCAACTGAGCCAGCCACTGGGGCTGTAGCTCGAGGAGGATTAGTGGCAAGAGGTCGTGGTACAGGTCGCGGGAGGACGTCCTCTAGAGGAAGAGGACAAGCACCTGGCCCATCTGGTACTAGGGCGGTGACTCCTCCACCGACTGAGGAAGTAGTAAGAGAGGGTGAGGAAGGGGATAGTGAGCAAGTGCAGAATGAGGAATTACCACCCCAACCTACCCCAGTGATGATTAATCAGGTTCTTGCTTATCTTACCGGGTTATCTGATCAAGGCCAGACACCTCCAGTGTTTTTACGCACCAACCTCGAGGTTCGGAAGTGCTGACAGGCGGCTCTTTGAGGCTCCCCGCATGGATGCCTCATTGGAAATAGGCACGTTTCCTCGTTTGACTACAGGGCCCATAATGACAAGTGATCAGCATGAACTTTTCAGTAAGTTCTTGAAATTGAAACCTTCAGTCTTCAAGGGTACTGAATCTGAGGATGCCTACGATTTTCTGGTTGATTGTCATGAGTTACTACATAAAATGGGCATAGTGGAACGATTTGGCGTTGAGTTTGTAACCTATCAGTTTCAGGGAAATGCCAAAATGTGGTGGCGGTCACATGTTGAGTGTCAACCCGCACAGGCACCACCTATGACTTGGGCGTCATTCTCTAGCTTATTTATGGAGAAGTATATCCCCCGGACCTTGAGGGATAGGAGGAGAGATGAGTTCTTGAGCCTAGAGCAAGGCAGAATGTTGGTTACTGCGTATGAGACTAAGTTTCGTGCATTATCCAGGTATGCCACCCAGCTTTATTTCAGTCCACAAGAGCGGATTCGCCGTTTTGTGAAGGGGTTGAGGTTGGATTTGCGGATTTCAGCCTTACAGGTAGCGGCTACAGCAAAATCCTTTCAGGAAGTGGTAGACTTCGTGATAGAGGTGGAGGGAGTGAAGCCAGATGACTTCACCATGGCATCGACATCTAAAAGGTTTCGTAAGGGAGGTGAGTTTAATGGTTCTTACTCAAGAGGGCAGGGTTCAGGAGGTTATCCAGCCCGACCTATTCAGTCTTCACTGCAGACTGTAATTGGGGGTCCACCGCAGACTGGTCAACACTTCTCTGAGTTTGGAGGTTATCCCCAGCCTTCGTCATTCTCACAGAGACCTATGCTTGAATCCAGAGAGTGTTATGGATGTGGGGAGACTGGACACATTAAGAGGTATTGTCCAAAACAGAGTTACAGACCTCAAATAGTCAGAGGTAGAGGTGGTCATGGAAGAGGCCGTCATTCTGGAGGACGTGGTGGCCGAGGTAATGGTGGTCACCAAAACGGCCGGGGTGACGGGCAAACTGGAGCTACTACAACACCACATGGTAGGGTCAACAGGCAGACAAGTGATAGAGCCCATTATTACGCTTTCCCCGGGCGGTCTGAAGCGGAGACATCTGATGCTGTTATCACAGGTAATCTTTTGGTTTGTGATTGCATGGCTTCTGTATTATTTGATCCTGGCTCCACATTTTCATATGTATCTTCCTCATTTGCTACTGGTCTTAATTTACATTGTGAATTACTTGACATGCCTATTCGTGTTTCTACTCCGGTGGGTGAGTCTGTGATAGTTGAAAAGGTATATAGGTCTTGTCTGGTGACTTTTGTGGGGATCAATACTTATGTAGACTTGGTTATTTTAGAGATGGTTGATTTCGATGTAATTCTGGGTATGACTTGGCTTTCTCCAAATTTTGCAATCTTAGATTGTAATGCTAAAACTGTAACGTTGGCCAAGCCTGGGACAGATCCGTTAGTGTGGGAGGGTGACTACACTTCCACTCCAGTTCGTATCATCTCCTTTCTTCGTGCTAAGAGAATGGTTAGTAAAGGGTGTTTAGCGTTCTTGGCACACCTCAGGGATGATACTAACCAAGTGCCTTCAATTGAGTCGGTTTCGATAGTCCGTGAGTTTCTGGATGTGTTCCCTGCAGACCTTCCTGGTATGCCCCCGGATAGGGATATTGACTTTTGCATTGATCTGGAGCCGGATACTCGCCCCATTTCCATACCCCCTTATAGAATGGATCTAGCAGAGTTAAGGGAGTTAAAGGCCCAACTTCAAGAGTTGTTAAGTAAAGGCTTCATTAGACCAAGCGCTTCCCCTTGGGGTGCTCCGGTGTTATTTGTGAAGAAGAAGGATGGGAGTTTTCGGATGTGCATAGAATACCGGCAGTTGAACAAGGTAACTATTAAGAAAAAGTATCCCATTCCTCACATTGATGACTTGTTCGATCAGTTACAAGGTGCTTCTGTCTTCTCTAAGATTGACTTGAGATCCGATTATCATCAATTGAAAATACGGGCAACGGATGTGCCAAAGACTGCTTTTCAAACCAGGTATGGGCATTACGAATTTGTAGTAATATCTTTTGGTCTTACGAATGCCCCTGCTGCTTTCATGAGCTTGATGAACAGGATTTTTAAGCCATATCTGGATCTCTTTGTGATCATATTTATTGATGATATACTGATATACTCCAAGAGTATGAAGGAACATGAGGAGCATTTGAGAATTGTGTTGGAAGTATTAAGGGAGAAAAGGCTTTATGCCAAATTCTCCAAGTGTGAGTTTTGGCTAGATTCAGTGACCTTCTTGGGGCACGTGGTTTCTAAGGATGGAGTGATGGTGGATCCTTCTCAGATTGAAACAGTGAGGAATTGGGTAAGACCTAATAATGTGTCAGAAATAAGGAGCTTTGTTGGTTTAGCCAGCTACTACCGTTGATTTGTCAAGGGATTCTCTTCTATTGCTTCCCAATTGACGAACTTGACAAAGCAGAATGTTCCATTTGTATGGTCGGATGAATGTGCGGAAAGCTTTCAGAAACTCAAGACCTTGCTGACTAATGCACCTATCCTTACCTTGCCAGTAGAGGGTAAGAACTTCATTGTTTATTGTGATGCATCCTATTCTGGTTTGAGTGCAGTGCTAATGCAAGAGAAGAATGTAATTGCTTATGCTTCGAGGCAATTAAAGGTGCATGAACGTAACTATCCGACCCATGATTTGGAGTTGGCTGCGGTAGTGTTTGCATTAAAGCAATGGAGACACAATTTATTTGGGGTTAAGTGTGAAGTCTATACGGATCATCGTAGCCTACAGTATGTCTTTACTCAGAGGGATTTGAATTTGAGACAGAGGAGGTGGATGGAACTACTGAAGGACTATGATGTTACCATCTTGTATCACCCAGGAAAGGCTAATGTTGTAGCAGACGCCTTAAGTAGAAAAGCAGGGAGCATGGGAAGCCTAACTCACTACAGGTTTCCAGACGCCTATTGGCTAGAGAGTTTCAGACCCTGGCTAATGACTTTATGAAGATAGAAGTAAATGAGAAGGGAGGATTTTTGGCCTGTGTGGAGGCAAGATCTTCTTTTCTTGACAAGATCAAGGGAAAACAGTTTGATGATGAGAAACTAAGCCGAATTCGGGATATGGTGTTGCGAGGAGAGGCTAAAGAAGCAATAATTGATGAGGAAGGTGTTTTGAGAATTAAGGGAAGGGTATGTGTGCCCCGTGTTGATGATTTGATCCACACTATTCTTACAGAGGCTCATAGTTCCGGATGTTCTATACATCCTGGTGCAACCAAGATGTACCGTGACCTAAAGCAACACTTTTGGTGGAGTAGAATAAAGCGCGACATTGTTGATTTTGTTGCCAAATGTCCAAATTGTCAGCAAGTAAAGTATGAAAACCAGAGGCCCGGAGGAATACTTCAGAGAATGCCCATTCCTGAATGGAAGTGGGAGAGAATTGCAATGGACTTCGTGGTTGGTCTTCCAAAGACATTGGGAAAGTTTGATTCTATTTGGGTAATTGTGGACAGATTAACTAAGTCTGCTCACTTCATTCCGGTCAAGGTGACTTACAATGCGGAGAAGTTAGCCAAACTCTATATCTCAGAAATTGTTCGATTGCATGGAGTTCCACTTTCCATCATATCAAATAGAGGTACGCAGTTTACTTCTAAGTTTTGGAGAACATTGCATGCGGAATTAGGTACTAGGTTGGACCTTAGTACTGCATTTCACCCTCAGACCGATGGTCAGTCTGAGCGAACGATTCAGGTATTGGAAGATATGCTTCGTGCATGTGTGATAGAATTTGGTGGTCATTGGGATAAGTTCTTACCCTTAGCGGAGTTTTCATACAATAATAGCTATCACTCAAGTATTGATATGGCTCCATTCGAATCATTGTATGGGAGGAGATGTAGGTCTCCCATTGGTTGGTTTGATGCATTTGAGGTTAGACCTTGGGGTACTGATCTTTTGAGGGATTCATTAGAGAAGGTGAAATCTATCCAAGAAAAGCTTTTAGCGGCTCAAAGCAGGCAAAAGGAATATGCAGATCGAAAGGTTAGAGACTTGGAGTTCATGGAGGGTGAACAAGTCTTGCTGAAGGTTTCACCCATGAAAGGGGTGATGCGGTTTGGTAAAAAGGGTAAGCTAAGCCCAAGGTATATTGGACCATTTGAAGTACTTAAGCGAGTAGGGTAGGTGGCTTATGAATTAGACTTGCCTCCAGGACTGTCAAGAGTGCATCCGGTATTTCCTGTGTCTATGTTGAAAAGATACCATGGGGATGGAAACTACATCATTCGTTGGGATTTGGTTCTGCTTGATGAGAATTTGTCTTATGAGGAGGAGCCTATTGCCATTCTAGATAGAGAAATTCGCAAGTTGAGATCAAGGGAGATTGCATCCGTCAAAGTTCAATGGAAGAATCGACCAATTGGAGAGTCCACTTGGGAGAAGGAGGCTGATATGCAAGAAAGATACCCACACCTGTTTACAGATTCAGGTACTCCTTTTCGCCCTTGTTTTTCTTCTTGTGATCGTTCGAGGACGAACGATGGGTAAATTGGTATCTATTGTAACGACCTGTTTAGTCGTTTTGAGCAGCAGAGTTATTTCTAGAAATCACTGTCTGAGTCGATGGATCCCACGACGGACTGTCATGGGCACGACGGACCGTCGAGGGGGTCTCGTTCCAAAACACTTAGAATTCTGAAATTTGGGTACTGAAATCGACTCTCTGAACTTCGTGACGGAATGGCAGGACGGACCGTCGCAATCACGACGGACCGTCACAAATCTTTCCACAGAATTAACTCTCTGAACTTTGTGACGGACCTGCAGGACGGACCGTCACAGCCATGATGGACCGTCACAGGTTGCGTAACCCTGACTGGGTCGGATTTCTATTAAAAGTTTTAAGGGGTGTTTTGGACTATTCATGCTTATAATTATAAAGTTAGTGGATTAATGTTAATAATTCAATTACTTGGGGGTTAAAGGAGATAACCTTGAAATAAAAAGTGGGTTATTTTATCATCTTTTATACTTAATTATATGACAATTAGGGTAAAAGAAAAAGAGGTTTGAATAAGAAAAACAGAAAAAACAGAGAGAAAAGAGAGACACGATCGAGAGAGAAGAGAGGAAACGCAAAGAAAGCAAAGGTTTTGGGAAGATAGCTTGTTTGATCGCAATTCTTCAGTGGAGGTAGGTTATGGTTTATACTATCTTATAGTAAACTCTTAATAGCGAATGATATGCATTGGGTAGTTTATAAAGTCTTCTATATGCTTAATTGTGTGCTTGCATGATGTGATTATATAATTGTGATGAATTAGCATGATGAGGCTGTTGAATCTTAAATCTCAAATTTACTTGTTAATAATGATGCCTTGGTATAAGACAAGGCTTGATGAACTAAAAGTAATGAGATTAGAGGATCGGGTGTCACGTTCCGGCACCAGGATAGTATATGGATCGGAGTGTCACGTTCCGACACCTGGATAGTATATGGATCGGAGTGTCACGTTCTGACACCAGGATAGTATATGGATCGGGTTTCATATTCCGACACCAGGATAGTATATGGATCGGAGTTTCACGTTCCGACACCAGGATAGTATATGGATCGGAGTGTCACATTCCGACACCAGGATAGTATATGGATCGGGTGTCACGTTCCGACACCAGGATAGTATATGGATCGGAGTGTCACGTTCCGACACCAGGGTAGTATATGGATCGGAGTGTCATGTTCCAACACTAGGATAGTATATGGATCGGGTGTCACGTTCCGACACCAGGACAGTATATGGATCAGAGTGTCACGTTCTGGCACCAGGATAGTAGTAGTGGAGCGGACTGTCACGTACCGACACAAGAGGAATAAAGATAATAAATCTTGAAATATGTTAATATGCTCAATCTAAAGAACCTGTTTCCCAAATGAGTAGGGTGTGGAGGCTTGAGTCCTCATAGATGTGCTTGGTGTTGTGGCCAATGGTTATGGTATTTTTTGCTATCACCTGTTGAGAATATTAGTTGATTTTATGTTATTATCTGACATATATTGTTTTCTATTTTGAGTTGGCCGATGATACCTACTCAGTACTTGTGCCTTGTACTGACCCCTACTTGTATTTGTTTTTCTGTGTTAATTGTGAAGTGCAGCAAACGTGCCATCGTCTTCAACTCAACCGCATATCTAGCCAGTCTTCATCATGCCAGATTTAAGGGTGAGCTATTGCTTCTATCTTGGACTGGATCTTCCTCTTCATGTCTTGATGCCTTGAAATTCCGGCATGGACTAGTTTTTTTACTTATTTTAGCTTCTTAGATACTCTTAGATTTAGTAATTTGAGGATAGATGTTCTTGTGGTGATGACTTCCAGATTTTGGGGATAATGATTGATAAATTTTAGAAGTTATTTAATCGATTTCGTTAATGAGTTTTAAGTCTTCCGCATTATATTTTGTTCATTATGGTTGAAATGTTGGGGTTTAGATTGGTTGGTTCGCTCACATAGTAGGATAAGTGTGGGTGCCACTCATATTTCGTTTTGGGTAAGTGATATATATATATATATATATATATATATATATATATATATATATATATATATATATATATATATATATATATATATATATATATATATATATATATATATATATATATATATATATATACATATATATATATATCATTATTTGGGCGAATAATCTCATTATAAATGGGATAAAAATTCAACCCAATTCCATTTTAACAAGGTCAAACTACATAAATTCCACTATTTAGGCCTTAATTATTAAGATTTTAAATAGTTTCAAATATTACTTTCTTTATCATATTTTGTGCTTAAGATAGATGAGTCTGAAGATATGTGATACATGTATCTTTTGACTTAAAAATCAAGATATATATTTCATTTGTTTAAATTAATTAGTTATAATTGATTTTCTTAATTAGAGGTTTAATTGTGATACATGTATCATAGACGCGAGATACATGTATTCGTTGATTATAAAAATCGAGATACACGATTTATAACTTTGAATTAATGAGTATAACTTATTTTCCTTAATTAAAGGAATAATAGATGAATAATTAACAATCAAAACTGATTTACAAGATCCTTACTTAATAACTTTAACAAGTTCCCCTAAAATAATGAAATAATAAATCTTAGTAATTCTGTATTTGTAAACTTCATTTTCTTCATTAATTTCTTGTTTTGTATCTTACAAATATTTTGGCCTTAAGATACACGTATCATTTTTCGTGAGAATATATATTCATCGTTTTTAAAAGTCGAGATACATGATTTATTACCTTGAATTCAATGGGTGTAACTTATTTCATTAGTTGATGAATAATAGCAAACTAAACAAATTTACACAATTTTAGCATGTCAACTCTAACAAGTGTTCCTAAATTAACAAAATTATAAATCATATTAATTTTGTAATTGTACACCTGATCGTCTTTACCCATTCCTTCCTTTGTGTCTTAAATTTTTGACTTGAATGTTGGCGGATGAAGACCCTGCAATGATAAAAACCTAATTTGTAAAAGTTTATAAAATTAGATTTTACACCAATATAAACTCTTAGGTACTTGAATGGAATGTAAATCGAATAGTAACTTTCTTACCAACTTTGCAATATTGGGATCCATTAGCCTCACAAAGGTTAAACAACCCTTAACTCTTAGATATCCCAAACTTGGCTTGTAACCTTTTCACAATTCAAAATGTGTCAATTTAGACTTTTTATGAGGCACACGATACAACACATAACAAGCAGTTAAGATAGCTTCACCCCAAAAATTTAAAGGTGCATGTGACTCAATAAGCATGGCATTAGTCAATTCAACCAAAGTTTTATTTTTCCTTTCTGCTACTCCATTAGACGAAGAAGAGTAAGGAGGAGTAGTTTCATGAATTATTATCAATGATCTAATAAAATAATTAAACTCATTTGATTCATATTCACGGCCTCTATCACTTCTAATTCTTTTTATTTTTCTTCCAAACTGTGAGATACGTTTTGAAATTTTCAAAAGCATCACTTTTATTTTTATCAAGTAAACATATGTAAACTTAGAAAAATCATCAATGAAAGTGATAAAATATCTATTACCTCCACGAGTTAGAATTCCACCAAGTTCACAAATATCAGTATGAACTAATTCTAACAAATTAGTTTTTCTTTCAACTTGAAAATGAGGCCTTTTAGTGATCTTGGATTTACTACAAACCTCACACTTTTCAAAATTCTTTTTAACCATTGGGATTAATCCTAAACTACTCATGATTCCAACATAACGATCATTAATATGACACAAACGAGCATGCCAAAAATTAGTAGAAGAATGCATATAAACAGAAGTAGAAGTTTTATTCATTTCAACATTCAACTTAACCATCCCATCACATGCATACCACTTCCCCACAAAAATACCTTTCTTCACTATTACATATTGATCATATTCAATAATCTGTTTAAATTCTACTTTATTAAGAAAAAAACTAGACATCAAATTTTTTCTCATAGAAGGAGTATAAAGTACATCTTTCAGTGTTAATATCATTCCAGAAGTAAAACACAATTCAACATCTCCCTTTCCAAGAACTTGAGTAGTGTGAGCATAACCAAGCATGATGGTTTTGGGCTCCTCAAAATGAGTATATTTTATAAATCAGTCTTTGTCATAACAGACATGACAGTTTGCACCAAAATCATCCCACCATCCATCAACATTCTCAACCATGTTTATGTCGGTAATTACCTCCACAAAAGGTTCTTCGGTAACGTTTGCCTGAGGGTTAGAACCACGTTTCCAGAATCTGCAAAATCGAGCAATATGCCCACTCTTACCACAAACAAAGCATGGTCCCTTTTCTTGAACTTGTTGATTTTGTGCTTGGTGATTTTCACCATTAATTTTCTTGGGAGGTCTACCATTATTTTTCTTGAATTTTTTCTTCTTAGGCTTTAAAGAAGTATTTTTGTGAGATTCTTGTGTAGCATTTTTTGAAGTAATTAAATTTACCTTTGATGTGATGTTGTTCTCTTCTGTTTGTAAAAGTGCATCTTCGCCCCTTGCTTCTTCTTCCATGCAGATTTTCATTATTAAGGTTTCAAGAGAGGTTTTCTTTTGTTTGTGACGCATAGTTTTTTGAAATTCCTTACAAGAAGGTGGAAGTTTATCCACTATGCCACAAAAAATAATGTTATCTCCAATTTTAACCTCTTCGGACCTTATCTCTCCAACAATCATGATGAAGTCTTGAGCTTGATCTACCACTGATTTGTTGTCCACCATTTTGAAACGAAAAAATCTACTAGCTGCGTATTTTTTCGCTCCAACCTATTCGGTATCATACTTACTCTGCAATGCCTTCTAATTTTTTTTTGCACTAGAGTAAGTTCTATCATAATAATCATAAAAATTATCAGATAGACAATTAAGAAGATAATACCGACACTTATAGGAATCACCATAGTACTTTTCCACTTTCTCTAGATGAGAAATAGTTTCATCATCATTCATAGTGGTGATATCTTTTTTATTTGGATTCTTATCGGTTAATACATAAGAAACATTGAGAAGACTTATGTAGAAAAGTACTTTACCCTTCCATCTCTTGAAAAGGTTACCATTGAGCCGAAATGGCTTGTTAAGATCTCTCATCTTGACATCCACGGTTTTTTCAATTGTAGCCATCTTTGAATCTCCTTAAAATTGTTAGTGAAAAAACTTACAAGATAATAAAATTGCAAGACTACAATTGAAAATAAAATGAAGAAATTAATCTCTTTAGACTGAGGCGCGGATATCTCGCTCTCTTTAAGGAGATTCAAGCCCACTGCAACAAATATTTTCACCGGTCCAGCAGTAGTCCTCTTTGACTTGTCCCCTCTAGGATACAACAACTTTCACAAAGTATAACTCAACAACTCTGGACAAAAGTTGAGTCCAAAGCTCCACAAAAAAGAATACCTCCCTTCAACTAATAATAACTCTCTTTTAGACTAACTCTTTCACTCTTTGTTTTCTGTTGTGTTTTGTGTGTCTTCCAAACCAAATGAAGACCACTACTATTTATACTACAAGAAGTCTCCGTAGCAATGAATAGGAAGATAATCAAGTTAGTAAATAGTGAAGATAATGGTCATAGGAGTTTCATAGGTTACAAAGGAGTTACATATGTCAGAAAGAGTAACAGAGGAATTAAGAATGAAATAAAGTGATGGATAACCAATGCTAATGGATGATGTAAAAGTTATCCATTTCAATGTTTATTGGAATGTTTTTATCTCACAATGAATTTAGCCAATAAAGCCAAAAGTAATGGCATTACATGGCTACCAAGTCAAAGATAAATAGCATGATTAAATTGGTAGTTTAAAACACAAATGCCTACCAATGGTCATTCTTATACCTCCAAAATAAAGCAATTTAATATGTTAAATATTAATATTATAATACTAATAACCTAACAATTATTAATGTTAAAAAATCTTTTAAAAAAGAAAAAGAATCTGAAACCCTATGTCCCTATTCCTAATTCAATATTCACTCTTCCTCTAAGCTCTTCCTCTTCCTCTTGCAACTCTTCCTCTTCCTTGCAGGCAGCAGCAGCCCCGCAACAACTACTAGCGACTTCAAGTCTTAAACAGGCAAGCGAACTTCAACCGGCGACCAGCGTTCGGCGACCAGCGTTCGGCGACCAGCTCAGTCAGGTTTGTTTTTCTAATTTTCTTCTTTGTTCTTGACTTCCTTTATTTTTTTTCTTTCTGATTTTTGTTTTTGTTACTAGTTAGTGTGAATTTATTGTGAATTTTTTTTATATAGATGTATGAACAAAATCAATTAAATATAGGTGTAGCTGATCAAAGTCGAATAAGTATGGCTAGTTCTACGGATAATACACCTACTAATAGCAATGATCCGTCAATTGGCACAGAAATAACAAAAAAAGAAAAGAAATGGATCCTAGATCTCCTGTTTGGCAACACTTTGAAAAGCTTTTTGAAAATGGTGTATTCGTTAAAAAAAAGTGCTTACATTGTAATCAATACTATGCTGCCAATACAACAAGAAATGAAACAAGTGGACTAAAATAACATTTGACTTATCGGTGTAAAGTGTATAAACCTCCGGCTGTTGCACCTGGTATTTAAAAATTATTAAATATTCAAAGTAACAATTTAGAGACTTGAAAATTTGAGCAAGAGGTATGTCGGAGAGCTTTAGTTGAGATGATAATTTTGTATGAACTACCTTTTAGTTTTGTTGAAAAAGAAGGCTTTAAGAAGTTTATGAGTAAATTCCAACCTTTGTTTCATATTCCTTCTCGTAGAACCATAATAAAGGACTCTTATGAAGTTCATGGTGAATTGAGAATAAATTTGAAACAATCTTTAAGAGGAATATAACCAAGAATTTGTCTCGCAACAAACACATGGACTTTGGTGCAAAGAATCAATTATATGTGTTTGACTGCTCACTTTATTGATAGGGATAAGGTGCTTCATAAAAGAATATTGAATTTTTATCGTATCACTAGTCATAAAGGTGAGCATTTGGCTGAGTCTATTAGTAATTGTTTACTTGATTGGAAGTTGGATAAGGTTTATACTGTTACGGTTGATAAAGCCTCTTCAAATGATGTGGCAGTTTTAGAGTTGTCCAAAAAATTAGATATGTTGAGAACTAATATGATGGAAGGTAAGCATCTCCATGTGAGATGTATGGCTCATATACTTAATCTAATTGTGCAAGATGGTTTGAAAGAAATTGGTCCTTCTATCAAAAGGGTGAGACAAATGGTGAAATATGTTAGATTATCTTCTTCAAGGACAAGAAATTTCTTGAAATGTGTTGAAATGCAAAAGATAGAATGTGATAAGATGTTGTCTTTAGATGTGCCTACTAGGTGGAATTCAACCTATTTGAGCGGAAAAGTTTGAGAAGACTTTTGAGAGGTTTAATCTTTATGATGGTAATTTTAATTCTTTTCTTGTTACTGATGTTTGTGAAGATGGAAGTATCGCAGGTTCAATTCAATATGAATATTGGGCTAATGTGAGGAATGTCACAAAGTTTCTTGAAAAATTTTATGAGCTCACTTTGAAAGTTTCAGGTTCACGGTATGTTAATTGTAATGTTCATTTTGAAGATATATGTGAACTTGATGCTTATTTGAAATTATGTATGATAAGTGATGACCTTGATTTGAGTAAAATGACTTCGGGAATGAAAGAAAAATTTAAGAAATATTGGGGTACTCTTGAAAAAATGAACAAAATAATTTTTATTGCTTCTGTTTTGGATCCTCGCAATAAATTTGTGTATGTTAGTTTTGCTCTTGAAGAATTACTTGGGGAAGAAACTGGAAATGTAGTAAATACGAAAGTAGAGGTTTACTTGAGGGATTTGTTTGCGATATATATAAGTAAGTATGAAAAAGGTTCCAAAAGTCAACCATCTTCATCCGACTCATCTGATTCTTCTGCTTGTGGTATTTCTCAAAATGTGTCCAAAAATTCTTTGAGAACTAAGTTGCGCATGAAGAAACAAAAGCAAGATTCTGAAAGTTTAGGTATTAAATCTGAGTTGGATAAATATCTTCTTGAAGACCAAGAGCCTGAATCTGAAGATTTTGATATTTTGAGTTGGTGGAAAGTTAATTCTCCTAGATTTCCTGTACTTTCACAGTTGGATAGAGATGTATTCACTATTCCTATATCGAGTGTGACATCAGAATGTGCATTTAGCACCGATGGTCGTATTCGAGATCCCTTTAGAAGTTCATTGACTCCCAAATGTGTGCAATGTCTTATTTGTGTTCAAGATTGGCTTAGACAAGAAACCAAGCCTATTTGTTTTGAAGAAAGTTTGGAGTTTCTTGAAAAATTTGAACTTGGTAAGACTTTTTATTTTTTATTTACTTTTGGAAAAAAATAAAATACTTATTGTGTTGTATCTTATATGACATGTTTCTTTTTCTTATTTATAGAGATGACAAATAGTGAAAAAAACTCTTCCATTGTTGATCTATGATTGACTTGCAAGCGGTGAGTTTAATACATCATTTATTTAGTCATATCATTTTTTAATCTTAAAAGTAGTGTTCTAACATTTGATTTTATCTTAAAAGGTCCAAGAGTCAAGACAATGAAGAAATAATTTTGTTGACACGTGACACTTGAAAGTTGAAAGCGGTCTCATGGAAGAAAGTCAAGATTCTCATTATTGTTGCTTGTTATTGTTGACATTTGAATTGAAAGTAATCTCATGGAAGAAGATAAGAAGTTTAAAAAACATTTTTTGTTGCTCATTATTGTTTATTATGAGATCATGAATGTAACGACCTGTTTAGTCGTTTTGAGCAGCAGATTTTATTTCTGGAAAAACTGTCTTGGTCGACGGATCCCACGACGGACCGTCATGGGCACGACGGACCGTCGAGGGGGTCTCATTTCAAAACACTTAGAATTCTGAAATTTGGGTACTGAAATCGACTCTCTAAACTTCATGACGGAATGGCAGGATGGACCGTCGTGGGCACGACGGACCGTCACAAATCTTTCCACAGAATTAACTCTCTAATCTTTGTGACGGACCTGCAGGACGGACCGTCACAGTCATAACGGACCATCACAGGCTGCGTAACCCTGGCTGGGTCGGATTTCTGTTTAATGTTTTAAGGGGCGTTTTGGACTATTCATGCTTATAATTATAAAGTTAGTTGGTTAATGTTAATAATCTAATTACTTGGGGGTTAAAAGAGATAACCTTGAAATAATTAGTGGGTTATTTTTATCATCTTTTATACTTAATTATATGACAATTAGGGTAAAAGAAAAAGGGTTTTGAATAAGAAAAATAAACAGAACAGAGAGAGAAAGGGAAGAACGATCGATCGATCGAGAGAGGAACGAAGAAGAATGCAGCTTTGGGAAAGTAGATTACTTGATCACAATTCTTCGGTGGAGGTAGGTTATTGTTTATGCTATTCTTAGTAAACTCTTAATAGCGAATGATATGTGTTGGGTAGTATTATAAAGTCTTCTATATGCTTAATTGTGTGCTTACATGATGTGATTATATAATTGTGATGAATTAGCATGATGAGGCTATTGAATCTTGAATCCTAAATTTACTTTGTTAATGATGATGCCTTGGTATAAAAGAAGACTTGATGAACTAAAGTAATGAGATTGATGATGCCTTGTTATAAAAGAAGGCTTGATGAACTAAAGTAATGAGATTGATGATGCCTTGGTATAAAAGAAGGCTTGATGAACTAAAGTAACGAGATTAGAGGATCTGGTGTCATGTTCCGACACCAGGATAGTAATAGAGGATCGAGTGTCACGTTTCGGCACCAGGATAGTATATGGATCAGAGTGTCACGTTCCGGCACCAGGATAGTATATGGATCGGGTGTCACGTTCCGGCACCAGGATAGTATATGGATCGGAGTGTCACGTTCCGGCACCAGGATAGTATATGGATCGGAGTGTCACATTCCGACACCAGGATAGTATATGGATCGGGTGTCACGTTCCGGCACCAGGATAGTATATGGATCGGAGTGTCACGTTCCGACACCAGGATAGTAGTAGTGGAGCGGAGTGTCACGTACCGACACAAGAGGAATAAAGATAATGAATCTTGAATTATGATAATATACTAAATTTTAAAGAACTAATTCCCAAAAGAGTATGATGGGGAGGCGTGAGTCCTCATAGATGTTCTTGGTGTTGTGACCAAGGGTTACGGTAATTGTTGTTGTCAATATTAGTTGATTTTATGTTGTTATCTGATATATACTGTTTTCTATTTTGAGTTGGCCGATGATACCTACTCAGTACTTGTGCCTTGTACTGACCCCTACTTGTATTTGTTTCTCTTTGTTAATTGTTGAGTGCAGCAAACGTACCGTCGTCTTCAACTCAACCGCAACTCTAGCCAGTCTTCATCAAGCCAGATTTCAGGGTGAGCTATTGCTTCTAGCTTGGACTGGATCTTCCTCTTCATGTCTTGATGCCTTGAAATTCCGGCATGGACTAGCTTTTTATTTATTTTAGCTTCTTAGATACTCTTAGATTTAGCAATTTGAGGATAGATGTTCTTGTGATGATGACTTCCAGATTTTGGGGATAATAATTGATAAATTTAGAAGTTAATTAATTGATTTCGTTAACGAGTTTTAAGTCTTCCGCATTGTATTTTGTTCACTATGGTTGAAATGTTGGGGTTTAGATTAGTTGGTTCTCTCACATAGTAGGATAAGTGTAGGTGCCACTCGCGGCTCTTTTTGGGTCGTGACAATCTTGGTATCAACGCATTAGGTTCGTTCGTCTCATCACACAAGAACGAGTCTAGTAGAGTCTTAAGAAACGGTAGGGGGACGCCTTTACTTTTCTTTGAGAGTCTATAAGACTTTAGGAAAATTCCATTCTTTCTTTCTTTCTTTCGTGCTATTACTTGGATCCAATTGGTATCTAGGTGATACAAATTGGTATTTGACCATCTTCACTCTATTTCGCAGATGGTTAGAACTAGAGCAACAACGGCGCCAACACAACCACCGGCAAGACAAGATGCAACTGAGCCAGCCACTGGGGCTGTAGATCGAGGAGGAGTAGTGGCGAGAGGCCGTGGTAGAGGTCGCGGGAGGACGTCCTCTAGAGGAACAGGACAAGCACCTGGCCCATCTAGTACTAGGGCGGTGACTCCTCCACCGACTGAGGAAGTAGTAAGAGAGGGTGAGGAAGGGGAAAGTGAGCAAGTGCAGAATGAGGAATTGCCACCCCAACCTACCCCAGAGATGATTAATCAGGTTCTTGCTTATCTTAGCGGGTTATCTGATCAAGGCCAGACACCTCCTGTGTTTTACGTACCCGGCACCTCGAGGTTCGGGAATCTGACAGTCGTCTTTGAGGCTCCCCGCATGGATGCCTCATTGGAAATAGGCACGTTCCCTCGTTTGACCACAGGGCCTATAATGACAAGTGATCAGCATGAACTTTTCAGTAAGTTCTTGAAATTGAAACCTCCGCCTTCAAAGTCTTTGAATTTGAGGATGCCTACGATTTTCTGGTTGATTGTCATGAGTTACTACATAAAATGGGCATAGTGGAACGATTTGGCGTTGAGTTTGTAACCTATCAGTTTCAGGGAAATGCCAAAATGTGGTGGCGGTCACATGTTGAGTGTCAACCCGCCCAGGCACCACCTTTGACTTGGGCGTCATTCTCTAGCTTATTTATGGAGAAGTATATCCCCCGGACCTTGAGGGATAGGAGGAGAGATGAGTTCTTGAGCCTAGAGCAAGGCAAGATGTCAGTGACTGCGTATGAGGCTAAGTTTCGTGCATTATCCAGGTATGCCACCCAGCTTTGTTTCAGTCCACAAGAACGGATTCACCGTTTTGTGAAGGGGTTGAGGTCAGATTTGCGGATTTCAGCCTTACAGGTAGAGGCTACAACAAAATCCTTTCAGGAAGTGGTAGACTTCGTGATAGAGTTGGAGGGAGTGAAGCTAGATGACTTTACCATGGCATCGACATCTAAAAGGTTTCGTAAGGGAGGTGAGTTTAATGGTTCCTACTCCAGAGGGCAGGGTTCAGGAGGTTATCCAGCCCGACCTATTCAGTCTTCACTGCAGACTGTAGTTGGGGGTCCACCGCAGACCGGTCAACACTTCTCTGAGTTTAGAGGTTACCCCCAGACTTCGTCATTCTCACAGAGACCTATGCTTGAATCCAGAGAGTGTTATGGATGTGGGGAGACTGGACACATTAAGAGGTATTGTCCAAAACACAGTTACAGACCTCAAATAGTTAGAGGTAGAGGTGGTCATGGAAGAGGCCGTCATTCTAGAGGACGCGGTGGCCGAGGTAATGGTGGTCACCAAAACAGCCGGGGTGACGGGCAAACTGGAGCCACCACAGCACAACATGGTAGGGGCAACGGTCAGACAGGTGATAGGGCCCATTGTTACGCTTTCCCTGGGCGGTCTGAAGCGTAGACATCTGATGTTGTTATCACAGGTAATCTTTTGGTTTGTGATTGCATGGCTTCTGTATTATTTGATCCTGGCTCCACATTTTCATATGTATCTTCCTCATTTGCTACTGGTCTTAATTTACATTGTGAATTGCTTGACATGCCTATTCGTGTTTCTACTCCGGTGGGTGAGACTATGATAGTTGAAAAGGTATATAGGTCTTGTCTGGTGACTTTTGTGGGGAGCAATACTCATGTAGACTGGTTATCTTAGAAATGGTTGATTTCGATGTAATTCTGGGTATGACTTGGATTTCTCAAAATTTGGCAATCTTAGATTGTAATGCTAAAACTGTAACGTTGGCCAAGCCTGGGACAGATCCGTTAGTGTGGGAGGGTGACTACACTTCCACTCCAGTTCGTATCATCTCCTTTCTTCGTGCTAAGAGAATGGTTAGTAAAGGGTGTTTAGCGTTCTTGGCGCACCTCAGGGATGATACTACCCAAGTACCTTCAATTGAGTCGGTTTTGGTAGTCCGTGAGTTTCCGGATGTGCTCCCTGCAGACCTTCCTGGTATGCCACCGGATAGGGATATTGACTTTTGCATTGATCTGGAGCCGGATACTCGCCCTATTTCCATACCCCCTTATAGGATGGCCCCAGCGGATTTAAGGAAATTAAAGGCCCAACTTCAAGAGTTGTTAAGTAAAGGCTTCATTAGACCAAGCGCTTCCCCTTGGGGTGCTCCAGTGTTATTTGTGAAGAAGAAGGATGGGAGTTTTCGGATGTGCATAGACTACCGGTAGTTGAACAAGGTAACTATTAAGAATAAGTACCCCATTCCTCGCATTGATGACTTGTTCGATCAGTTACAAGGTGCTTGTGTCTTCTCTAAGATTGACTTGAGATCGGTTATCATCAATTGAAAATACGGGCAACGGATGTGCCAAAGACTGCTTTTCGAACCAGGTATGGGCATTACGAGTTTGTAGTAATGTCTTTTGGTCTTACTAATGCCCCTGCTGCCTTCATGAGCTTGATGAACGGGATTTTTAAGCCATATATGGATCTCTTTGTGATCGTATTTATAGATGATATACTGATATACTCCAAGAGTAAGA
The DNA here is from genome assembly GCA_027789145.1 of Solanum arcanum. Taxonomy (NCBI): domain Eukaryota; kingdom Viridiplantae; phylum Streptophyta; class Magnoliopsida; order Solanales; family Solanaceae; genus Solanum; species Solanum arcanum. The sequence goes on from CM050940.1 coordinate 5,957,457, forward strand.
AGGAACATGAGGAGCATTTGAGAATTGTGTTGGAAGTATTGAGGGAGAAAAAGCTTTATGCCAAATTCTCCAAATGTGAGTTTTGGCTAGATTCAGTGTCCTTCTTGGGGCACGTGGTTTCTAAGGATGGAGTGATGGTGAATCCTTCTAAGATTGAGACAGTGAAGAATTGGGTATGACCTACTAATGTGTCAGAAGTAATGAGCTTTGTTGGTTTAGCTAGCTACTACCGTCGATTTGTCAAGGGATTCTCTTCTATTGCTTCCCAATTGACGAATTTGACTAAGCAGAATGTTCCATTTGTATGGTCGGATGAATGTGAGAAAAGCTTTCAGAAACTCAAGACCTTGCTGACTACTACACCTATCCTTACCTTGCCAGTAGAGGGTAAGAATTTCATTGTTTATTGTGATGCATCCTATTCTGGTTTGGGTGCAGTGCTAATGCAAGAGAAGAAAGTAATTGCTTATTGTCACGACCCAAAACGAGCCGCGAGTGGCACCCACACTTATCCTACTATGTGAGCGAACCAACAAATCTAAACCCCAACATTTCAAACATAATGAACAAAATATAATGCGGAAGACTTAAACTCTTTAATGAAAATCAATTCAATAACTTCTAAAAACTCAACATCTATTATTCCCCAAAATCTGGAAGTCGTCATCACAAGAACATCTATCCTCAAATTACTAAATCTAAGAGTGTCTAGAAAGCTAGAATAAATAAAAAGCTAGTCCATGCCGGAACTTCAAGGCATCAAGACATGAGGAAGGAGATCCAGTCCAAGCTAGAAGAATTAGCTCACCCTGAGATCCGGTGTAATGAAGACTGGCTAGAGTTGTGGTTGAGTTGAAGACGACGGTACGTTTGGTGCACTCCACAAATAACAAAGAAAGAAACATACAAGTAGGGGTCAGTACAAAACACAAGTACTGAGTAGGTATCATCGGCCAACTCAAAATAGAAAACAGTATATATCAGATAATTTCATAAAAACCAACTACGATACTCAAAAGATAGCAACATCAAGTTCTGTAATCATCAATAAGTAACGCCAAGTACCACACATGAGGACTCAAGCCTCAATACCATACTCATTTGGGAAATAGGTTCATTAAATTGAGTATATTAACATCTTTCAAGATTCATTATCTTTATTTCTCTCGTGTCGGTACGTGACACTCCGCTCCATATACTATCCTGGTGTAGGAACGTGACACTCCGATCCTCATATACTATCCTAGTGTCGGAACGTGACACCCGATCCATATACTATCCTGGTATCGGAACGTGACACTCCGATCCTCATATACTATCCTGGTGCCGGAACGTGACACCCGATCCTCATATACTATCCTGGTGTCGGAACGTGACACTCCGATCCATATTCTATCCTTGTGCCGGAACGTGACACCCGATCCATATACTATCCTGGTGCCGGAACGTGACACTCCGATCCATATTCTATCCTGGTGCCGGAACGTGACACCCGATCCTCTATTACTATCCTGGTGCCAGAACGTGACACCCGATCCCCTAATCTCACTACTTTAGTTCATCAAGCCTTCTTTTATACCAAGGGATCATCATTAAAAAAGTAGATTAGGGTTTTTCAAGATTTAGGATTCAATAGCCTCATCATGCTTATTTTATCACAATTATATAATCACATTCATGCAAGCATACAATTAAGCATATAGAAGGGTTTACAATACTACTCAATACATATCATTCGCTATTAAGAGTTTACTACGAATAGCATAAACCATAACCTAACTCTACCGAAGAATTCGTGATCAAGAAATCTACTTTTCCAAAGCTTTGCTCTCCTCTTCGTTTCTCCTCTCTCTCGATCGTTCTTCTCCCTCTCTCTGTTCTTTCTATTTTTCTTATTTAAACCCTTTTTCATTTACCCTAATTAGCACATAATTAAGTATAAAGATGGAAAAACTAACCTACTATTTAATTCAAGGCTATCTCTTTTAACCCCCAAGTAATTAAATTATTAATATTAAACCACTAACTTTATAATTATAAGCAGGAATAGTCCAAAACGCCCCTTAAAATATTTCACAGAAATCCGACCAAGTCAGGGTTTACGCAGCCTGTGACGGTCCGTCGTGCCTGCGAAGGTCCGTCCTACTGCTTCCGTCACGGAGTTTAGAGACTAAATTTCACTAAGGGTCTATGACGGCCCGTCATGCCTGTGACGGTCCGTCCTGCCATTTCGTCGCGAAGTTCAGAGAGTCGATTTCAGTATCCAACTTTCAGAATTCTAAGTGTTTTGGAACGAGACCCCCTCGACGGTCCGTCGTGGGATCCGGCGACTCAGCCAGTTTTTCCAGAAATAAAATCTGCTGCTCAAAACGACTAAACAGGTCGTTACAATAGATACAAATTTACCCATCGTTCGTCCTCGAACGATCACAAGAAAAAGAAACAATGGCGAAAAGGAGTACCTGAACCTGTAAACAGATGTGGGTATCTTTCTTGCATATCAGCCTCCTTCTTCCAAGTGGACTCTTCAACCGACCGATTCTTCCATTGAACCTTGATGGATGCAATCTCCCTTGATCTCAACTTGCGGATTTCTCTATCTAGAATAGCAACAGGCTCCTCCTCATAAGTCAAATTCTCATCAAGCAGAACTGAATCCCAACGAATGATGTAGTTTCCATCCCCATGGTATCTTTTCAACATAGACACATGAAATACCGGATGCACTCCTGACAGCCCTGGAGGCAAGGCTAATTCATAAGCCACCTTCCCTACTCGCTTAAGTACTTCAAATGGTCCAATATACCTTGGGCTTAGCTTACCTCTTTTACCAAACCGCATCACCCCTTTCATGGGCGAAACCTTCAGCAAGACTTGCTCACCCTCCATAAATTCCAAGTCTCTAACCTTTCGATCTGCATATTCCTTTTGCCTACTTTGCGCCGCTAAAAGCTTTTCTTGAATAGATTTCACTTTCTCCAATGAATCCCTCAAAAGATCAGTACCCCAAGGTCTAACCTCAAATGCATCAAACCAACCAATGGGAGACCTACATCTCCTCCCATACAATGCTTCGAATGGTGCCATATCAATACTTGAGTGATAGCTATTGTTGTAGGAGAACTCTGCTAAGGGTAAGAAGCTATCCCAATGGCCACCAAATACTATCACACATGCACGAAGCATATCCTCCAATACCTGAATCGTTCGCTCAAACTGACCATCGGTCTGAGGGTGAAATGCAGTACTAAGGTCCAACCTAGTACCTAATTCCGCATGCAATGTTCTCCAAAACTTAGAAGTAAACTGCGTACCTCTATCTGATATGATGGAGAGTGGAACTCCATGCAATCGAACAATTTCTGAGATATAGATTTTGGCTAACTTTTCTGCATTGTAAGTCACCTTAACAGGAATGAAGTGAGCAGACTTAGTTAATCTGTCCACAATTACCCAAATAGAATCAAACTTTCCCAATGTCTTTGGAAGACCAACCACGAAGTCCATTGCAATTCTCTCCCACTTCCATTCAGGAATGGGCATTCTCTGAAGTGTTCCTCCGGGCCTCTGGTGTTCATACTTTACTTGTTGACAATTTGGACATTTGGCAACAAAATCAACAATGTCGCGCTTCATTCTACTCCACCAAAAGTGTTGCTTTAGGTCACGGTACATCTTGGTTGCACCAGGATGTATAGAATATCCGGAAGTATGAGCCTCTGTAAGAATAGTGTGGATCAAATCATCAACACGGGGCACACATACCCTTCCCTTAATCCTCAAAACACCTTCCTCATTAATTATTGCCTCTTTAGCCTCTCCTCGCAACACCATATCCCGAATTCGGCTTAGTTTCTCATCATCAAACTGCTTTCCCTTAATTTTGTCAAGAAAAGAAGATCTTGCCTAGCCAAAAATCCTCCCTTCTCATTTACTTCAAGCCTCATAAAGCCATTAGCCAAATTTTGGATTTCTCTAGCCAACGGGCGTCTAGAGACTTGTAAGTGGGCTAAACTTCCCATGCTCCCTGCTTTTCTACTTAAGGCGTCTGCCACAACATTAGCCTTTCCTGGGTGATACAAGATGGTAACATCATAGTCCTTCAGTAATTCCATCCATCTCCTCTGTCTCAAATTCAAATCCCTCTGAGTAAAGACGTACTGTAGACTACGAAGATCTGTGTAGAGTTCACACTTGATCCCATATAGATAGTGTCTCTATTGCTTTAATGCAAACACTACCGCAACCAACTCCAAATCATGGGTCGGATAATTACGTTAGTGCACCTTTAATTACCTCGAAGCATAAGCAATTACATTCTTCTCTTGCATTAGCACTGCACCCAAACCCGAATAAGATGCATCGCAATAAACAATGAAGTTCTTACCCTCTACTGTCAAGGTAAGGATAGGTGCAGTAGTCAGCAAGGTCTTGAGTTTCTGAAAGCTTTCCTCACATTCATCCGACCATACAAATGGAACATTCTGCTTAGTCAATTTTGTCAATTGGGAAGCAATAGAAGAGAATCCCTTGACGAATCGACGGTAGTAGCTAGCTAAACCAACAAAGCTCCTTACTTCTGACACATTAGTAGGTCTTACCTAATTCTTCACTGTTTCAATCTTAGAAGGATCCACCATCACTCCATCCTTAGAAACCACGTGCCCCAAGAAGGACACTGAATCTAGCCAAAACTCACACTTGGAGAATTTGGCATAAAGCTTTTTCTTCCTCAACAACTCTAGTACCATTCTCAAATGCTCCTCATGTTCCTTCTTACTCTTGGAGTATATCAGTATATCATCAATAAATACGATCACAAAGAGATCCATATATGGATTAAAAATCCCGTTCATCAAGCTCATGAAAGCAGCAGGGGCATTCGTAAGACCAAAAGTCATTACTACAAATTCGTAATGCCCATACCTGGTTCAAAAAGCAGTCTTTGGTACATCCTTTGCCCGTATTTTCAATTGATGATAACCGGATCTCAAGTCAATCTTAGAGAAGACACAAGCACCTTGTAACTGATCGAACAAGTCATCAATGCGAGGAATGGGATACTTGTTCTTAATAGTTACCTTGTTCAACTGCCGGTAGTCTATGCACATCCGAAAACTCCCATCCTTCTTCTTCACAAATAACACCGGAGCACCCCAAGGGGATGCACTTGGTCTAATGAAGCCTTTACTTAACAACTCTTGAAGTTGGGCCTTTAACTCCCTTAATTCCGCTGGGGCCATCCTATAAGGGGGTATGGAAATGGGGCGAGTATTCGGCTCTAGATCAATGCAAAAGTCAATATCCCTATCCGGTGGCATACCAGGAAGGTCTGCAGGGAACACAACCAGAAACTCACGGACTACCGAAACCAACTCAATTGAAGGTATTTGGGTAGTGTCATCCCTGAGGTGTGCCAAGAACGCTAAACACCCTTTACTAACCATTCTCTTAGCACGAAGAAAGGAGATGATACGAACTGGAGTGGAAGTGTAGTCACCCTCCCACACTAACGGATCTGTCCCAGGCTTGGCCAACGTTACAGTTTTAGCATTACAATCTAGGATTGCAAAATTTGGAGAAAGCCAAGTCATGCCTAGAATTACATCGAAATCAACCATTTCTAAAATGACCAAGTCTAAATGAGTATTGCTCCCCACAAAAGTCACCAAACAAGACCTATATACCTTTTCAACTATCACAGACTCACCCACGGAGTAGAAACACGAATAGGCATGTCAAGCAATTCACAATGTAAATTAATACCAGTAGCAAATGAGGAAGATACATATGAAAATGTGGAGCCAGGGTCAAATAATACAGAAGCCATGCAATCACAAACCAAAAGATTACCCGTGATAACAGCATCAGATGTCTCCGCTTCAGACCGCCCGGGGAAAGAGTAACAATGGGCCCTATCGCCTGTCTGCCTGTTGCCCCTACCATTTTGTGCTGTAGTGGCTCCAGTTTGCCCGTCACCCCGACCGTTTTGGTGACCACCATTACCTCGACCACCATGTCCTCCAGAATGACGGCCTCTTCCATGACCACCTCTACCTCTGAATATGGGAGGTCTGTAACTCCGTTTTGGACAATACCTCTTAATGTGTCCAGTCTCCCCACATCCATAACACTCTCTAGATTCAAGCATCGGTCTCTGTGAGAATGACGAAGTCTGGGAATAACCTCCAACCTCAGAGAAATATTGACCGGTCTGAGATGGACCCCCAACTACAGTCTGTAGTAAAGACTGAATGGGTCGGGCTGGATAACCTCCTGAACCCTGCCCTCTGGAGTAAGAACCATTAAACTCACCACCCTTACGAAACCTTTTTGATGTCGATGCCATGGTGAAGTCATCTGGCTTCACTCCTTCCACCTCTATCACGAAGTCTACCACTTCCTGAAAGGATTTGGCTGTAGCCGCTACCTGTAAGGCTGAAATCCGCAAATCTGACCTCAACCCCTTCACAAAACGGCGAATCCGCTCTTGTGGATTGAAACAAAGCTGGGTGGCATACCTGGATAATGCACGAAACCTAGCCTCAAACGCAGTCACCGATATCTTGCCTGGCTCTAGGATCAAGAACTCATTTCTCCTCCTATCCCTCAAAGTCCGGGGGATATACTTCTCCATAAACAAGCTAGAGAATGACGCCCAAGTCATAGGTGGTGCCTGTGCGGGTTGACACTCAACATGTGACCGCCACCACATTTTGGCATTTCCCTGAAATTGATAGGTTACAAACTCAACGTCAAACCGTTCCACTATGCCCATTTTATGTAGTAACTCATGGCGATCAACCAGAATATCGTAGGAATCCTCAGATTCAGCACCCTTGAAGACTGGAGGTTTCAATTTCAAGAACTTACTGAAAAGTTCATGCATATCGTTTGTCATTATAGGCCCTGTAGTCAAACGAGGAAACGTGCCTATTTCCCATGAGGCATCCATGCGGGGAGCCTCAGCAGCGGCCTGTCGTACTTCTGGAATCTTAGGTGCTGGTGCAGAAAACACTGGAGGTGTCTGGCCTTGATCAGATAACCCGCTAAGATAAGCAAGAACCTGATTAATCATCTCTGGGGTAGGTTGGGGTGGTAATTCTTCATTCTGCACTTGTTCATTCTCCCATTCCTCACCCTCTCTTATCACTTCCTCAGTCGGTGGAGGAGTCACCGCCCTAGTACCAGATGGGCTAGGTGCTTGTCCTCTTTCTCTGGAGGACGTCCTCCCGCGACCTCTACCACGGCCTCTTACCAATGTTCCTCTCCGAGCTATAGCCCCAGTGGCTGGTTCATACGCATCTTGACTTGCCGGTGTTGGTGTTGGTGCAGTCGTTGCTCTAGTTCTAACCATCTGCGAAATAGAGTGAAGATGGTCAGATACCAATTTGTATCACCTAGATACCAATTGGATCCAAGTAATAGCACGAAAGAAAGAAAGAAAGAAAGGACGGAATTTTCCTAAAATCTTATAGCCTCTCAAAGAAAAGTAAAGGCGTCCCCCTACCGTTCCTTAAGACTCTACTAGACTCGTTCTTGTGTGATGAGACCAACGAACCTAATGCTCTGATACCAAGTTTGTCATGACCCAAAACGAGCCGCGAGTGGCACCCACACTTATCCTACAATGTGAGCGAACCAACCAATCTAAACCCCAACATTTCAAACATAATGAACAAAATATAATGCGGAAGACTTAAACTCATTAATGAAAATCAATTCAATAACTTCTAAAAACTCAACATCTATTATTCCCCAAAATTTGGAAGTCATCATCACAAGAACATCTATCCTCAAATTACTAAATCTAAGAGTGTCTAGAAAGCTAGAATAAATAAAAAGCTAGTCCATGCCGGAACTTCAAGGCATCAAGACATGAGGAAGGAGATCCAGTCCAAGCTAGAAGCATTAGCTCACCCTGAGATCCGGTGTAATGAAGACTGGCTAGAGTTGCGGTTGAGTTGAAGACGACGGTACGTTTGCTGTACTCCACAAATAACAAAGAAAGAAACATACAAGTAGGGGTCAGTACAAAACTCAAGTACTGAGGGCCAACTCAAAATAGAAAACAGTATATATCAGATAATATCATAAAAACCAACTACGATACTCAAAAGATAGCAACATCAAGTTCTGTAATCATAAGTAAGTAACGCCAAGTACCACACATGAGGACTCAAGCCTCAATACCATACTCATTTGGGAAATAGGTTCATTAAATTGAGTATATTAACATCTTTCAAGATTCATTATCTTTATTTCTCTCGTGTCGGTACGTGACACTCTGCTCCATATACTATCCTGGTGTAGGAACCTGACACTCCGATCCTCATATACTATCCTGGTGTCGGAACGTGACACCCGATCCATATACTATCCTGGTGTCGGAACGTGACACTCCGATCCTCATATACTATCCTTGTGCCGGAACGTGACACCCGATCCATATTCTATCCTGGTGCCGGAACGTGACACCCGATTCATATACTATCCTGGTGCCGGAACGTGACACTCCGATCCATATTCTATCCTGGTGCCGGAACGTGACACCCGATCCTCTATTACTATCCTGGTGCCGGAACGTGACACCTGATCCCCTAATCTAACTACTTTCGTTCATCAAGCCTTCTTTTATACCAAGGCATCATCATTAACAAAGTAGATTAGGGTTTTTCAAGATTTAGGATTCAATAGCCTCATCATGCTTATTTTATCACAATTATATAATCACATTCATGCAAGCATATAATTAAGCATATAGAAGGGTTTACAATACTACTCAATACATATCATTCGCTATTAAGAGTTTACTACGAATAGCATAAACCATAACCTACATCTACCGAAGAATTCGTGATCAAGAAATCTACTTTTCCAAAGCTTTGCTCTCCTCTTCGTTTCTCCTCTCTCTCGATCGTTCTTCTCCCTCTCTCTGTTCTTTCTATTTTTCTTATTTAAACCCTTTTTCTTTTACCTCAATTAGCACATAATTAAGTATAAAGATGGTAAAAGTAACCCACTATTTAATTCAAGGCTATCTCTTTTAACCCCCAAGTAATTGAATTATTAATATTAAACCACTAACTTTATAATTATAAGCAGGAATAGTCCAAAACGCCCCTTAAAATATTTAATAGAAATCCGACTCAGTCAGGGTTTACGCAGCCTGTGATGGTCTGTCGTGCCTGCGACGGTCCGTTCTGCTGCTTCCGTCACGGAGTTTAGAGACTAAATTTCACTAAGGGTCTGTGACGGCCCGTCATGCCTGTGACGGTCCTTCCTGCCATTTCGTCGCGAAGTTCAAAGAGTCGATTTCAGTATCCAAATTTCAGAATTCTAAGTGTTTTGGAACGAGACCCTCTCGACGGTCCGTCGTGCCCATGACGGTCCATCGTGGGATCCGTCGACTCAGCCAGTTTTTCCAGAAATAAAATCTGCTGCTCAAAACGACTAAACAGGTCGTTACACTTATGCTTCGAGGTAATTAAAGGTGCATGAGCGTAACTATCCGACCCATGATTTGGAGTTGGCTGCGGTTGTGTTTGCATTAAAGCAATGGAGACACTATCTATATGGGGTTAAGTGTGAAGTCTATACGGATCATCGTAGCCTACAATATGTGTTTACTCAGAGGGATTTGAATTTAAGACAGAGGAGGTGGATGGAACTACTGAAGGACTATGATGTTACTATCTTGTACACCCAGGAATGGCTAATGTTGTGGCAGACGTCTTAAGTAGAAAAGCAGGGAGCATGGGAAGCCTAGCTCACTTACAGGTTTCCAGACGCCCATTGGCTAGAGAGGTTCAGACCCTGGCTAATGACTTTATGAGGCTAGAAGTAAATGAGAAGGGAGGATTTTGGCCTGTGTGGAGGCAAGATCTTCTTTTATTGACAAGATCAAGGGAAAACAGTTTGATGATGAGAAACTAAGCCGAATTCGGGATATGGTGTTACGAGGAGAGGCTAAAGAGGCAATAATTGATGAGGAAGGTGTTTTGAGGATTAAGGGAAGGGTAAGTGTGCCCCGTGTTGATGATTTGATCCACACTATTCTTACAGAGGCTCATAGTTCCGGATATTCTATACATCCTGGTGCAACCAAGATGTACCGTGACCTAAAGCAACACTTTTGGTGGAGTAAAATGAAGCGCGACATTGTTGATTTTGTTGCCAAGTGTCCAAATTGTCAGCAAGTAAAGTATGAACATCAGAGGACCGGAGGAACACTTCAGAGAATGCCCATTCCTGAATGGAAGTGGGAGAGAATTGCAATAGACTTTGTGGTTGGTCTTCCAAAGACATTGGGAAAGTTTGACTCTATTTGGGTAATTGTGGACAGATTAACTAAGTCTGCTCACTTCATTCCGGTCAAGGTGACCTACAATGCAGAGAAGTTAGCCAAACTCTATATCTCAGAAATTGTTCGATTGCATGGAGTTCCACTTTACATCATATCAGATAGAGGTACGCAGTTTACTTCTAAGTTTTGGAGAACATTGCATGCTGAAATAGGTACTAAGTTGGATCTTAGTACTGCATTTCACCCTCAGACTGATGGTCAGTCTGAGCGAACGATTCAAGTGTTAGAGGATATGCTTCGTGCATGTGTAATAAAAATTTGGTGGTCATTGAGATAACTTCTTACCCTTAGCAGAGTTCTCATACAATAATAGCTATCACTCCAGTATTGATATGTCTCCATTCGAAGCATTGTATGGGAGAAGATGTAGGTCTCCCATTGGTTGGTTTGATGCATTTAAGGTTAGACCTTGGGGTACTGATCTTTTGAGGGATTCATTAGAGAAGGTGAAATCTATTCAAGAAAAGCTTTTAGCGGCTCAAAGTAGGCAAAAGGAATATGCAGATCGAAAGGTTAGAGATTTGGAGTTCATGGAGGGTGAGCAAGTCTTGCTGAAGGTTTCACCCATGAAAGGGGTGATGCGGTTTGGTAAAAGAGGTAAGCTAAGCCCAAGGTATATTGGATCATTTGAAGTACTTAAGCGAGTAGGGGAGGTGGCTTATGAATTAGCCTTGCCTCAAGGACTGTCAGGAGTGCATCCGGTATTTCATGTGTCTATGTTGAAAAGATACCATGGGGATGGAAACTACATCATTCGGTGGGATTCGGTTCTGCTTGATGAGAATTTATCTTATGAGGAGGAGCCTGTTGCCATTCTAGATAGAGAAATTCGCAAGTTGAGATCAAGGGAGATAGCATCCATCAAAGTTCAATGGAAGAATCGACCAGTTGAAGAGTCCACTTGGGAGAAGGAGGCTGATATGCAAGAGAGATACCCACACCGCTTACGCATTCAGGTACTCCTTTTCGCCCTTGTTTTTCTTCTTGTGATCGTTCGAGGACGAACGATGGGTAAATTGGTATCTATTGTAACGACCTGTTTAGTCGTTTTGAGCAGCAGATTTTATTTCTGGAAAAATTGTCTTGGTCGACGGATCCCACGATGGACCGTCATGGGAACGACAGACCGTCGAGGGGGTCTCGTTCCAAAACACTTAGAATTCTGAAATTTGGGTACTGAAATCGACTCTTTGAACTTCGTGACGGAATGGCAGGACGGACCGTCGTGGGCACGACGGACCGTCACAAATCTTTCCACAGAATTAACTCTCTGATCTTTGTGACGGACCTACCGGACGGACCGTCACAGGCTGCGTAACCCTGGCTGGGTCGGATTTCTATTAAATGTTTTAAGGGGCGTTTTGGACTATTCATGCTTATAATTATAAAGTTAGTGGGTTAATGTTAATAATTCAATTACTTGGGGGTTAAAGGAGATAACCTTGAAATAATTAGTGGGTTATTTTTATCATCTTTTATACTTAATTATATGACAATTAGGGTAAAAGAAAAAGGGTTTTGAATAAGAAAAATAAAAAAAACAGAGAGAGAAAGGGAAGAACGATCGATCGAGAGAGAGATGAACGAAGAAGAACGCAACTTTGGGAAAGTAGATTGCTTGATCACAATTCTTCGGTGGAGGTAGGTTATGGTTTATGCTTTTCGTAGTAAACTCTTAATAGCGAATGATATGTGTTGGGTAGTATTATAAAGTCTTCTATATGCTTAATTGTGTGCTTACATGATGTGATTATATAATTGTGATGAATAAGCATGATGAGGCTATTGAATCTTGAATCCTAAATTTACTTTGTTAATGATGATGCCTTGGTATAAAAGAAGGCTTGATGAACTAAAGTAATGAGATTGATGATGCCATGGTATAAAAGAAGGCTTGATGAACTAAAGTAATGAGATTAATGATGCCTTGGTATAAAAGAAGGATTGATGAACTAAAGTAATGAGATTAGAGGATCGGGTGTCACGTTCCGACACCAGGATAGTAATAGAGGATCGGGTGTCACGTTCCGGCACCAGGATAGTATATGGATCGGAGTGTCATGTTCCGACACCAGGATAGTATATGGATCGGGTGTCACGTTCCGGCACCAGGATAGTATATGGATCGGAGTGTCACGTTCCGGCACCAGGATAGTATATGGATCGGAGTGTCACGTTCCGACACCAGGATAGTATATGGATCGGGTGTCACATTTCGGCACCAGGATAGTATATGGATCGGAGTGTCACGTTCTGACACCAGGATAGTAGTAGTGGAGCGGAGTGTCACGTACCGACACAAGAGGAATAAAGATAATGAATCTTGAATTATGATAATATACTAAATTTTAAAGAACTAATTCCCAAATGGGTATGATGGGGAGGCGTGAGTCCTCATTGATGTGCTTGGTGTTGTGACCAAGGGTTACGGTAATTGTTGTTGTCACCAGTTAAGAATATTAGTTGATTTTATGTTGTTATCTGATATATACTGTTTTCTATTTTGAGTTGGCCGATGATACCTACTCAGTACTTGTGCCTTGTACTGACCCCTACTTGTATTTGTTTCTCTTTGTTAATTGTGGAGTGCAGCAAACGTACCGTCGTCTTCAACTCAACCGCAACTCTAGCCAGTCTTCATCAAGCCAGATTTCAGGGTGAGCTATTGCTTCTAGCTTGGACTGGATCTTCCTCTTCATGTCTTGATGCCTTGAAATTCCGGCATGGACTAGTTATTATAGCTTCTTAGATACTCTTAGATTTAGCAATTTGAGGATAGATGTTCTTGTGATGATGACTTCCAGATTTTGGGGATGATAATTGATAAATTTAGAAGTTATTTAATTGATTTCGTTAACGAGTTTTAAGTCTTCCGCATTGTATTTTGTTAACGATGGTTGAAATGTTGGGGTTTAGATTGGTTGGTTCGCTCACATAGTAGGATAAGTGTGGGTGCCACTCGCGGCTCGTTTTGGGTCGTGACAATGAAAGACTTTACTGTTACTTGTTAGATTGTTATTATGTTGTATTTGTGAAGACATTAACTACAAATCTCCAATGCAATTTTTATTTTAGTGTCATTGTTAATTAAAAATTGTGTTTTAGTGACATTGTGAATTTAAAATTTGTGGTGTCAATGCCTAATGACATATTTACATATTGATATTTGATAGTAAATTAGTAATGCACGTCTTTTATGTATTGTGATTGTTGGGGTTTGAGATTTGAGGGGACCTTGGGGTATGGGGGGCCATTTCTGTAACGACCTGTTTAGTCGTTTTGAGCAGCAGATTTTATTTCTGGAAAACTGGCTGAGGCGACGGACCCCACGACGGACCGTCATAGGCACGACGGACCGTCGCAGGGTCTCGTTTTAAAACACTTAGAAATTCTGAAATTCGGGTACTGAAATTGACTCTCTGAACTTCGTAACGGAATGGCAGGACGGACCGTCGTGGGCACGACGGACCGTCACAGACCCTTTAATAGAATTGAGTCTCTGAACTCTGTGACGGAGCAGCAGGACGGACCGTCGCAGGCACGACGGGCCGTCACAGACTGCGTAATCCCAGTCTGGGTCGGATTTCCTTAAGTGATTAAAGGGACGTTTTTGGACTATTCCTGCTTTAATTATAAAGTTAGAGGGTTAATGTTAATAAGTCTAATTACTTGGGGGTTAAAAAAGGTAACCTTAAGTTAATTAGTGGGTTATTATTGCCATCTTTCATTCTTAATTATATGTTAATTAGGGTAAAAGAAAGAGGGTTTGAATAAGAAAAATAGAAAGAACAAAGAGAGAGAGAGAGAGGGAGTCGAACGAGAAAGGGGATCGAAACAAGGAAGAGAGAAACAAATCTTGGGAAATTGCTTGCTTGATCACTAGTCTTCGGTGGAGGTAGGTTATGGTTTTCATGCTATTCGTAGTAAACTCTTAATAGCGAATGATATGTATTGATAGTATTGTAAACCCTGCTATGTGCTTAATTGTATGCTTGCATGAATGTGATTATATAATTGTGATAAAATAAGCATGATGAAGCTATTGAATCCCAAATCTTGATAAAAACCTAATCTCTTGTTAATGATGATGCCTTGGTATAAAAGAAGGCGTGATGAACTAAAGTAATGAGATTGATGATGCCTTGGTAAGTGAGAAGGCTTGATGAATTGACAAAAGGATATTAGGGGATCGGAGTGTCACGTTCCGACACATAGAATTAAAGGATCGGGTGTCACGAACCGACACGTAGTATTAGGGGGACCGGGTGTCACGAACCGACACGTAGTATTAGGGGATCGGGTGTCACGAACCGACACGTAGATTTAGGGGATCGGGTGTCACGAACCGACACGTAGATTTAGGGGATCGGGTGTCACGAACCGACACGTAGAATTAGGGGATCGGAGTGTCACGTTCCGACACATAGTAGTAGGGGATCGGAGTGTCACGTACCGACACAAGAGGAATAGAGATTAATGAGGGAGCGGAGTGTCACGTACCGACACAAGAGGAATATGGATAATGAATCTTGAAAGATGCTAATATACTCAATCTAATGAACCTAATTCCCAAATGAGTATGGTATTGAGGCTTGAGTCCTCATGTGTGAACTTGTCGGTAATTGTTAATGATATAGTACTTGTTGTTGCTACATGTTGAGTATCATAGTTGATTTTATGATATTACTTGGTATATACTGTTTTCTATTTTGAGTTGGCCGATGATATCTACTCGATTACCGTGTTTAAATCGACCCTACTTTTATGTTTTCTTCTTGTTATTTGTGGAGTGCAGCAAACGTGCCGACGTCTTCAACTCAACCACAATTCTAGCCAGTCTTCGTCACATCGGATCTTCAGGGTGAGCTAACGCTTCTAGCTTGGACTGGACTTTCTTCCTCATGTCTTGATGCCTTGAAGTTCCGGCATGGACTAGCTTTTACTTGTTTTAGCTTTTAGAATACTCTTAGTTTAGTCATTTGATCATAGATGTTCTTGTGGTGATGACTTCCAGATTTTGGGGAATAATAGATGTTAAATTTTAGAAGTTATTGAATTGGTTTTTAATTATGAGTTTAAGTCTTCCGCATTATTTTCTGTTGATATTACATTGAAATGCTAGAGTTTAGATTGGTTGGTCCGCTAACATAGGAGGGTAAGTGTGGGTGCCAGTCGCGGCTCGGTTTTGGGTCGTGACAATTTCTTTGATTTTGTTGTGGTCTAATTGATGCAAACATATCTTCTCAATTTTATTATCTTTAAAAAAAAAATAATTAAAATGTTCATATGATTGTATTTTGTTTTTCAAAGGGTAGTGATAAAGTTTTATTTTTAGTATGAAATAATAAGATATATAGTCAATGAGGAAGAAGAGAGAAAATTTATATATGTCCATTTTATATAGTGGCCGAAAAAAGCAATTTACATATTTTTCGTACTTGGATAATTTTTATCTTGATGACAATTTACATATTTCTCGATTAAAAAAGATGATTATGCATGAAATAATAAAGAATACAAATAAATAAATTAGTGAGGATTCTTACGAATAAAGAATACAAACAAATGAATTGAATTAGTAAGGATTCTTAATAATAAAGAGTACAAATAAATGAATTAGTAGGATTCGTACGATTACAAATTGATATGAAAATTATACAGATAACTATTGTCTATTTTTACTTTTTAGCCCATTAAGTTGAAAACTCAAACAAAAAAATTGTAAAGTTTAAAATTTTAAAAAGCACACTAAGCAGGCCCATTAAAAAACCAAATAAAAAATCGAACTGAATTAATAAAAACCGAACCGAAACAACAAAAATTAAACCGAACCAAAATATTTTGGTACATTTTACAAGAACCGAAAACCAAAAAAAATGAAAAAAAAAACGAACCGAAATATCGAATGTCCACCCCTACTTAATAGATTTTTGTTAGAATGAAATTATATTTTTACCCTTGGTCATCCTCCCACTTCACTCTTCCATATTATAGAAATTTATTTTCAAGTATATTAATTAGAACCAAAATAAAGATGGAAATAATTAATTCATGATAAAGTTTTATATAAAAAGTAGGCATTTTTTATAAGCATAATGAATAGAAAAAATATTAAGAATCAAACTAAAGCAAAATAGAGTAATAGTAAAATAGAGTAATAATAAAATAGATATCACAATAACTCAGAAAAGAAAAAAAGTAAAGTAATAACAAAATAAGTTAATGGTAATAGCAATAACTTAATATATTTCTAAAATCTCTGATTTTCTTGTTATCATTATTGGTAGATTTTTATTTGTATGAAATTACATTTTTGCCCTTTGTCATTACTCAGTTTATATAAAAGAGATTTCTAGAATTATTTATTATCTTTCTTAATAGATTTTTGTTAGAATGAAATTACATGTTTGCCCTTGGTCGTCCTCCCACTTCACTCTTCCATATATAGAAAAATAGAGTAATAATAAAATAGATATCACAATAACTCAAAAAGGAAAAGAAAGTAAAGTAATAATAAAATAAGTTAATGGTGATAACAATAACTTAATATATTTCTCAAACATTTAATTTTCTTGTTATCATTATTGGTAGAATTTTGTTAGTATGAAATTAAATTTTTGTCCTTGATCATTATTCACTTTATATATATAAAGAGAATTCTAGATTATTTACTATCTTTGTTCATAGATTTTTGTTAGAATAAAATTACATTTTTACCCTTGTTCATCCTTCCACTTCACTCTTCCATTTAATAGAAGTTTATTTTCAAGCTTATCAATTAGAACCAAAATAAAGATAGAGATAATTAATTCATGGTAAAGTTTTATATAAAAAGTAGACCTTTTTTATAAGCATAATGAATAGAAAAAATATTAAGAATTAAATTAAAGTAAAATAGAGTAATAATAAAATAGATATCATAATAACTCACAAAAGAAACGAAAGTAAAGTAATGATAAAATAAGTTAATGGTAATAACAATATCTTAATATGTTTCTAAAATATTAAATTTTCTTGTAATCATTATTGATAGATTTTTGTTAATTTGAAATTACATTTTTACCCTTTATCATTATTCAATTTATATATAAAGAGAGAATTCTAGAATTATTTATTATCTTTCGTAATAGATTTTTGTTAGAATGAACCTTGGTCGTCCTCCCACTTCACTCTTCTATATATATATATATATATATATATATATATATATTCGGAACAAAAATATTAACTATTCAACCACATCTTACTTTAAATTAGTTCAAATTTTTCTTTCAAAAACATGTCAAAACAAGCTTAGCATTTATTATTGCTCGTAAAAAGTTAATTAATAGAATCTCTTCATTTTAACACAATTATAAAAATATCTTTATGGGCCAATTTTAAAAGTTAAGACATGTATGGATTCTTCTAGATTTTCATTTTGGTCATTAATTATACAATTATTATTTCACCCTTAATAATATAAAATTATTAAAATGCCATTGTTTAATAAATATTTTTGTTTAATGAAAATTTTACACTAAAAAAAAATCTATAAAAATGTGGGTCCAAATTAAATGTCACACCATTAGGATACACATGTCATTTAAGAAAATATATTTGATTGTATTGTTATTATAAATCTATTACCACTTTTTTTTGATGTCATAACATAAAAATAAACATTCTAGGATATTTATGTAATGACAAAATTACCCTTGATCGTCCTCAATGGTAAAAATTAGAATGATTTAAAAGAAAATTGACAATGGTAAAAATTAGAAAATGATGTAAAAACATTTTTCAGATAAAAAATTAATTTACTCTTTAGTCCTTTCGCATATAATTAATATTTTAATTATTTTTAAAAAAATTAGTTTTATTGTGGCGCTGACACGTGGCGTTTTTCACCTCTCTTATTAACCTCTCTTATATATATATATATATATATATATATATATATATATATATATATATATATATATATATATATATATATATATATATATATATATATATATATTAGTATTACCTCATTCTTGCTAGTAGTTCATTTTTTATGAGTTATTGTGATATCTATTTATTATATGAAATTAAATAAATATTGATTACACTTAACTGTTAATAATTATACATCAAGTATAATATTAGGTGGAATCAATCACAATTGAAATTAAAATTTATATGTATATTTAAATTTTGAGTATTGAAATATTTTTTAATTTTGTGATCTTAAATATGCTATATAAAATATTTAAAATTAGAAGTTATTTTCTTTTTGAAATAAAATAAAAAATTAAGTTCATATAAATCGAAAAGGAGAGATTCATATACTAAAAATGAAATAACATGTGTTATTTTAAAATGAGCTTTCATATATTTATTTTTAACAAATTATTGTCTATTAATTTGTGCATATATGTGGAGTTTTAAAGATTTGAACATTTTAATATAGAAATGTAATGTTTTGAAAACTTTAGTTCTTCGTTTTAATTTCTAATTTGTTACATATCTGAAAATTACATTTTAAAAAATGCTTAAAAAAGCAATGTAACAATTTAAGATACTTTTAGAAAAACATAGTTAAAAAAACATAATGAAATTTGATTGGCCCCCTTATTTTTATTGAAACAAAAAAATTGCATATATTGTTTGAAAATAAAGTAATAACTAAAGTACTATGAATCACAGTAAAATGACACTAACATTTGTGAGAATCATATAAGAAATTTCGATAATTTTCCTAAAATCACTTCTATCACATAAAATAAAACAGATGTAGTAACGTAGATTATTCTAAAATGACGCAAAAGGTAAATAAATTAATAATTTAAAATATTTTTTTTAAAAAAAAAACACATAAAAATTTACTTCACTTTTTCAAAAGACTTAATTGCTTGAGTGAATCCTTTTTAAAAAATAATTACTTATTTTAGCTATACTCTTTAATTATTACCATTTATATCAATATAAAATAATATTATATATTATTATAAGATTTTTTCTCGCTCGCTCTTTCTCTTTTTTCTCTGCCAAGTTTTTTCTTTTTGTTGCCCTCCCTCTGTTACTTTCTTTTAATTGTTTTTTTTCTCTTTTTCTCTGTCAACTTTTTTCTTTTTTGTTGCTCTTCTCTCTTACTTTCTTTTTATTTTTATTTTTTTCTGTTTTGCTTTCTTTTTGCTATGCATTCTCTGATTGTTTTTTTCCCTTTAGTTTCTCTAGAAAACTTTCTTTCGTAGAGTAGTCAATAATTCGTAGAATGAATAAAATTTATATTAATAATTAATTGCTTAAATAAATAATTTAATCGTAACAAATGAAGACACATAATAAATTGAAAAATGAATTAAACTTGAATTCAAAATGTATCACACACATATTAAAATTGAATTAAAAATATTACACACAATGGTCTAGAATAAATTAAACTTGTATTAATAATGAATTAAATAATCCAATAGTAATAAAAAATAAAAAATTACAAAATCAATTAAATTACTTTAAAATTGTATTACACAATATTAAAGTTAAATTAGAAGAGAATTTAAAATGCATGAAAGTAAATAACAAAAGACAAGACAACAATCTATAAATTTAATTAAACTCATATTATCCATGAGTAAAAATTATATCATATGTATCTTATAGATTATCTTTGCTTTTATCACAAAGATAATCAATTAATTTGACAAGTAATCTAATTGTAACAAATGAAGAAACATAATAAATTGTCAAATGAATTAAACTTGAATAAAAAAATTGTTACACATATCAAAGTTGAATGAGAAGCAAATTAAACATGAATGCAAAATGTAGCACGAAAGAGCATTATGTGATTTGTAAATTGAATAAAACTTGTATCAATAATGAATTAAAGACGTAATTCAATTATAACAAATCAACCAATAAAATGCAAAATGAATTAACTTGTATTAAAAGGCAATACACAAATATTAAATTAAAACTGAATTAACCATAGATAAAAATTATAATCAATGAAACATAAGACAATGATATATAGAGTGAATTAAACTTATATCAATAATGAATTAAACAAGTGATCTAATATAACAAATAATAAACTACAAAATGAATTATATTTGCATTAAAAATGTATTACACAATATTAAAGTTGAATTAAAAGAGAAATAATAAATGAAAAATGTAACTAACGAAAAACAAGATAATAATCTATAGATTGAACTAAACTTGCGTTGTTCATGAATAAATTATAAACTTAACCAAAATCAATTAAAAACTTAACCAAACCCTCTTAAAATTAGGATATAAACTCCAAATGACATTTCACTTATTTGTAGGAACAACCTATCCAAGTTAATCACAAATTCATAAAATTGAATCTTTATAATGACAATCGATGATTAACTCTTGTTTCTATAATTTTAAAATTTCTATTTGAGAACATCATATTGTACAATTTTCTGTTTTTTCTTTTCCTTTTCTTGTTGTGTTTTTGAACAAAAATAATGAAATATGGGAAAAAGTAATTTAAAATAATTATTTAAATGAAAATTAAAAAAAAAAGAGAGGAGGAAGAGAGATTGACACAGAGAAAAAAAAAAGAGGAAGAGAAAAAGCGCAGAGAAAGAGCGAATAAAGATTAATAGTACAACTTTTGATTCTTAAAAAATGTTATATTTAGTTAGAAAAATTATGTTGACATAAATGGTAAATATTTTTTTAATATGATACATTTATGTGATATACCCTTTTCAAATTTCATTTGTATCAGACACACTAGATAGTGAAAGGCCCGTTTACGAGTTCAATATTACAATCTTATAATAAAAATTTGATTAGATTTTTAAAAGAAAAATTATTATGATATTTTCAAAAAAATATGATAGGAAATAACAATATAACATAATAGGTTTTTAACAAAAAAATAAGAGATAATACTCAATTACCCCCCTAGCCTATACCCAAAATCCCTACGACACACCTTATCTTTGATGAGGTCCTATTACCCCCTCCAACTTTTTTTTTAAAGTAATATATTACCCCTTGCGTGCCTACGTGGCAAAAATCGTGATTTCACCCATCTAGGGCGCGTGAGTGCGGAGTGAGTGCAGCTTTTGGCTAACAATGGCCAACAAAAATGAGCAACGTGTCAAAGCAATTTGAAAAAAAATTCAAAAATAAATTTTATTGTTTCTCTCAAAGCATCTTCTTCCTCTTTTCAAAAAATAACCCCATGTTTATGGTTCTTCATTTTTGAAGAAGCTCCATCCATTATCATTCAAGATCCTTGATTTGAAAAGGTAAAGTAAAATTTAATATATTCTTTACATCTTTTTATGTCGATTATTAATTCTTATTATATGTCGATTATTAATTCTGAACTTGATAATTATATTAAACCAAATGATAAAATAATAAAAGATCAATATTAACAATTTGAAACAAAACTCATTATCTTCATTCATATAGATTTATTAATTATGGGGGCATAGGGAGTGGGGTGGGACGTGAGAGAGGAGGAGTATATTTCATTAAAGTCACTTTATCGAAAACTGAAAAAGTGGGTCCTGGCGCGTGTTCAACAAACAAATCGACCTTGCAGATTATTTTTGCCACGTAGGCACGCAAGGGGTAATATATTACTTAAAAAAAAGTTGGAGGGGGTAATAGGACCTCATCAAAGATAAGGTGTGTCGTAGAAATTTTGGGTATAGGCTAGGGGGGTAATTGGGTATTATCCCAAAAAATAATGACCTACTTGATGAAAATTATAATAAATCATCTTATTCTTTATAAAGTAATAAAATGATGAAAAAAGTTATGATTTTGTGTCTTAATATTTTAAGATTAGGAAAACAATTTTGTATAGTAAATGATTAATTTTTCAAAAGGGAAAATACCCAAGTACCCCCTCAACCTATGCCCGAAATACCAGAGACACACTTATACTATAGTAAGGTCCTATTACCCCCCTCAACTTATTTTATATGTAATTTTCTACCCCTTTTTAGCCTACGTGGCACTAGTTTGAAAAAAAAAGTCAACCATCATTGGGCCCACAAGATAGTGCCACGTAAGCTAAAAAGGGGTAAAAAGTTACTAATAAAATAAGTTCAGGGGGGTAATAGGACCTTAGTATAATATAAGTATGTCTCTGAGATTTTGGACATAGGTTGAGGGGGTACTTGGGCATTATCCCTTTTCAAAAGTAATTAATAAACATGTTGAATAACTGTCTTGTCTTAAATAAAGAAGAGTTAAAGATATCAGCAAAAGTTCATATCATATATATGACAGTAATTTAACATGAGGTAGTTAATATAATAATTAATATAACTTACTTAAGATGATTTTAACTATGATAAAATACTGATAATAAATAAATATATGTTTTTCAATAAATCATATAATGAAATATATGTCATGTGAAGTTTTGAGATTATACATAAAAAGAGAAATCAAGTAAATTAGATACTTCAAAAATTATCTCTACAATCCAAAAACAAAAGCAACACCATGAAATTGAAAAGTGTGAAGAGAACCAAAGGGAAGGACATAACAAAAATTTCTGAAATTGTTGAAATTTTTTTTCTTGTAGAGCTTGCTCATTAATTTGCATTCCTTTTGAAATAAGAATTTTGAGAAACGCAATTGTGGTTGATATTGAACTTAACATGTTAACTAATTTATTAGGGTGTTTGAAAAGTGTGAAACAATTGAATTTTGCTGAAAATTGGCTATATGGACAAGTCTCAAAGGTGATGTGTACACGAAGAAACAGTGAATTTTACTTTTTGTCTTATAATTATTTTACAAAAGTAGGGTTATTATATAAAGAATTGATCGAAATGTAGTTCTTAATGTTGAAAAAAAACTAATAAGAGATCTACACCGCGCGTATATTATTTGGGATGCAAATAAAAAATAAAGGGTAAGAAATTTATTGGTATAAGACATGAGAGAGGAGAGAAATGAGAAGTGAGTGAAATGAAGAATGAATTAATATTTATTTATTTGTGTCATAGACTTAGTTTTAGAAAAATCTTGTAATTTATAGTTTTTAGAAAAGTCATGTAACTTGTGAAGGAAATTTACCACTTGGATTTTTTTTAATGAAGTTTAATTTTAAAATTAAATATATATGAAATGATCATATTACCTAGATCGTCCTCAACTTTTCAAATCAAACTTACATCAATTCACATATTTAGATTAATATGTTTGAAATCAAGTAAAAGTACTAACTTGATTATATATTTTAATGAAGGACTATACTTTTATAATCTAGTAAACATTTTTAGTTTGCTTTAAATGCAAATATATCATCTTATTCATTTTATTTGTAAAGTTACTTTTTAACATCTTTTAAAACATATATTTTTGAAAAAATTGAAATTAATTTTATTTATCCTTTAATTTCAATCTAATATACATTATTAATTTTATCATACTTGTTTTTTTTCAGGTATATAAATTAGAGTAAAAAAAAGGTGAAAATTATTAACTATATTTTCAAGTAATGAATTTGTATATTAAAGTAGACATTTTTAGCAAACATAATGAATATAAAATTATTAGGATTTAATTAAAGTAATAGTTAAATAGAGTAATAAATATATATCACAATAACTCATAAAGAGGTGGAGTGATAAAAAAAATGAGTTGGTAGAAATAACATTAACCAAAGATGTTTCTAGAACTATTTAGTTTCTTGTTATTATTCTTGATAGATATTTGTAAGTATGAAATTACATTTTTACCCTTGATCATCATTTACTTTATATACAAAGAGATATTTCTAGAATTATTTGTTTCTCTTACTATCTTTCTTAATAGATTTTTGTTAGTATAAAATTACATTTTTACCCTTGGTCGTCCTCTCTCTCTCTCTCTCTCTCTCTCTATATATATATATATATATATATATATATATATATATATATATATATATATATATATATATATATATATATATATATATATATATATAATATACTTCTTATGTATAAGTGACAATAAGCACACAACTGATGGTCAACATGTCTGCTTCAGCTGTGTGCTTATTTACATAACTAGTTGTTTGGCCTATTGAATTAGACTAGACATTTCAATCCTAAGGTCTGGGGTTCAAGAAAGACGAGGGGACAAAATTAAAAAGAAAAATCACCCTGATATTTAGACATTTATGTAAACTCTCTCTCAGTCGATAGTAATAGTAAATTTAGTAGTAGAAGTAACATAAAGCACAAAACATTTGACTTTAAAAATGGAATTGTGACAATTAATAGTGAACGGAGGGAGTATTATTTTTGATCATTAAAGACCTCTACATTTACTAATTGATTTACGAGATTTTCGCTTTGAAATTTGTGTTTCAATTAGTAGATATCTTTAATTAAAATCAGTTTATTTATTGATTTGAATTTCGTATACGTAAATATATTTTTTATTCATATTTTAGTTATTCCATCTTAACAACACAAGAAGCAGCCAACATGCCTGCTTCACATGAGTGGTTCTACGCTATAATTAACAATACATTGACTCTTGAAATTTTATTTGTGTCACATATATTGGGACAAGGAAAATAACATATATTATTTAAAAATTACGTAAAGATACTATAAATTACAATAATTAACAACTTAAGATATTTAAAAATCATATTAAAATTTGACAAACTTTCTAAATTTTATCTGTATCACATAGAGTGAGACAAAAATAACTAACATATATTGAGCCCGTGCTAGCACGGGCGCATGTGTCTAGTATATATATATATATAGATATATATATATATATATATATATATATATATATATATATATATATATATATCAATATAACAAAAAAAATTAATATTGAAGTATGATTTTACTCCTACTATATATTAAAATGATATATTTAATTTAAATATTAAATTGTTTCATCTTAATTAACATGCTAATGACTTTTGTCCTTCCTCAGATTAATTCATAATCAAACTATCTACTTTAATAATACTTATCATCTATATTATATGTATATAATAACAAATTAATAATCATATATCATATTATCATATTATATATACTAAAAGTGAGAAGAATATTAGGCAAAAGTCATATTGCCATTTGTACATATATCAAATACAAATATTATTAATCATCTAATAAATTGTTGAATTAATATTAAATTTTAAATACTACAAAGGGGAGTTACACATTAATCCAATATCAAATTTATCAAATTCTTTAAGTTACACTTATTTATGTTGTATGGTGAATTACTATTAAATTGTTATGAGTAATTATTATAAAGAAGACAAAAAGACTTTTAATTATATTATTCGATGAACTATAGGTGAAGACCAATCTTGATGAACTATAGGTGAAGACCAATCTTTACATAATTAATTAGGAAATTGATGAACTTCTTTTATTTTTTTTCCTTTCATCTACCCTCACCTGGATTTTCCTATTTAAAGTCACCTAGAAAAGGAGAAAGGGAAATGAATAACCAAATATTTGACCAATGCCAACCCAAACTTATTTTCACTTTGGTCTGTTTATTTATGTGTACCTTGACAGCGGGCCCTGTAGGAAAGAGGAAACAGGAAGCCGAAGAGTTGATTGTGATCATGAATTCCAAAGAAAAGTAAGACAACACTATTTATAGGTGAAAAATTCTTCGGAACAATAAATGTGTAGCCCTAAGTCCCTGTTGAGTAGATGTGATTATTTGGATGAGTACATAACGTCATGGAGTTTTAAACTATACTTCACATCCCCCCTTTTAATAACAGAAAGTGGACTTGCATGATTATCAAAGAACTACAATTTCTGCAAAATGACATTCAACCTTAGATCAAGCTTTCTTACATGATTATCAAACAAAAAATACATTGTGCTTACAAATGAAAAATATACAAACAAACAACTATTTTCTTTTGGATACTGAATCCAAACCTCGTCTATCAACTATAAACCAAAAGTAAGAGATTGTTATGTAACAAAAGAGGATGGCGTAAGGTTATCAACAAGGAAACACAACTGAAGCTTACGAACTCCTGACGACATAATTCCAAACCACATTTCTCCCTTTGAATTTTAAAGCAATGCCATACTTCTTTAGTGCTATCGCATTCTCGCGCAAACATTTGATCAACAGATCTACAAACTTATTTTCACTTGATTTTCCACAAAAGTTAATGAACTTGAACATCTTTAGATGTGGCATTGACCAGTTAAAACTATGTGTTTCAAATCTCCTCCGTCGTTCATCCTCATTGGTGTACATTGACAGCAATTTCTGCAGGAAAAAATCCAAGATATTAACCACTTATTCTCATCTTAGACGTAGAAAGCAAAGAAGTTGATTGCAGACGAATTAAAAAGGTGATAATTTTCCAAAATACCCTTTTTGTAAGAGGATAAGCTGTCAAATCCCCTCTTTGTAACCTTTGATAATTATCTATATGAAACATAACAGTAAGGTGGTCTCAATTCTCAAAAAAAAAAAAAAACAAGAAGTATAATGATTTTTTTCCCTGAAGCACTAAACATATAGCATCTTTCGCTAATAGTATTATATTAATTACATTAAGTAACAAAAATGAAGGTCTAAAAGAAACTTACTCTTGGTTTAGGATGGCACCAGTCAATGAACAATGTCTCAAGACCTGATGAACTCGATAGAAAGCTGCAAATTCCAGGATAGTCGTACGGTTCTAAGGCTGCGTTAAGTTTTAAGAACTTCCAGCTTGATGGTGGAACAGGCCACCCTTTGAACTCCAGTATGGACAGGCACTTATAAAACAAATAGATAAAACAAAACACATCAAAAACTAGGAAATGCAACATACTTAGTAAATGACATGAAAATTGTTCAATAATTAGAAAAAAACAACTTCAACTATAGGACTGTTTCGTCACAAGGCACAAGGCACATCAAAGTATTCAAGGTTGTCTTGGAAATCTACATATTGATTTTTAAGCACTTGGAGAAAACCCACAAAGGTAGGGGTAAGGTTTGCGTATGCCACACCCCCTCCCTAGGCCAAAAGTAGTGGGATTACACTAAGTATGTTAACGTTTGGAAAAACACATTTGCGTGACTTTGTTTGATAAAAGTGGTGTTGGGGCCAGTTTGTGTATTCCAAAGGATACTTGCCATTTGCCACTTCTTACCGCACTTTGTCAACCAAGGCTACAATAGAGGGGAAGAATCACCTAATGTTTTTCTCTGTTGGGAATTGGACGTTACGGTGCTCAACCCACACCCATTGACATGTCTTCAAGATTAAAGCACTCAAAATGTTAAATGTTATCTATCCTATATAAACAGAGTCATTTTTTGTTCAATTACCTACCACTGTCCAACAAAATTGGCCATGAGAATATTATTCTTTAGTACTTTCAAACATAGTCATAAGTAGTGATATTGTTAATGTTACTAACTGATGAATTCAATAGCAAAGTATGAACAAACCTCGATGCACCAGGGACCCAATTCAAGATTCTTGACATTGGCAACGTGGTGAAGAAGTTCCTGTAAATATCTACACTCCTTCTCCAAATTCTCTTCAAGGTCGGCGAAATGAACATTTAAAGAAAGGACTGCAGTGACAAGTGAAGCCACATTTCTCAGCTGAAAGTGTATCTTATCGTAACACAATCCCAAAAGTTCTAAATGTAGAATATGTGGGGCATCAATTTTGAGGCAATGGTCTTCATCGTCATCATCACATTCTGTTTCATAAATTGTTACAATCAATTTTCTCAGCTTCACAGAGGTGATATCCAGACGACGAACACCAACAACTTTATCTAATTCCAAGCACTCCAAATTAGGACAACCTGATAATACTTTTTCCATTACACCCTCTGTCATAACCGCATCCCCAATGGAAAGAGAAACCAAATTACTCCATTTCACATTACCAGAAGGTCTCAAACGGCAATATCCTAACACCAAATTCCTCAAAACCGTATTCGTATACGCGAACTCAGGAAAATTATATGCAAAATCTAGAGAATCAAAATAGCAAAATTTCAAAGTGAACTCTTCAACCTTACCTACATTAACAGCAAAGTTCACCCACAAATCAACATCATGTTCAATAAGCTCCTCGTAACTCTGAGGGAAAACCCTAAATGATTTGATTTTCTCGCAAGACCTCCAATAATGAAGCTCTCTATTAACACAGGCTGTGTAAGCCATAATATATTCTTCGTCGTCAGGGTAAAGATAATCTTCTGAGTTGAAATAGAGTGATGCCGGAATGGATTTCCAAAGAAATCGCCATTGCGATGATAATACGCTCATTTGAACAACTTGTCTACTGTTCGGTAACACAGAGAGGATTTGGAGTAAAATCTCCTCCGGCAGATTAGTCAGCCAGTCTCCTCCTCCGATCGATGCCATGATTTTCTTCTCAAGTGCAGTTTTGGTAATGGCGAATTGAAATGAGAGTAATGGCGGTTTATGCAACTATGATTTATGTGCCCAAAACTAAACGAGAGAAAAAAATTTAAGAAGAAAAGAAGAATGTCCTAAATAAGAAGCAAATGTCAGATAAAATACATTGCGCTTACACATGAAAAATCATAGTTGAATATAAGTATAAATTGGCTACTCGGATAAAATGAACTATAAACACATTAAGTATTGGCATGGTGGTAAACACCAATGCGGGTAAGTTTTACCCAATAAATGTGGTGTTTGGGCTAACTTTTATGCATCTTTAACTAAATTGTTGGAATACCTTTACCAGCAACACTAGAATGGATGAAAAGAATCACATAATTTATCGATAAATTGATTTTGATTCTCTATTAACGTTTTTTCCTCTCTATTTTAGCCTGCCTTTCTTTTTATCATTCTCGAAAAAGTTGATAAACTTGGCCGATATGCAAAAACATATCCCCCTTATCACAACAAGGCAAAAAGAAAAGACTTAGCCATGGCCTTATTTACCAAGCTCGGAATTTGAGGAGCATTTTAGGAATTTCAGGTATTGCTTGTAATGTAATAAGGATGAAGTCTCATTTTCATAGTAATGTCCCTTAGTTTTGAATCTGAAACATTATGGTTCTCAACCACTTTATTGCGGTTGATTGGCATAATTAAGTGAAATGAGACAAATGAGCATATTCTCGTTATAAAAGTTATTCAAATAACGAGCTTATTTGAATAACTTGACGAATAAAAGTTTACCTACTTTGATTGATATGAACATTCAATCAATCATTATAAGTCGTATCAAAAGCATCATGTATTGATAAACTTTGAATTATTTTTTAATTCAAATTTTAAACCCTTGGCCTGACTCAATACCTAGCGAAAGACTCACTTTCCTCCTCTTCCTCCATTAAATCAGGCTCACAAGTTCAAGTGGACCATCCACACAAGCTCTTTAGCCCTCATAATATATGGTTGTTTCAAACATGACACTCACATTAACATTCCATTATAAGGAATAGTGAGGTATATATAAATATAAGACAAAATGGTAGATAGACCCATATACTTGTATAGGATTGTATTCTGGACACTCATACTTACTATTTTGTCATTTGGACCCCACAATACATCCAAAGTCAACATTTTAAACACTTTCTTTGTTGTGGAATGGCGCGCGTGCACAAACCATGTACATGTTGGCCAAAAAGAAAATAAATAATCCATGTATGATATTGAAATCCACGTGGTACAAAGGTCTACTTTGATCCAACTGCTAAAAAGGTTTTTTTGCCCAATTGTATATGGTATTTTTGAATAACATTGAGTTCACAGAGGCTACGAACTTACTCTATTTAGAAGGGTGTTAATATTAAGTTGAAACCTAATGAGAAGGAAAGTATAAGGGCACATTGTAAGAAAAAGGGTTATCCTTGACATATTTTTGGAAGTATTGATGGTAACATCGGAAACTTCAATGTTAAAACATATCGTACAATCCACAAGTGTTTTGAAAGAAAATGAATCAAATTGTGTACCCCCATTTGGATTAGTAAATATTACAAGGAGAGGATTATGAGTGAGCCTACCATCAAACTACATCAGATTCAGTTTTTGTTACAAAAAGAGTATGGTTTGCATGTTAGTAAGACAAGTTGTAGAAAGAAAAAAACTGAAAGTTATGAATGAACATATAAGAGATTTCATAAAGGAGTTTTCTAGGTTGTATGATTATGCTGAGCAATTAAAGACCACAAATCCTGGAACTACTGTATCTATTAGGACATCCAAGAACACAATTCCATGAAAAGAGGTGTTTATGAGCATCTATATTTGTCTTGGTTTATTAAAAAGTGGATGGAAAGAAGGGTGTAGGAGGATTATTGATTTAGATGGTGCATTTCTTAAAGGTGAACTGTTAACTTGCATTTTCAAATATGGAAATAATCAGATGTACCCTATAGCATGAGCAGTAGTTGACAAAGAAACCAATGAGACATGGTCTTGGTTTCTCAAGTGCATCAGACATGATTAGGAGCAGGTGAAAGGACTAACATTGATGTCTGATACGCAGAAGGTATTACTATATTATTTGTTTATTCTTTTATTTTTGGAGTAATTGATATTTAACATTGTTGAATGTCAAATGTTCTTTTTTGACAGGGTCTTCATATTTCACTTATTGATGTCTTGCCATATGCTGAAATTAGATGGTGTTCTAGGCATATATGGGTAAACTGGAAGAAAGACTGGAGGGGTGAAGAAAGGAGAAGAAAATTTTGACAAGTTTCCTGGCACCATTTGAGGTACTTTTAAAGTCCAAACTTGATGAATTAAGTGAGTTAGGAGAAGGTATTATAGAAGCTCTGTTAAGTATAAATAGGAAACATGGTGTAGCGCATATTTTAAATAACATAGCAAGTGTGATGTGGTTGAGAACAACATGTGTAAGGCTTTCAAAATTTGGATTTTAGGTGCTATATGCAAATCAATAATCACTATGCTAGATGAAATAAGATTCAAAGTTATGAAAAATATTGAATCAAAAGAGAGAATTTTTAGAAAAATGGATTACTGATGTATCACCAATGGTTATGGATATTCTTAGAAAAACGTTGAAATTGCAGATAATTGTGAGGTAAAGTTTAATGGTGATCTTGGCTTTGAGATTTATGATCCACCATATAAACATGTTGTTGACCTAAAAAAAGAAGGTGCGTAGTTGTAGGTCATGACAATTAAAGGGAATACCTTGTGGTCATACACTTACAACAATTCATTTTAAGGATTGGGTTGTTGAGTCATTTGTTGATCACTGGTATAAAAAAGAAACATACCTAAAAACATACAACGGGTTTATTCAACCTATGAAAAACATGAAGATGTGGCCAAAAAGTGATAGACCAACCATTGAACCACATGAAATTACAACCATTCCAGGAAGACCAGGAAAAAACGAGAGAAAAGATAGTGATGAGCCAGCTATGAAGAAGTTTGAAAAGGCTACAAGGAAGGGAAAGAAAATGAAATGTTCTATGTGTAAGATTATTGGACATAACAAGAAAGGATGTCCAACTCTTGTAAGTTGTGCTTTAATGTCTCTTCGTTACTGATTTTACTCTTTTTATACTTTTGACTTTAATATATGTTTGTAGAAAAATATTGTTGCTAGAACAAGTGATGCAAGTGCTGATACTGCTGGAACTTCAAATGTTGCTACTGGAATAAGTGATGCAACTGCTGGAAATGCTGCAACTTCAGATTTTACGTATGTTGATGTTGTAATTGGAATCCACTCAAGTGTAAATGCAAGTCCAAGTGAAATTACAACAGCAGGTCTAAGTGCAGGTTGCACTTCAAGTGTAGTTCCAAGAGCTGGTCTAAGTGCCGGTTGCACGTCATATGAAGGTCCAAGAGCAGGTCCAAGTGCAAGTTGCACTCAACAATTAACTTCCAGTGCAACTAACCAATAAAGAAAGACTAACACAACTTTGAGAGGTGGTGCATCTCTTGCTTATAAAAAACCAAGACCAGAAAAAGCAAAGACAGCTGGTTATGGTCTCTTATTTGGATCAGGTGGCAGTGTAACTGAGAAGGTATGTATTTTATCATTTAAACACATTAAATTGCTTTAACTTATATTAATTCATCTCTAAGTTAAGGTTTTTGTTGTTCTCTCAGTCTGGAAATATTGATAGGGTATTACATAGTGCTACATTGACAAGTTCAACTCCTACAAATATTGATCTTGGTTACAAACCCAATGGACTAAAGTTGAAGGTAAGAGCTGCAATTAGTCAAAGGAAGCTACGAAAGTTGAATTACTGAAGCACTCAAGGCACACCAAACACTCAAGACACACCAAGCACTCAAGGCACACCAAATACTCACGGTACTCAAGGCACACATTAGATTTCACTTTGTTTAGCTTAATGGCCTGATCCTAACTAATTTTTTTTGATTAATGACTTGATCCCAAGTGATTTGGTTGTACTGTTTTGTATATGAATTTGTGTTAAGTTGCTATTGGGAAGACTTTATTTTTTTTTGGTATAAATTTGTGTTTGAATGAAGTTGCTATTCAGATTTCTGAAGCAAATACAATCCATTTCATTATCAACTAACACATAGTACAAATTAATATATCTTAAAAATAACGATGAGAAACCAAATAACAACAATCACAATAATAGTGATATCAATACTAGTGTTTGATCCTTGTCTTTCTTGCCTTCTTTGTCTTCTATGTCTTCCTTGTCTTGCTTATCTTCCTTGACCTGAACTTGTTGATGAATTCTTGATGTTGTATTGTTCTTGACATGTTGAATCATTTGAACCAACCCATTGGAATAATCCACACACATTACCAGGATGAATATTTTTGGGAGCCTTAAAACATTCTTCCATGATTAATTGGTGTTCTTAATGTCTTTAGTTCAGCATATATTCCAAAGTAGCAACAATGAACCATCATCGTGAAGACTAAAAAAATGCAATAGAATCAAACAAAATAAAAAAGAGATGAGTAGATCGAAGGAAAAAATAAAGACGCCAAACATAAAAGAGGAAAAAAGCGCAGAGACAAGATTGAGAAAAAAAAAAGAAAAAGCTCAAGAAGGCACTAACAATGGTAATGAGTGAAATAAAGAAGAAATGACCTTTGAAGGTCAAAATCTGACAGTTACTTCCCTTTTTAGGCGTCTCATGCTCTTGCTTTGAGTGTATCACACGCTCCATGTGGAGTCTTTCCACATAGGATGCCACATCAAAGAAAGTGTTTAAAATGTTGGGTTTGGATGGGTTGAGGGGTGCAAATGGAAAAAGGGTAAGTAGGAATGTCCAAGATACAATTCTATACAAGTACAAGGGTCCACCAGACCATTTCGCCTAAATATAACCCATTAAGATTCTTTACCCACTACTTTAATACTCATGAATAAGTTTTAGAAAATATATATTCACAACAAATACATAATGATATGCACAAGTACTTGTTCCACAATATAATGATCAATAAGTCCAATTAAACGTGCAAAAAGGACACTAAATGTCTCAAACTCAATGAACACTCAAAACTTGTCATAAACGACAAAAATTGAAACGAGAAGAAAATAACCTAGCACAGTTCATATAAAGTCTTGCAATATATTGTAGTATAAATAAAGAAAAACATAATATACAATGAAATTACATATGTTGACACCCAATTTTGACCCTCCGTGATAGGAATTAAGTTTCGAGCTTCTTCAAATTTCAATTGGAATAATTAGTTCTATAAAAAACAAAAATTAAAATTGTGTTTTTTTCAATATATTCTAAAGTAGTTTTAGTAATTTTTATAGATTTTAAATAAAATAAATATGTTTTTTTAATTGGTAAATCTTATAAACATTTTGAAATCATCTCAAGAAAAAAAAAATTTTAATTGTAGTGAGTATTTTATTAAATTATAGTTATAATTTTGAATCATTAGCTTACAATTCGTTAAGATTAAGAAGGTGGTTAATTAATTATTATTAATTCGGCTTATTTATTTTTCAACCGAATCACCAATTACACTCAGTTTAGTTAAATTCTTAGTTCCAACTGGCTATAATTGAAATTCATCTGGTCATGTCTTCAATTACAATTCTAATAATTCTTTACTTTGTCTTCAACTCTCGTTCAAAAGCCAAGATTTTGGGCCCTTTTACAACACATCCCAGCAGCCCATTCTCTTTTCCTCAACAATTTATTCCATTCCAACGAGCCCGACATGTCCAGCCATTGCAACCCGGCCCAATCCCAACACAAAGAAACCCAGGCGGAAGTAGCGAAAATTAAAAACAAAAGTAGTGTTAACTCCAAAAAGATCCAAACATCAACTCAAGCGATATCTCACGGCGAATTCACTGAGACAGACGGTGTGTAGACGATGTCAGCTACGCGTACAACATACACTGCATTTTTTCTCATCGTCTTCCTCACTCCCTTGACAATTCGTTCAAGCGCCAGTGATATGTGGAGCGATCCCAACAATTCACTCGTCTTGACGTCAAAATCGGAAGGCTTCGATTACTCGCCCGTAATAATTTTTTGAGAATTTGGGAATATATGTAAGCAACCAACTTTCCTTATCCGCGGAGAAGTTGAATTTTGAAATTCATCCCAAAAATCCCTCCTGAATTCCCCCTAAAATCGAACCCCAAATTTTTTTCTATAAAAGACCCCTGTTCATCTTCATTCTTAGGGGTTGGAAAACATAGGAATCAATTAGCATTAGACACGAAAATACACTAAAAGTACCAACTAGACTGTTACATACAATTTAGGGTAGCTCTAAGATCAGAATCCAGATTTTTCTTAGTCCTTGTTCTTATTTGCTTCTACTATGTGTAAGGTTAAGTAATTGAATACATAATATCAGGATCTTGAAAGAGATAATCATACGTAGATATAATTAAGGGTACATACCTGATGAGGAAGACATCATCACATGGAAAAGCGAAAATGCTAGTTGTAAATTGGTTTCTACCTCCTTGCCCTAACTTTATGTTATCACAACCGTCAACAATGGAATTATTGTAAAGAATATGTGATAACAATGGGTTGAGAGATGACCAACTTATAGAGGTTATGACTTAATTTGGTACGTCCATCAAGTAACGGATGTACGGACGAGATCTATTCCTTATTAAATATTAGTTATAGTAGGACTTGGGTTGCAAGTAAACTTGGGCCATAAGTAAGAAATAATTAATAATAATTCTTACATTCTTCCACTTTGCACAATGACCATATAACATTAAAATTTCATGAGCATTAGTTGCGCGTATGATAAGTCTCTTCTATAATGTCCATCATACATACCCCAATATAACAAACTATTAATGTGAGTTATGACGTCTGTACATAAATATTAAGCTACATACTTTCTTCCATATACTACTACATTAACAACTTATCATACTAGGTCCATAAGATATAAAACATATAACCTTACGGTCCACAATAATGTCTCATAGAGACTTATCTTGTAATATCTCAAAACAATAATATATACACCATTATGAGAAACAAGATATTCATTAATGTATATCAAAAATACATAATTTGAGCTCAGAGTGTAAAAACATCATAAATGTATCAATCACAAGTAAAACCAAGATCCATTCATTGAACATGTTTTTTAAATGTCTTTGGTTGTAAGTCTTTTGTTAACAGATCTGCAATCATGAGAATAGTTCTAATATTCTTAAGTAACACTCTTTGTTTACGAATTTCTTCCTTGATAGTAACGTACTTTAATTTCATATGTTTGACACATTTGGAGTTCTTATCATTCTTGGGGAAGAATACTGCTGCAGCATTATCACGAATAATTTTTTAGCATCTTGGTAATGGTGTCGACAACCCCAAGTCTTGAAATAAAGTTTCGTAGCCATAATGTACGAATTGTGGCTTCATAACGTGCCATCAACTTTTTTTGTAGCTTTACAACGATCAATTCCATGAATACTTTGATATCTTTCTAGCATTCCAATCACAAAGCTAATAACTGTCTTGTGCAAGTTTGAACGTACATCAAACTTCTAACAATAGAAGATTAAGGAATTGAGATCATTTCTTTCGTCCTACATCAGTCTTTGGGCATACACGAGATTAAATTTGTCCCTTTTTAATAGGAACTATTCCCGCTGAAAAACTATTCTTGTTAAATCTATCTAGAACTCTTTCGGTAAAGCCTTTTTGAGACAGTTCCAATAATCCTTGTGATCTATCACGAAATATTTCTGTCTCAATAACAAGGATGCCTTACCGATATCTTTCATTTCAAAGTTCCTAAAAAAAAGTCTTTCCTCTCACGCAATACGTATAAATCATTAGTAGCAAGTAAAATGTCATCCACATACAATACTAAAAGTTTAAACTTACTTCCGTTGATGTTTTGGTATGTGCACCGATCAACGGTAATTTTCTTAATACCAAAAAATGTTATAGTATTACTAAACTTTATATACCATTATCGTGAGGCTTGTTTGAGTGTATATATTGAATTCTTTAGCTTACACACCATTTGATCTTTTCCTTTGATTTCAAAACCATTTGGTTGGTCCATATAAACATCCGGTCTAAATTTAGAAAGACAGCTTTCACATCCATTTGATGTAACTCTAAATCATCATGAGCTACCAAAGCCAAAACACTTCTTAATGAGTCTTTCTTTGAGACTGGTGAAAAAGTCCCGTTATAATCAATGCCTCCTTTTTGTGAGTGTATCCCTTGGCAACAAGTCTAGCTTTATATCATTCAATATTACCATTTGAATCACGTTTGTCTTAAAGACCCATCTATACTCGGTTGTTTTAGAAGTTGCTGGTAATTAAATGAGATCTCAGAGTTTGTTTTATTCCATGGATGTTAACTCTTCATTCATGACATCAATCCATTTATCAAACTCATTGTTTCTTGTGACTCGTGAAAATGAAATCAAATCTTCATTAATTGCAATGTCAAAATCTGACTCTTGCAACTAATCACATAATGTTCGATTTTTTTATGGCATTGTTTATGTTCATTAGCATGAGATACTTGTGAGTTAGTTCCTACTTGAAGTGTTCACCCAAATGTTGTTCAATATTGTTATAGTGTTCTTCAACAAGAGGAATAACATTTGTGATTGGTGCAAAAGTAGGTACATTCATGGGCAACGAAATATTTACCCTTACCTCATTAATTTCCACACTTTTTCATTCCATACTCCCACCAACTTCACCATTCTCAAGAAATTTTGCAAATGGACCTAGACATTGTTCAGATTCATTTCAATTTCTATAATATTCACCACCTCTATCTAACCTAATGATTTTGACTTTCTTATCTAATAGTCTTTCAACCTCTTTAACGTACACTTTGAGAGCGTCCGTTGTTTGAGATTTTTTTGCTTCCAATAAATAGATTAATCCATAACGTAAATAATCGATAAAGGTGATAAAATATTTTTCTCCACCAAAAGATGAAACATCAAAGGGTCCGCAAATATCAGTGTGTATAATTTCAATAAGTTGAGTATTCATTATGACACCTTTCTTGATATGCTTGGTTTGCTTATATTCAATGCAATCTAAACATATATCAAGGTCAATAAAATATAGATTCAGAAGAATCTGATTCTTTACTAACCATTTTAATGTTTATTTAGATACATGACTCAAACACTTATGCCACAACTAATTAGAACTTTCATTTAGTGAAATAAGTCTAATTATTATCGAGTTTCAATCTATGTAAACCATTAGTAAGAACACCATAACCATAAAAAATAGTATTCTTATATAAATTGATGTTGACACAAAATTTTGGTCCGATGGTTTTAAAATTAATACATTTTGAGTCAAATACAAAAAAAAAAAATCTGCCTTTCCCACATCTTTTATCAAACAATTTTCAATTTTGCAACTGTCTCACATCGGTATTTCATCCTTTTTGAGGATTTTTGGGTTTCTATATAAACCCACTTCATTCACTATTTTTAGAGGAGAATTTTGGAGGGGAAAACCAAAGAATACTCATAAAATTTTGAGAATTCTTGGTTCCCATAGTTCAAAAATTTTAAAGTGTTTTTGTGGTTTTTCGAGTTGAGGAGGTGGAGTCGTCTCCTTCAAACTCGTAGTTCTGGCTCGCCGCCCAGAATCAGGTAAATTTTTTTTCTTAGCCTTGTTTTATTTAATTCCCAGCTCTTTTATGTTTTCTGTTTATTATACGTAACTTGTTTTGTTTTTTTAGTTTAATGTAGTTCTAAAAGTCAATTAATATTTGTGTTTATTGTAGTTTTAATATTAGCATTATTTTACGGTTTGATGTTTATTTATTTATTATTATTATTATTATTTTAAAATTGTTAGTCAACTATTTGCTATCCTAACTTTTCAGGGTTTTGTTATTATTCTATTTTTATGTTATTTTTAATTTTTATATATTACGTTATTGTTGTTTTCATTTCTAATTATGTTGTTTTAGTTTGGTTGTTGTTTTCCATATTTTCTTGGGATAAGTTTGTTATGTTTTGTTGATGTTCACGTTATATTAAATTTTTGTTAAATTGGCCAATGAAAACTCTCCGTCGGTTTTGGAGGCCTCCCCAATATTAAAAGACGGGAATTTTTAGTTTAAGTTCATATAACTTGTTTGTTAAATTGTTAAAAGGGCCGATGAAGAAATTACCGTCGATTTCTAAGGCCTCCTATGTTAGTAAGACGGATTTTTATTTTTTTAAATTATTATTTCATATATTCAATTTTATTCATTTTTATTTATTACTAACATTTTTACTAAGTGTGTTTACAGGTACCCAAGACTAGTTTCGTTGAAGTTATTCGAAAGGAGTTCGAATTATATTTTACAATTCATTATTTTGTATATATAGATGCTAGGCAAACCTTAGGCCATTTCTCATGTTGTTGTTTTATTTTATTATTATTGTTTATTGTATATTATATTACCGGTATATTATTATTATCTCCTCAATTTGAAAAAATGAACTCAGTCGGGAACAACAATTGTGGATTTCGAAGGGTGCCTAACCCCTTCCCTTCGGAATCATTTGAACCCCTTACCTAGAATCAAATTGGTTTCGTGGACTCTCTTTTAAGTTAATTAGTTAATCGGTTTCCTAGTTTTCCTAAAAATTAGGTGGCGACTCCCTTCTCCCCTTTAACTCCCATTAATCTTTTTAAACTCATTTTACCACTTTTTAATCCTTTTTACCCGTTTTAAAATTTCTTTTAACCAATTCTTTTTTTAATTGAGTCGTCGGGACGTTGCTCCCATTCAAAGCATGTCAACAGAATGGCGACTCCGCGTGGGACATTAGAGGTTCTAACCATTCTGGGTTCATTTTTTCAAATTGTAGATACTATTCTTTATTGTGTTATTCATTATATCCTGTATATTTTGTTAATTATTTGCATGTCGTACTAATTATTTATTAATTATTTATTGTATATTGTCATTGTGTTTCATGAAATAATTTCTGCCAAATGGCAAATAGAATGCATTAGGATAAAGGCGGTTACGTGGTTTTCCACGACTGTCCTTCAGAAAAACACCTTCAAAATTCTTTGGAAGTGATAAACAAATAGTTGGCTTGCGGTCATCCAACGTTGTTTATTATACTTCATCCCGTAGTTTGTCCAACTCGGGTAAACAAATCTCTTTTTAAGCCCACTCTTAGTCAGCTAGTGTAGAGCGAAACCAAAACATCGTATTAAGCATGACACTCAAGACATATTTGCATAACATATGCACTCATTGTTTGTATATTATATGATATATCTGTTATACGTGATGTATGATAGTCCATTATTTCAAAGTTATTTTTGTTAACCTAGTTTTTAGAACACTCATAATCTCAGTCCATTATCTATCTGAGTCACAATCTGTTGGAACTACGTTTGACCCGATTCCTGCTTCAAAGGGATACGTAGGCGCCATAAATGCTCGGTCATCTTCCCTGTAAGCTTTCCAAAATTTAAAAACGGAAACTGGGGCAAAATTTTTTGAGGAGGTCTCCAAAATTTTATAAAGGAGATAGTACAAGATTTAATACTGGAGGTTGTTGAAGCTGAAAAGGGACAAAATTTTTTAGGAATGCCCTCAAAATTTTGACCAAATTTGTACGCAGACTCCAGTATTTACGAGGCTTCACTCCGAGTTGGTTTGTATATATTGCATTAGTTTTTTGTACATGATGTCACATTCATTGTATATCTTTGATTTTTATTATACTTCATTGAAAATATTAGTTTAATTGACATTTTTTAAGTTTGGGTAGTCCGTCCTTCAACGCGACTCATTATGTCATTATTTTATTTTTGTTACTTTTGTTAAATTTGGGTGGTCCGCCCTTCAATGTGATCCACTGATTTATTCATTCTTGTTAATTTCTTTTTAAATAATTAATAAATATTTTTTGTTAAATTCGGGTTGCCCGCCTTTCAATGGGGCTCATTGGTTTTTATTCTCATTATTTTACCTTTCAAAAAGTAATTTGTTGTTTATGAATTTTATGTCATATTTGGACGAACTATGCAAACCTGATTCTCATCATTGAGATACGCAGGCAGCCCTTTGAGGGTTCAGTATTCTTTATTCAAAAGATCTTTTATTTTTATTTCTTTTAACGTTCATAATTTTTAAATCATTTTTTGACTTGGTGGATGCCAACACAATTCAAGTGTACATGTGAAAAATAATTTGTACAATAAAGAGGATTAACTTCTTGTTAAACCATGGATTCTTTTGGTACCTCTCATTCATACTTTGTTACACTTGCAAACGTTGTCTTGTATAAATTCAAGATTAGAACAAAATTAGATTCATTGTTTCATGTGCATTGTGTGGTGAGTTTTGAATCAAATTCAATTATTTTGCATTGTTGATCTAGAACTTGGCCTAAAAGTTATTGAGGCGAAATTCTGAGTAATGTTTGATTTGAAAAATGATTGTAGGCCTTCTTTGATCCGTTTGAGCCTTTCAAAGCCTACCAAATGATGTTAATCCTTAGATGTCCCCAGTTTGAGCCTATAGCCGTTTCTTTGGACAACCACATCTTAACCTATACCTTTTCTGAGTGCTTTTACGCACTATCTCTCTTTTGACCAGACTTTCTTGAGCACACTGAAGACGTACAAGTCATAAGAGAAGATACAAAGTTCAAATTTATCAAAGACAAAACTTATCAAAGTTCCTGAATGTCAAGAAAACAAAAATGACTTCAAAAAAAAAAAGGTTCAAAATTCCCCACCAATTGAAGAAACCAGAATTTAAAAAAAACTCCAAACAAAAAAAGGAGAAAATTCAAAAGGGGAGAAAACTCAGACAAACAAAGTTTCAAAGAAGTCAAAAGTGCAAAAGGAAGGGACAACAAATCGTAATAAATGTTGAAAGCATCTATTTAGTGCAATACTCAAGAAGGAATAAGTCACTTTAATCCCATATGACTATCCTACCCATTCCTAAGCCAACATTACAAGTTATTAACAAGCCTTACATGATTTCAATTCAAATGTTCCACATTAGTGGAGATTTACATGAAGGTCAAGCCTATGGTATCACAATTGCATGCATTGAATTTTTTTTTCCGAGTGTGAGTGTGCTTTTCCAGATGTTTCCAAATCAAAACACTTTAAATGTGCGTAAATTGAAAGTTTCTTTCTTGTGAGGGCACTTGAAACATGATGTTAGGTCTAGTTCTAAGCTTTTGTTTATAGCAAGATGGACAAATCTTGTTGTTGCTTAAGTACATTTGAGGTACCACTTGAATCCATAGGAATTACCTCGATGTCAATTTCAGTTGAAAGAGAAAATTGTGAGAATTTTTTTGTACAATACTATTGTTGGAGCTAACCAAGTTAAAATATGTTTCATTGTTCATAAAATAAAAAATGGGTTGAAACCCACTTTACAATATTTGTCCAAATAACTTTGTGGACCGTTTCAAAGTTTAAATTGCATTTTTGGTAGTCATACCCTTCAAAATGACATTTTTTTTATTATTTTTCGGTAGTCATACCCTTCAAAGTGACATCTTTTAAATTTGGGTCGTCATACCTTTCAAACTGACATCATTTTAAGTTTTGCCCAATATTTGTCCAAACAACTTTGTTGATCGTTTCAAAGTTTAAATTGCATTTTTGGTAGTCATACCCTTCAAAATGACATCTTTTATTTTTCGATAGTCATACCCTTCAAAATGACATCTTTTAAATTTGGGTCATCATACCTTTCAAACTGACATCATTTTTTTTATGCCCCATATTTGTCCATACCAACTTTGTGGACCGTTTCATTGTTGATATTTGTCCATACCAACTTTATGGACTGTTTCATTGTTGATATTTTTCCAAACAACTTTGTGGATCGTTTCAAAGTTTAAATTGCATTTTTGGTAATTATGCCCTTCAAAATGACATCTTTTAAATTTGGGTTGTCATACCTTTTAAACTGACTTCATTTTAATTTTTTGCCCAATATTTGTCCAAATAACTTTGTGGACCGTTTCAAAGTTTAAATTGCATTTTTGGTAGTCATGCCCTTCAAAATGACATATTTTTATTTTTTGATAGTCATACCCTTCAAAATGACATCTTTTAAATTTGGGTCGTCATACCTTTTAAACTGACATCATTTTATTTTTATGCCCTATATTTGTTTAAATAACTTTGTGGACCGTTTCAAAGTTTAAATTGAATTTTTGGTAGTCATGCCCTTCAAAATGACATATTTTTATATTTTTGTTAGTCATACCTTTCAAAATGACATCTTTTAAATTTGGGTCGTCATACCTTTCAAACTGACATCTTTTTTTTATGCTCATACTTGTCCAAATAACTTTGTGGACTGTTTCAAAGTTCAAAATTGTATTTTTGGGTCGTCACATCCTTCAAAATGACATCTTTTTATTTTTCGGTCGTCATGCCTTTCAAAATGATATCTTTTAGAAATTAATTTATTATCTTAAATAAATTAATTCTTTCCAAATTGGTTTGTCATGCCGTTCAATATGACACTTTTTTTTAATTCCATTTTAAGTTGACATTTTATTTAATCCATGATGTTATTATGTTTGAATCATTGCATTGGTTAATACCTTGTCATATGGTCATGTTTGCATAATTTATGTTATATTTGCTACTAACATTGATATTGCAGATTTTGTGATATGTCATGTTAAGTTCAAGTTGGGTCGTCCGCTTTTCAAAGAGACATGTTGGGTTGTCATCTCCCTTCAAATGACACGTTAAGTTCAGATTGGTTTGTCGTCTCCCTTCAAATGACACATTAAGTTTAAGATTGGGTTGTCATCTCCCTTCAAATGACATGTTATGTTCAAGTGGGGTTGTCCGCCTTTCAAAGAGAGAAGATTGGGTTGTCATCTCTCTCCAAATGACATATTAAGTTCAAGTTGGGTCGTCCGCCTTTCAAAGAGACAAGATTGGGTTGTCATATCCCTCCAAATGATATATTAAGTTCAAGTTGGGTCGTCCGCCTTTCAAAGAGACAAGATTGAGTTGTCATCTCCCTTCGAATGACATATTAAGTTCAAGATTGGGTCGTCCGCCTTTCAAAGAGACAGGATTGGGTCGCCATCTCCCTTCAAATGACATGTTAAGTTCAAGTTGGGTCGTCCACCTTTCAAAGAGACAAGATTGGGTTGTCATCTCCCTCCAAATGACATATTAAGTTCAAGTTGGATCGTCCGCCTTTCAAAGAGACAAGATTGGGTCGTCATCTCCCTTCAAATGACATGTTAAGTTCAAGTCGGGTCGTCCGCCTTTCAAAGAGACAGGATTGGGTTGTCATCTCCCTTCAAATGGCATGTTCAAGTTGGGTCGTCCGCCTTTCAAAGAGACAAGATTGGGTTGTCATCTCCCTTCAAATGACATATTAAGTTCAAGTTGGGTCGTCCGCCTTTCAAAGAGACAGGATTGGGTCGTCATCTCCCTTCAAATGACATGTTAAGTTCAAGTTGGGTCGTCCGCCTTTCAAAGAGACATGATTGGGTAGTCATCTTTCTTCAAATGGCATTTAAGTTCAAGTTGGGTCGTCCGCCTTTCAAAGAGACACGATGGGTTGTCATCTCCCTTCAAATGACATATTAAGTTCAAGTTGGGTTGTCCGCCTTTCAACGAGACACGCTGGGTTGTCACCTCATTCAAAGTAACATGTTATTTGCATCATCCTTCTTTCAAAAGGTACATCACCTTCATTGTGCAATTTTGCATGTAACATCAAAGGGTATGTGAATTTTCTCAGTTTGCAATCAATCTCCGTCTTTTGTTTATTATTTTCATCCCAGTCGATCAATGTGGAGTCTTGCTCAAAAGTTCTACTAACGTCTCAATTGTTTTGTTCAATGTTTATCAAACAAATTTTGGTTCGTCAACTTTGTTTGACCAGGATCTCTTTCATCGATCCTAATCAAACAAAGGGGCAAGTTGTTGACACCAAATATTGGTCGGATGGATTTAAAATTAATACATTTTGAGTCAAATACAAAAAATAAATAATAAAAAAAAACTCTCTTTCCCACATCTTTTCTCAAATAATTTTCAATCTCGCAACAGTCCCACGTCGGTATTTCATCCTTTTTGAGGATTTTTGGGTTTCTATATAAACCCACTTCATTCACTATTTTTAGAGGAGGATTTTGGAGGGGAAAACCAAAGAATACT
Source organism: Solanum arcanum (assembly GCA_027789145.1). NCBI lineage: Eukaryota > Viridiplantae > Streptophyta > Magnoliopsida > Solanales > Solanaceae > Solanum > Solanum arcanum. The sequence goes on from CM050940.1 coordinate 6,002,439, forward strand.
CATAAAATTTTGAGAATTCTTGGTTCCCATAGTTCAAAAATTTTAAAGTGTTTTTGTGGTTTTTCGAGTTGAGGAGGTGGAGTCGTCTCCTTCAAACTCGTAGTTCTGGTTCGCCGCCCAGAACCAGGTAAATTTTTTTTCTTAGCCTTGTCATATTTAATTCCCAGCTCTTTTATGTTTTCTGTTTATTATATGTATCTTGTTTTGTTTTTTTAGTTTAATGTAGTTCTAAAAGTCAATTAATATTTGTGTTTATTGTAGTTTTAATATTACCATTATTTTACGGTTTGATGTTTATTTATTTATTATTATTATTATTTTAAAATTGTTAGTAAACTATTTGCTATCTTAACTTTTCAGGGTTTTGTTATTATTCTATTTTTATGTTATTAATTTTTATATATTACGTTTTTGTTGTTTTCATTTCTAATTATGTTTTTTTATTTTGGTTGTTGTTTTCCATATTTTCTTGGGATAAGTTTGTTATGTTTTGTTGATGTTCAGGTTATATTAAATTTTTTTTAAATTGGCCAATGAAAAAACTCTCCGTCGGTTTTGGAGGCCTCCCTAATATTAAAAGAGGGGAATTTTTAGTTTAAGTTAATATAACTTGTTTGTTAAATTGTTAAAAGGGCCGATGAAGAAATTACCGTCGATTTCCAAGGCCTCCCATGTTAGTAAGACGGATTTTATTTTTTAAATTATTATTTCATATATTCAATTTTACTCATTTTTATTTATTACTAACAGTTTTACTAAGTGTGTTTACAGGTACCCAAGACTTGTTTCATTGAAGTTATTCGAAAGGAGTTCGAATTATATTTTACAATTCATTATTTTGTATATATAGATGCTAGGCAAACCTTAGGCCCTTTCTAATGTTGTTGTTTTATTTTATTACTATTATTTATTGTATATTATATTACTGGTATATTATTGTTATCTCCTCAATATGAAAAAATGAACTCAGTCGGCAACCACAGTTGTGGATTTCGAAGGGTGCCTAACCCCTTCCCTTCGAAATTATTTGAACCCCTTACCTAGAATCAAATTGGTTTCGTGGACTCTCTTTTAAGTTAATTAGTTAATAAGTTTCCTAGTTTTCCTAAAAATTAGGTGGCGACTCCCTTCTCCCCTTTAACTCCCATTAATCCTTTTAAACTCATTTTATCACTTTTTAATCCTTTTTACCCGTTTTAAAATTTCTTTTAACCAATTCTTTTTTTAATTGAGTCGTCGCGACGTTGCTCCCATTCAAAGGATGTCAACAATTGAAACAACCATGTCCAAACTTAAATCATATCCAGAAACATCAAGTCTTGAAAGAGAAATCAAATTCCTAAAAACTGAATGAACATAAAAAGTGTGTAATAAATCAAGGTTGTCATGACCTGTGCCTACACTCTGGACATGGCCAACACTCGAAGACCATTGTTGGTCCCCAAGCGAATCCTCATCCTTACTAAATACAAGTGAAAGACTTACTTAAGCATACAAAACTTAAAAATTGAATCAAGATTCAATAGAATTTAACTTTACAAGACTTTGACTCAAATGAACAATTTTGAATAAAAATAATATATACAACTATCCATAAAATAGACAAATTTAGTCTTTAAAAAATTAGATAAAATAAATGATTTATAAAAACTCCTCAACTATATTGACTATCTATGAAACGTCTAACTGGTAAAGATGGAAGTCGAGACAAAATCGATGACTTTCTAACTAAACTGAAAAGTAAATGGTATCCTCCGGAAATAAGAAGGTTCATAATGGTTAACTCGAACTCTGAAATTTATCAACAAAGCTCCTATTGATGATCCTGAATACTTATGTCTCCTTCATGAGAAGACGCAGGTCAATTGGCTCAGTACGTGGAATGTAAGGGGATTCTAAAGCATAACGTAAGCTTGATACTTGAATAAAAAAGTGAAAACATGGTTACCTCTTCTCAACTTGAAACTCAAGGAATACTCAACAATAAGATACTCAACTCAAAGATTTAATACTGAACTCAAAGATATGATACTCGACTATGAATACTCAACTCAATATAAAACAATTATACACATTCTATATATATAAAAAGATTTATAAAACAGTAAAACTAACTTAGTTCGTTAAATAAAATGCAATAACAAACTTAACTTTACTTATGTAAGAAAGTAACATAGTTTTTGTGGGAGTTTCTCTAACGGACTGTCACATTGCGGTTTACCCCTCAAACGTAACCGGCGTCGTTATCTTTTTAAGGACTAAGACTAGCCTATTAGTTTCATGTCATTACATTCATAGGTTGAAAATGCGGAAAATTTAAAACTTTTATTTTCTCTGCTTGGAGGTTTACATAGACCTCTACATACACATAATATGTATTCATATCGAGTATACATCGACCCTTCATATAGGAAGGTTACATAGCCTTCTACATTTATTGCACACACACACACACACACACACACACACACACACACACACACACACACATATATATATATATATATATGTATATATATATATATGTGTATATATATGTGTATATATATATGTATATATATGTGTATACATATGTATATATATATGTGTATACATATGTATATATATATATGTGTATACATATGCATATATATATGTATATACATATGTGTATATATATGTATATATGTGTATATATATGTATATATATATATATATATATAGCCCTTACATACCATCTAAACGAATGTCACAATATGGACATAGCCCTTACATCAATTCAACAAGACCATGTATAGGTCATACGAAAGTACAATATTCAAATAACAAGGAAAGGAATTATAGAGTCAATAAGCTCATACAAAAATCCAAAGCTTAAAGATGACATTTCCCTCAAAAGTTGAGGACCTACCCTACTTTGATGAAAGGAAGAATCCAAGACTTCAAACTTCCAAACTCTTCAACGACCGAAACCTAAAATATTTGGGACAAGGGAAGAAACGGGGTTAGTACTCCACATGTACTAAGTATGAGATCTTATGCACATATACAAGAAAAACATGTTGAAAGGGACTTTTTTTTATCGAAACATGTCATTCTACCCTTTTTGGGGGCTTAACGCAAAGTCAAGTAAGTCATATTAATCAACCAAACGTGCTTACTATCTCAACAAGTAACACTTATCCCAACAAACTTAAAATTATGATTTACTACAATCCTAACATCAAGGAATAATATCACAAGAATGAACAAGAGTTAAAAATATCATAATAAGCAAGACAACTACTCATAAGTCCTTATTAAGTCAACAATGGAATAACCAAGCAAAGCCCCATAACTTTACTCAATCAAGTATCCTCAACAAGAAAACATGACTAATGTCCAACTTTACATATCATTGAATTTAGGCTTACATTTCATCTTATATTATCATTATAATCCAAGGCATATTCACAAATTAACTAATCAACATTTATTATCAACAATATGACATGGTCATCACATATATACATCATATATTCTCTTAACATGAACATATAAGAACCTCCTCCTAAGACTCCCATCAAGACTAACTAGTGCAATGTCTAGGTAGAGTCCCATACCCCTACATAGACTAAGCTAGAACCCTTAGGTTATCCAAGTTAGAGTTCAAATTTTTAAATTTGTTTTACCTTTTGTGAACATCTTGCAATAACCGACATAGACCACATGAGATAGTATGGAATCTGGTGTCATAAAACCCTACACCGAAAGAAGGCGAACTACTTGCCAAGGTAGTAACGAAACATAAAACATAGCGACTACGTGGATCCACTATCTAGTATTCCTATGGGGCAACATAGTTCAAGAACTAGGAGATTTAGTTGGGACCCTCTTTATGCGCCATTCATTATGGTCTCTAGTCTAAAGAGTAATGTAGTGCTCCTACCTTCCCTACGTGGGAAGGGACACTTCTCTATCTAGTTCACTCGGTGCTTAGTTAGAGTCCTTTTTTGAAATGTCTTTAAGACTTTAATTATCAATCATAACTTAATTTAGGTCATAGGGTCTAACCCTTGTATAATCATCATCATTAATAGCTCAATAAGAATTGTATAAGTATAAGTCCTTTCATCACAATTCATATAAGTGAGGTTAACACATTAGCGTTTTATAACATATTAAGGCACATTGATAGTTTTCACCATCCTTATACCACATACACATTAATCAACCTCACAACATAGTCAAGACATTTCAATTCAATATCATACCACCCTATAATCCTAGTATAAGGCATACTCCAATGTAATTTGATGGCTTAACAACAATCAATCACAATTGGAAGTAAAGATAGAGATTCTAAGACTTACCAAGTCTTTCTCATAGCTTATCATCAAGGTCTTACCATCAACCCATAACTATACAAAACTTGGGGAGTTACATCATAGCACAATGACAACCAATAGAATAACAAGGGCAATTGCATCACTACGACACAATTCATCTTTAGATCACAACTTGAGACAAGGTACATAGGAAAATTTCATATTACAATACCTAAATTTCATCTCAAGAACTAGCACTATAGGCCTATAATTCATCTTAATTTAACATTAATAGCACCATAGGATAGCAATCTAATCAACAACCAATTCAATTGAATGATCACCATACTACATAGGTCAAGATCACTACCTAGGGTTAGGGTTAGAGGATCATATTCTTCAATTAAAATAACCCATCAACAATTATCATAAACAAGTGATGATACAACATTTCACCTAATGTTGCCCAAGGACCATCCTATACCTAGCCACCGGTAAAAGATCTTACTTAACTTAGTGGATACACTAGCTCTCCTACGTGATCATCTAAAAAGTATAACCCGTCGATTCCTATGTTGGATAAATGGTTTACATAGAGACTTGAGTTAATATGATTTCTCATCCCCACATCGGTTCTCAATACTACTTCCAAAAAGTACTTTACCTCATACTTTTGATAAAACTTCCTTCGTTTGGGTTGAAATAATTTACTGAACCCTTTAGATTTAAAAACCTCGTTTTGGAATCAATGTTCCCTCTTTTGTTCAAAACTCTTTTGGAACTCTGAGTTACCTCTTAACTTAAATGTGAAAACATTTATAAACTTTTCAGAAATACTTAGTTCCCTTATAACTTTTGGGAAATGAATTCAACTCTTACTCTTTGCTTAACTTGAAACTTAACTCTTAGGGAATATTTAGTTCCCTTATAGATTTTTAGAATTTAACTCAACTCTTATTGACTTGGACTTTAAGTCTTTAAAACAAAGTGAAAACTTTTGTGAAAGACTTTAGAAAACTTTATAAACTTTACTTTGACTTGATCTTAACTTATAGACTTGGCTCTTAACCTTCCTATAATTGAAGTATGGATTCAAGGTTCATGATCTCATGTGGATGATTTCATGATTTTCAAATTGGAGGGGTTCATGCGGAATCATGAACGTGAACTACTCAACTCGAGAACTCAAAGATACTTCTCAACTCAAGACTTTTAGACTTATAGGGTTCATGCAGAATTATGAGCATGAACAACTCGACCTGACTCGACTCGAAGGTCTACGTAACTTGATGGAACTCATGTATGTGACTCTCTCATTCTCTTATTTATTTCCTCAAAAATTAGTTTAATTCAATGATGGATCTCAAAGAATTCACAATTCAACTTAAAGACTTTCTTGAACTCTACTCTTAACTCTCTCTTGAATGTGAATTATGAATTTAAGAGTTTTGGTTCAAGACATGAAGGATTGAGGTTATATGTAACACCACGTAGCCAAAACATACCAAAAAATAGTTTTTCACAAAAATCTACAGGTGCTACCACCGGTGGCATCGACGGACCGTAGCCTGAACCACGGTCCGTCCTGCACAACGGTCGATGGGATCAGAAATTCCCAAAAATTTCAGCCTAGAAAATTTTTTTTAAGTCTTGGACGACTGACGGACTTACGATCTAAAGGTTAAACGACGGTCCGTAGTCCGTGACCGTCGATCAATACTCCCTTCAACCACTCTCTGACAAGATCTATGGATGACCATCATAGTTCGTAGGTGGACATACGGTCCGTAGGTCTGACTGTAGGGGGAAAATACGCAGCCAGTTTAAGGGAAATGAAGTTGGGTAAACTTAAAATGATCATAACTCTTAGCAAACAATGAATTAGGCCTCCCATGACTTATCCACAAAAAGATAATTGAATTATCTTTCCATAGCCACCGATCTTGCTAAAATCAGACCTCCGAATTAAAAAGTTATGCATATTTTAATAAAAAGGCCTGTCAAACAGGCGCTCAAGACGGACCCAACGACGGGGCGTCGGGCGCTCGACGGACCGTCAGTCCTGGCCGTCGTGAGGCCTGACAGCAACCTTCCCAGGGGTCTTTTTGACCTTTCCCACTCCTTTTAAACCCTAAGTCACGTCGTTTTGACTCTAAATTATCATATTTTAGTCAGTTTATGTCTTGAAACATAATAAAAACATATCCAAGTCAAATCATTAAATCAAAACTTAGAAAATTAGAAGCAAGAGAGGAGAAAAAAAGTGCAAGAACCCTAGTTCAAGAACACCACAAGCTCCAGCAGTTCCAACCCCGAAACTTAAGTATTTTTTCGTGGATTTCATCACCTGGTAAGTGGGATTTCACTAGTGGGATCCTTTCACCCATTGGGTCCTTAATTTCAGTCATTTCTTGATTTTCTTATCATGATTAAACCTAGGGTTTCTAGAACTTTGATATAACTTCATAAATTTATTAAATATATGTTCCAAATCAAATTATCATGTTATTACTCAGATTATCGTATGAATTTCAGAACCCTAGCTTTGTATTTGTTTAGTTATTGAATTACACGTGCTAGGTCATATATTCCAGACACTTCAGATATACATGCCTCAGTTATAAATGCATAATTACCAGATTAATTATTGCATTCTCAGTTTGCATGTTCAGTTTTGAGCTATCCAGTATTTATAGAAATTCAGATATAATCAGTTAATTTACAGAATTCATTGGGAGTAGCATAATACCAAGTTGGACTAGGGTTTATCAAACCCAATAGTCCCAGAACTACTAGCCAAGTAGGTTGTAAGTCCCCTCTGTGGGCAATCACTTTAGTGATCACGCCAGCATGCCTTTATACCTTTGGCAGGGTATATTGGGTCCTCTCGATGGGGCGTATACGTCGGACTCCACATTTAGCTCATGTGGTTTTATTATCGGTTATTAGTAGCTCCTACGGTTCAGTCAGACTCTCTGCATTGAACATTTATTAGTATATTCAGTATTCAGTTTCAGCATGTTATAAATTGGTCATTGCATCCAGTTAGCTCAGAAATCAGCACATCACGTTCAAATTATTATACTTGTTTTTGTGCTTGTTCAGTTATGTTTTATTTCGGCTTTACTCTATCCTACATGCTCAATACCTTTCAAGTATTGACACATACGTGCACTACATCTTCTCATGATGTAAGTTCAGGTTCTCAGCATCCAGATCACGCATAGATCAATTTTTCGATCTCTAGTTCAGCAGATTCAGTGGTGAGTCCTCATTCTCCGAGGACAACAATCACGAGTTTCATTTCAGTCTTTACTCATTTAGTTTCAGTTTTTGTTAGATTTAGCTGGAGCTTGCCCCATTATTTCTAGTTTAGTTTAGAGGCTATATTCAGACGTAGTTTGATTCAGTTTAGTATTGAGTTAATATTTCTTTTGTGTTAAACTCATTATTTCAAATATCTCAGTTATAGAATATGGGTATTTACCATCTTTTCATTTTAAGTATGATTTAGCTTCCGCAACAGTTTATTATCTTTAGTATGGTCATGATCATGCCAGCAGGGTTAGCTTTGGATCACTTGTAGTCCTAGGTTCCTTGTCTGCGTCTCTGGGGTAGCTCGGGGCGTGACATTATACTTTTGACTTATGAATACATAATTTTCACCCTTATACTCACTTAATTGAGTCTTGAAAACAAGTTACTAGAAGTTGTACGAGACTCATCAAAAAAATTGGAAGGGGCTCTCTCAAAAGGTTTGGAAGAACTCTCAAAACTTAATATTGACTTTACCTTGAATTTGAATTGTTGTTTAAAAGTTATGATTCATGTTATGGATGATTTTTAAGTGTTTAGAAGTAGTTTAAAGTGTTTAGAATCAAAAGCAGTGAAGATGCATTTTAAACGAACTCAAACAGAGTAATCAAAGGCAAACTGGAGGGGGCAGACGACCCTGGGGTATGAGTGGCGCGGGGCGCCAACCCCTAACAAACAGAGATGGTTTTCCGTGCCAAGCCCCAACCAAGAAAATTCTGTTGAGCACTTTTTCTTGTTTTCTCTCCCTAAATTGCCTAAATTCGAACGGTTTCTACCCTAATCACTTGGATTCGATTGCTTAACTTAATTATACTCTAATATATTTGAAAAAACACAAAAAAATTACTCAATTTTATCTCAAGGAATCATTAAAACACCAACACAATAATATTTAGATGAACTTCAAGAACACCTTTCAAGAACTCATTAAGAACTCTAATCTTTAAACTTTAAGCATTAAATTTTGCTGAAAAAATATATGATTGGCGTGTGGGTGAAATAACCCAACACTATGAAAGCTTACATACCTCTTAGAGATTATATCCATGGCAAAAATCCGCAACTAAACTCAAGAATGTCGATGAACGCCTTCATCCTTTCATCTTTTCTCCTCTTTTCTCTTCTAGCCTCCTCTTGAACTCTCAACTAAAATCCTAAGCATATTTTAGGATTATGAAATTGAACCTAAAAAGATTATAACCTTAAAATATGACTAAAATGAATTAAATCTACTTGGATAAGGAAAGGACAAAAATACCCCTCACTATTTTCGGCAAACTTTCCTTAACTGGACAACCTAACTTCAAAAGGTCACATCTCACTCATCCGAACTTGAAAAATAGCAAGCTCGACGGATTTGGAAATATAATTCAAATATATTTTCTATGGTGTCTTGTAGCATACCTAAATTATCTTGTGCTAGGAGCTATGATCGTTTGAAGTTAAACCAAAACTCATATTTAGCTTAACTTGCAAAATTTCAGATTTGTTATTTCTAGTTTAATTTTTTTTTGAATTCTTGGTGCTAAATCTAGTGAAATAATCAAACGATAATTCCCTATGCCTCATGTGATTTCCCATGCACAATAATTCTTTTTATTTGGACTCGTAGTGAATTCCTGCAACATAGTGGATACATGAATAGTTGCACCAGAATAAAGCCACCAAGTATTATTACAAAATTCTACTAAATTTGATTCGAAACATACAAGACACTAAATGTACCTTTCTTTTCAAATCAAGCTTTAAATTTCAGACAATCTTTCAGATAGTGTCATCCCTTTTTTTTTACACAAAAGACACACATCAACCTTGAGTTCCTTGTAAGTGTCTTGTTAAACTTTAGCAGGTGCTTTATTTTTCTTAAACTCTTTGGCTTTCAATTTAAGTCCTTTACCATCTCCTTGACATATTAAGTTAACGGAATGACCTCCTTGTTTCTTAAGTCTTGACTCCTCTTGTGTAACCATATTGGTCAATTTACTAACATCTCACTTATCCTTAATAGTGTTGTAATTAATTCGGAACGGTTGATACTCAAGAGACAATAAGTTGTAAATAAATTGAACTAAGAAGGTGTCATCCATTTTTATCCTCAAGGTCCAAAGTCTTGCTGCAATGTTAGTCATCTCGGTGATATGATTTTACATATTACGCGACCAATCAGACTTCATGGTCGTTAGTTCAACCATTAGTGTATCAGGGAGAGAATTATTAGCAAAACGAAAACATTCTTCCACAAACTTCAGGTATACCGTGACACTTTCTGTTTGTGGAATAGTACTATTAATGTTGTTAGCAACAGTCATTCACATGAACATAAGACTCAATCTTTTAGAGCGTTCCTATGATTTATGAAAAGACTTCTCACCCTCACTGCTCTTATCAGTAATGACAGTAGGTTTGTCATTTAGCAAAGCCAAATCAAGATCCATCACACTAAGTGGAACTGGATTTGTTGATGTCATTCAGAGAAATTCAATCCATTGAGCATATTAATAGATGAAGATGCAAATGAAGAGGAATAATGCAAAGAGATACATGCGTTACATATCAAAATAAAGTGAATTCAGTAAAACGATAAAAGTATATTGTAATTCTCCTTTACGTAATACTACGACACGCTATCATAATTTAAATTTCATTTTTTAATCTTTAACATTCACATACATAATTTTAACCAAACATATACGATATGTTTGAATATACAATATATGTTTAATTCACCTCATAATTTTCCCTTCGTAGAATGATAGATTTTCCTTTAGATAAAACTTCTAAAAATTCTAGCATTAGTAAAAGTCAATTTATCTATTTATTTTTCAATATAGACATTTTATTAACCTTCATAGAAAAATGACAATTTTATGAGTGCATATTTTTCTTAACCATACTAGTTTGACCACTTTGGTGACTAACTACTATATGAATACAAATGCATACATAATCTCATTAAATTTTGTACATGTGAATAATTTGAATAATTTTTGTTGGACCACTTTGTGGACTAACATAATATAGAAACATAATACACGTGTTAAGTGATCATAAACATGATATGTGTAGACGTTAATTTTCTCTAGTTTGTCCTCTTTGGTGACTAACAAACTATATAATTACAAAGCACACTAACATCATAAAATTTTGTACATGTGAATAATATTTAATATTTTAGTTTGTTCACTTTGGTGACTAACAAACTATAGAAACATAATACATGCATCAAGTGATAATAAATATGATGTGTATGCGTTACTTTCTCAAGTTTGACCACTTTGGTGACTAACAAACCATATAAATACAAAGCACACATAGAATCATAAAATTTTGTGCATGTGAATAATTTAAAACATTTTAGTTTGACCACTTTTGTGACTAACAAACTATAGGAATATAATACATGCATCAAGTGAACTTAAACATGATATGTGGAGACATTAATTTCTCTAGTTCGGTCATTTTGGTGACTAACAAAGTACATTAGCACAAAGTACACATAACATCATAAAATTTTGTGCACGTGGATAATTTTAAAATTTTAGTTTGTCCACTTTTGGTGACTCACAAACTATAGAAATATAGTACATGCATCAAGTTGAAAAATCATATCAGTCTCTCTTGGAATACTAAATCTGTCAATAAGGAACTGTACTAATCTACGTATGTCAAGTGATCATAAATATTATATGTGTAAACATCAATTTTCTAGTTTGGTCACTTTGGTGATTAACAAACTATATTTCACTAAATACACACATATTATTTATTACTTATTTTAACGATCACTTTAATTTATTGCACAATCTAAAAAAACATAATTATTACATTATGGTAGGATTAATAATTTTCAAAATTTGTGCAATCTAAAACAAAACGTAATTATTTATTTATTTGCGGATGCTGGACGATAATTACGTCTTTATTACCCTACCAAGGCTGATGCAGTTATATAATTTATAAAGATTGAACTGCTCAAACTATACAGAATCTGATGCCACATGCAAGATTAAATACTTGAATACATAATATCAGGATTTTAAACGCAGTAATATTACATAGAGATTGTTAAGGGAAGATACTTGATGAGAAGAATATCATCACAATAAAAACGGAAGCGTTAGTCGTTAATTGGTTTCTACCTTTTTGCCCTATCTTTATGTTACCACAACCATCAACAATAAAATTATTATAGAGAATATGTGATAACCCTAATGGGTGAAGGGAGAATCAATATATAGAGGTTATGACTTAATCTGGGATGTCCATCAAGTAATCAATGTACGGACGAGATCTATTCCTTATTAAATATTATTTATGGTAGGACTTGGGCTATCAGTAAGAAATAATTAATAATAATTAAAAATAATTCTTACACTTTGTTCGTCTGGATTCTCGGAGTTGTAGTTCAGTGTGAAAGCTTGTGCTAACAATCTTGTCGTCCCGACTCGCTGCTCCGAAAGAGGTAAATATTTTCTTTTACGCTTTATCTTCTTTATATTTATTCATTTTAGAATTTAGAGTACTATGAGATTTTGTGAATGAAGCAATGAACTGCCATTCTAAATTCATTTGTTAGTTTCGATATAGCTTGGTTTTGTTGTGAAAAATCAGTTGAGTCTCTATTTAGTTCTGCTTGAGTAGTCTACTGTCCTTTGGTTTCAACTTCGAGTTTGATGGATGCTTTATTCGGTTTTCTCCATTAATTACTTGTGCTTGGTTGCTTTCTTTGTCGTCTTGATGTGTTGCAGTAGCTTGTTATCATGTTATCTTAATCTCTTAGGAGTAGTTTACATTCTTACATAATTTGAATGAAAGTTGAGATATGATGTTGTACCCCCTTCCACCAGTTTCTAATTATTGTTTTTCTTTCCACATTTTTTTGCTTAATGTATTATCAGTTTCTTCATACAAAATAAGTTGGTTTTAGTAAAGAGATGACAGTCATTTCATGATTAATTTAGTAAGTTCCATCTCATTTTCAGGTGCATGTGTCTTGGTTGATTTCTGTGTTTCTTAGTGTATATTGTGAGCACTGATTGTCTGTTCTAAGTGTATGTTGGTTGTTTCAGTTGTTAAATATGATTGACTGAACTTTTTTATTTTTCTGGTTCTCATTAATGTGTCTTACTGTTTGTAATGTTAATTTGCTGGTGTAATATTCAGTGATTAAATTATGGAACCTATGTGAGAGTCTTTAACATAAAACATCGTGTATTTAAAACAACTTTGGTTTTGATAGCATTACTTTGTCTGAAAACTGGTTCATTCATTCATGACCATTTATTAATCCTTTTAAACATTATTTTGTTGCATGTGAAATCTGTTCGAGTTCTGCATGAATTCCTATGTTCTCCCTTGCATCTCAAAATAGGCCAAGGAGGCCCGATTCCCATTATCGAGTCAACTTTGTCAACGGAAATTTAATATACAGGGTGTTGAAGACCAAAATGAGTTGATATACATCTTATTTACAAAAAATAGGGTCATATACAAATGCAAGTATACACTCAGTGTATACAATGAATATATATTGTGAAATGACATAGAAAGGGTCCAAAAGGCAGCAACACCATAAAGTTTTAAACAAATGGGCCAAAAGTCCTAGAACTCAACATTTGAATGGGCCAAAAGTCCAAGCACTGGCCCGGGTGAACATTAACCGGGCTTGGGCCTAATTTCTTTGTTCTTTTGATCATTTAATTTGTTTTTTTAGTGTGTATTAACTCTAACCTTAGTTTCTCCGGTTTAAATTTAATATAACCCCCCTTACTTAGACGAATCTTTGAGACACATTTATTTATTATTATGTTATTCATTCACTTTAAGTATTTAAATTTTCAAAACGTTTCTTAAGTTTCGTAATTTAAGCCTATAGATTAACTTAAAACCTTTAATGTTCTTTCATAGTTGTTGAAAAGTTTTGAATCCAGGCTTATGAGTTTGAACTAACTATTTAGTTGTCCTTTAATTTAATTTGGGATTTTGTATGAATAACTTGAGGATTTTCTTTATATCCTTTAATGGTTGTTAAACAAGGTTATTTACTCCATGTTTATGAGTTTAAATGAATTGTATGATTCAAAACTTGATTGTGGATAAAACTCAAGTTAGGTTTATTTTTGAGATTTTACAGGTTTCAAAAGGATTTTATCTAAGTTTTCAATAATATTTTAAAAGTAATTTCAGTTCTCATTAAAAAAAATTGCCAAACTTTTTAATCATTCGGTCAACCGCATGTTAGAGAATTCTCTAACATGCCTAACCCTTCCTTAGAGAATTATTTGAACCCTTACCCGACTCTGGTTTATTTAAAATGTAATCTATCAAAATTTACCCTTTAAATGGTTTCCTTAATTTTCCCCTAAAACTTAAGTGGCAACTTCCAAATTACACATTTTTTTCAAAATAATTCATAAAATTGCAAAATTTGTGAAATCGGCTTCGAAACCTTTAGTTTTGGAAATTGGGTCGTAACAAAATGACGACTACGCTGGGGATTCATCTAGGTTCTAACCACAAGGATTTTATTTTGGCAAACTATTTATTTGCATTAATTGTTATTTTACAAATATGTGTTTAAATGTTGAATATTTATTGTCATTGCATCTCATGATATATATTTCAGTCAAACGACAAATAGATTGCATTAGGAAAAAAGGTGGTTACGTGGCTTCCCTGACTGCTCTTAAAAAAAAACACATTTAAATTCTTTTGAAGTGATAAATGAATAGTTGGCTTGTGGTCATAAAACGCCATTCATCACACTTCACCACGTAGTTTGTCCAACTCGGGTAACCATGTCTCATTTCAAAACCCACTCTTAGTAAACTAAGTTAGAGCTAAGCCAAAACCCCTTTTTTAGGTGCATTAACCTAAAATGACCCAATACAAAAGGTGTATTGGGCCCATTAGAAGACCGCCTTATTTCTAATTGACCTCGGGTCATATCAGACGATCATTCAACAATTTGTTAAATTTGAATGATATTGATCTCAGGCATATTTATATGCCTACATTCTCAATAATAGTTCATAAAGTCCTTGAATCGAGAAATGATCTGGAGTATATTAGCTTTATTTTTTGTTATAATTGTGATGAATGTACACTAACACATATGATTACCGATTGTAGGAACTCATGGAGGAATTGGAGTTGGAATAAATAAATGATGAGCAAAGACATGCAGAAAATGACTAAGGCAAAAAGGCACAGTGGTTAGGGCACTATTGGGCACCAGGTGCCACCCTCAAAACATCAGAAAGAGTTTCTTGGCAAGCTTCTAGGCACACACGCCACAAGTGAACTATGCACTTGTTGCTACGCGCGATGGTGGTAAATGAGCAAAGAGTGAAGCACTACTTCAGTGTGGATTCAGATCCTGATCGGGAGTCTATTTAGCTAAATGATGAAGGATCCAAGCTACATCGTGCTGCGAAGTTAAGTCAAGCGCTACATGGGAGGCAACCCATGAATAATATGTAATAAATAGATAGTTATGTTTAGTTTTGAATTTTTGTTTTAGCGTGATTTCAATTCTTAGAATCTAGGATGTACTTTCAATTATTAGTTTTAGTTCGATAGGATTTTCTGATTTATAACTAGTAGGTGCGCGCTCCTGACATGGAAGTTTAGAGAACTTTTTTTGGTGCATTACCTCTCCATCGTGCCTGCATCTGCATGATGGCGTTCCGAGTGACGCGGCGCACCAAGCCTAGAAGTTCTAGTTTTTGGCGGTACAATGGCGCCTAGCTCCCCTAACGCGCTCGTACCCAAATTTTAAAGATCCGGTCTTGACCCAGATCTAACCTGACCCAACCCTTCAAAAACCCTAATTCCTTTATTAATATGCTTACTTACTCATTATCACCTAAACCAGCTCACCAAATCCTCTCCAACTCTTGTCCTCGTTCCTTCTCAAATTCCCCCATTAACACACCTCCATTAACAACACTAACTCTTCTCCCCCTCCCATTGAATCCCAAATATACTTTCCCTACCCATCCCCCACTTATAAAACCAATAATCAACTCCACCCACTTTCTCTTCACCTATTCTCCATACTCTTCTTTTAATCTCTTTTTCCCCCTTTACCATTGCCCAACTGACCCCCCTCCCCTAATTTTTTTTCTAGTTTTCTTTTCTTGGCAGGTTGTAATGGCTCCTAAGGCTAACATATTTCGGGTTCAAAATGAAGTCGAAAGGGTGAAGCTTCAGGGTCTAGTAATAGAGAACCCTTCCATAAATTCGAAAAGAAGGCGGTGAAACAATATGGGTTGATGTGGTTTAACTATTAGAGGGAACCGATATATATGCGGGATGAGTATGTTTACGAAGTAAAGTTGCTAACTCAATTTCCGCCTACTTATAGAACTTTTGTGGAGTTTGGCCTGGAATTTATGTTTGTTCATCCAGGTGACAACAATTTGTCGTTAGTACGTGAATGTTATGCTAATTGGCTCACGGAAACGAAATATAAAACTGTGGCTATTAGAGGATAGGATGTGAAGTTTTTGGTGTGAAAATTGAATGAACTGTTGGACACCCCTAATTTTGATTCTGAGGATTTTAATGTATTGAAGGATAAACCTCTACTTTATAAGGCTTAGAGTCTGATGCTCGGTTGGTGCTTATCAAAGACACTAGGAGGTATAATACTTATCACTTTGCTAACTTCAACTTAGTCGATCGAGTGTGGTTGAAAATTATTTTTAGTATGTTTCTTCCTGCTAAGCATTAGTCTGAGGTCTCCAGGGATAGAGTTGTGCTTGATTACATGCTAATAAATGGGATACCCATTGATGTGGGGGCGATCCTTTGTCAAAATATAATGAAGTTTCAAAATTATATGAGGTGGCATTTTTGTTATGGGGGTTTGATCACCCATTTTCTAAGGGCCCAAGGGATAGAGAAAGAGGCATGTGATCTGATCATTCCCTTTCACCCGAATCCATCGGGTAAGCTAGTTGATGTCACTATGACTAAGGCCCTCGATACATCCTATGGACCGATTTTGTCTGCCCATGAGAGGCAAGCCTATGGAGAATGTGTCATTGCTCGGATGTTTAGGATTTCTGAGTTACAATTGAGGTTTGGTGGTTGTCCTATTACAGAAGGTGATATAGAGGATATGGAAGAATGTTACCCCAAATCTGAGAGTGTGGTCTTTTTATGCAAAACTAGTTCTGCCTTTATGTAGCCCTTAGATGATAATGAGGCCACTGATGATGAGCTGATGGATGGTGACATGGAGAATGTTGATGTTGACGAGGGTAATTCCTTGATGTTGTTTGATGGGAGAACGACGAGGCCTAGAGGCCCCAGGAAGTATTCCTACCTTTTGTTTTGTTTTACTTGTGCACTAAGTACAGTGCTTATATTGAAAGCATGGGGTGATATTCTCTTTGTATATAGTTGTTTAATACTTTATCGAGTCTAGTTCTTAGTTTCTAGTTTAGTATTTTTCTTTTGGGTTTCTCAGTGTTTGTTTTCTGTACTTTTAGTGAGAGATTCTCCCTTTGAACTAAATGTGATTAGTTTATTGCTTTATCTAGTCTTAGAGTCGTCTTAGGAGTGACAATTCCAAATGATGGATGGATGACGACTGTCTTAAGGGAAAATTAGTCACATAGATGAGTAGGATTGAAAAACCAACGTTGGACTTTTAGATCTATGTCCGAATAAGTTAGCTAAACATCATGGGTAGTTTTGTTTTGAATAATGCAAAAGTTTGGTAACTTTGTAAGTATTATGTGTTTTTAAGTTTGACTCAAAATGAAAGAAAAATGGGCTAAATCATGTAGTAATACCGTAATGTAAATTGTATGAGCATATTAGTTGATATATCCTTATATGTGTCATAATGCCATGGGTGGTGAGAATTGAGTGGTTCTTTCTTAACTTGATATCCAGAACTTGCCTTATGTGTATTGAATTAGTAGCTTGTATGACTTAAGGAATGTGATAGAGGCTTTTCTTTGAAATAGAAATTCTTTAATATAATTGTATGCCTACCATTGAATCTATCCCTAGTGAGCCCCATTGAGCCTTTAGCCTTCTTTATTGATAAACCATATGATAAGTCAAAGCCCGTTGTTTGATACCAAATACTTTGATCCTATGAAAATCCTTAATGCTTTATGTTAAGAAGAAGAGTTGGAAAATGATTGTTGATATATCTAAGGGTGAATTACTACGTCGTGTGGGAAAGAAAAATTCATATTTTTCCCTAGTCGTTAGTGACAATATGAACCTCGACTAAAATTGAGGGTGACTAATTTAGAACTATGCTTGAAGCATTGGCTCTGATCTTATCAATGTAAATGTTTACCTTATTCGGATGTTAAAATCTAGAGTTTCGGTTGCTAGTGCAAAGATATAAAAAATATAAAAGAAAAAAGAAAGGGAAAATATAAAGCAACAGGGGGATATAGTTACAAAGTGTGTACTATGAGGAAAAAAAATCTATGAGGAAGGTTGTGGGCTAAATAATAACATGTGAATTAGGGAGGAGTAGTCACTAAAATGATTCCTAAATATTTTCACCCTTACCTTAAGCAGACATTACAACTAAATGAAAGTCCTTTTGATTCCTTGAGAAGTATAATGCGAAAGTAAGAATACACTATGGTCAAGCTTATGATATGTTGAGGAAAGTAAGAATTTCTTTTGTGAGATTCTGAGAGTGAGTTGTTTGTTTGAAAAATAGGCCATGTTGTTTTTGAAATTGCTTGAGTGAAAGGCTTTACTGAACGTAAACAAGTGAGGGAAATCATGGCATGTTTAGGACTATCTAATTGATGTGTGGTATGAGTATGCATTAGCCCATAAATATAACAAAAAATAAAGGGTCGTCTATTGAGAATGTGTGTACTTTGTGTAATCGTTGTGAATTGTGGCATCCAATGTGAACTACAAGATCATGATTAAAATGCTTGGTTGATTTTAAGGTGGGTTGATAAGTCCAAGGGGTTCGAAAAAGAATTGATAGTCTAGATATTGTTTGAGGACAACCGAAAGTCTAAGTGTGAGGTGGTGATCTTAGGCATATTTATATGCCTAAGTTGTCAATATTTGCCTATAAAGTGCTTGAATTGACGGATGACCTTGAGTCCATTAGCTTGATTATGTGTTATACTTGTGATGAATGTACACTTACACATATGATTAGTCATTTTAGGAACTCGTGAAGGAATTGGATTCTGAACGAAGAAAGATGAGCAAAGACGTGCAAAAAATGACTAAGGCAAAAAGGCACAGTGGTTGACGCACTGTTACGTGTGACGCGCTAGAAAAAGTTTCTAGGCTCATTGCTACGGGCGGCGCACCAGAAGTGGAAGTTCTGCACGCGTTGCTAGGCGCGATGGTGGTGCACACGCCACCCTTTTTTTGACTTTTCCAAGTTGTAAACGCTAAATAAGATTCCTAATTTGAGTAGGATTTATTCTCAATTTATTCTACTATTATAAATATATCCTTAGGTCTCCATTACAAGGTTCGACTTTTGAATTGGAGTGCAAGAGAAAGAATATAATTTGTAAAAGGTTTTTATCTTCTAACTCTTTAATTTTCCTGAAATCGCATGAACAATTGTCTTTTGTGATTTTCTAATAGTATGAGTATCTAGTCGCCCTAGTTCTGGGGCTGTAGCTACGAATTGATCATTGAATATTATGTGGATATGAATTGATTTTCTATTGGCAATACAAGTTACATTATATATTTTTGTTTTACTATTTAATGCTTGATCACCATAAGATAAACATAGTGTCTGATCTTAAAATCCAGAGAGGAAGAAATAAATAGACCAAAGAATATAGAGAGCTTGGTCAAACCATTAGTTTGAGGTGATTAGTTGTCACTATTCGAGTCTACACCCTAGACGTTGCCGGCACTCGAAGAACGTTGTTGGTCCCCAAGCGAACCCTCATCCTGGTTGACTACAAGTGGAAGACTAACTTAAGAATGCAAAAGCTTAAAGCAGAATTAGAAATAATAAAACTCATTTACAATGCTTTAACTCAATTGAAAACTTTGAATAATAAAATAAATTATTCAACTCACCATAAAATAGGCAACTTTAGGCCTCATTTAATTGCACTTAATGGAGGTATGAATCTTAATCATTCAAATTCAGCTCATTAAGGTTGTTTGGTTTTTAGCTCTGAATTTGAATCATTCAGATTCAGCCTATTAAGCTCATTTATTTATTTTTAAAATGGAAAAGGGCCTAAATACCCTCGAAGTATTTAAAATGGTACAAAATTACCCTCCATCCACCTATTGGCTCCAAAATGTCCTTCTCGTCCACGTATTGGCTCCAAAATACCCTTGTCATCCACCTTTGGGTTCAAAATTGACCACTTATTTAACTGTTTTAAAATTAAACTGTTTAAAAAAAATTTAAAATATGTGGTGCTCAACTATTTATTATATATAACTTATTAGTATAATTTATAAATCAATCCACTTCCCTGCCAATCATTTTTCGTACTTAACTTTGTTTCCATGTTTGACTATAATAAGTACTGCATTGTCTTCTCTTCGATGCTAGTTCAATAACATTTCTTATGATGGTAAGTTTTGAAAAATTCAATGATTGATTCACGTCTTACTAATAAGAACATTATTTCAATGAAATTAACATAAAGTCAAATGTTCACTATTTTAATTGATCGATAAAAAGAATGAATTCAAAATTGTGTTGTAAAATAAATCATAGATATATATAGATGTGGCCTATAAATTATACTTTAAGACTTTTAACGATAAATTGAGAATTCTGAAAAAGTACTTTTCAAATTTTTTGAGCCGAACTTGTATAGAGTAAGTTATTTTTCTAGCCAACCCCCACCCTGCCCGGCTCACGGCCTACTAGTAATAGAGTAGGTTATTTTTCCAGCCAAACCCTCCCACGCCCTAGGTTCATGACTAATTGGTGATGGCTTTTGAAAAAAGTGAAACGAGTATGTTATTTTGAAACTTTTTTTAGTGATGGGTGGGAAGTAATTGATTTATAAATTATACTAATAAGTCAAATTATAAGAAAAAGTTGAGTGTCACGTATTTTAAAAATATTTAAATTGTTTAAATTTAAAACCGTTAAATAAGTGGTCAAATTTGAACTCAAAGATGGAGGGCAAGGGTATTTTGGAGACAATAGGTGGGAGGGGAGGGTATTTTGGAGCCATTAGGTGGATGGGGGGTATCTTGTACAATTTCCAATACTTCGAGAGTATTTTAGGCCCTTTTCCATTTCTAAAAAGCCTCTTAATGTGTGTGAAGAGGTCTGAACGAATCAAATTTGTAGGAGACTCTTAACAACATTCAAACTCATTTAATAAGTTATCAAATAATCGGGCTTGCCTTTTTATCTCATAACTAAAAACTTTTTTTCTCTCTTTTCTCAATCAAACACCATGTTTCCCTCTTGAACTAGTAAGTTTTCATAAATCCTTTCAAATATTTTTTTATATTAATAATTTTCTTGTATTGACGTGTGTCAAAAACATTGGTTCGAATAATATTTTTGGTGTACTGTTGTTTATCAAGATTTTTTAATGAAAAATAGTACTCCAAATCATGAATATTAAAATTTTTAAGACTTTTTTTTTTATCAAAAGTGATATATTTTGTTGAAATAAATTTTTTTATAATATTTTATTAATATAATGATCATTTCACATGTACATTCAGATATTGAAAACAAACAACACTAGTTTTTTAGTGTTCAGATTTAGATACCACATCTTAATATTCATATATGTATTCAAATAAAAACACCTGAATCTTAATGCAAATCTTAATATTTAAATGTGTATTCATATTGAGACCTCTTAATCGTAATGAAAATAAATGAGACCTTAGTCTTCAAAACATTTAATAAAATAAATGAAATTCACATACTCCTCAACTACACTGACTATCAATGAAGCCTCTAACTGATAATGATGGAAGTCGCGATAAGACCCACAACCTCCTAACTAAATTGAAAAGTAAACAAAATCCTTTGGAAACAAGGATGTTCACCATAGCTAACTCAAACTATCGGATGTATCAACAAAGCTCTTGCTAATGATCCTAAATACTTGTGTCTGCATCATCAAAAGATGCAGGTCAAATTACTTAGTACGTGGAATGTGCGAGTATGTAAGGGGAATTCTAAAGGATAAAACATAGGCTTGAACTTGATAAAAAGGAAATATACTTGCCTCTTTTCAACTCAACTAAAACCAAGAATAAGATACCCAACTCAAAAATTAGATATTCAACTCAAAGATTAGACACTCAGCTTCAAAGATATGATACTTGACTCAATGAAGCACAAATGAACTCAAGATACTCACCTAAGGTACTCAACTCAAAATACTCAACTCTTGATACTTAAGTGAACTCATTTCGATACAAAGCAGTTTAAAAAAGTGAAATATAAAGAAAAGTTATTAAAAACATGATGTTAACTCAAAATAATAATATCATAAAAAATATATCATGATTCCTCTCAAAGTCTACTTGTGCAATGCATGAATGAATTCTCATACCTCAATTCATACTAAGTAGAACCCTTGAGGAACCATGTAAATAATATTGTGGGAGTTTCTCTAACTGACAACCATCAATGCGAGCCTAAGTGATGATACAACGTTTTACCTAATGCTGCCAAGGACCATCCTATACCTTACCATCTTTATAGGACATTACTTAACTTAGTGGATCCACTAGCTTAACTTACGTGATCATCTAAAAAGTATGACCCATTAATACCCATGATGGCTACATGGTTTACATGGAGACTTGAATTAATATGAATTGTCATCCCCACATACATGCTCAATACTATTCCCATGATATAATTTATCTCATGCTTTTAAAATAACTTCCTTCCTCTGGGTTGACATAATTTTCTCAACCCTTTTTAGCTATAAAAAGCCCTCTTGGAATCAATTTTCCATTTTCTTGCTCAAAACTCTTTTTGGAAATCTTAGTTTCCTCTTTAACTTAAATGTGAAAACAATAATAAACTCTTAGGTAATACTTACTCCCCTTATAACTTTTGAGAAATGAACCAACTCTTAAGGAATACTTAGTTCCCTTATATTACTTTGGAGGAAGATCCTCAACTCTTTACTCTTCAATTGACTTGAACTTTAAGTCTTTAAAATAAAGTGAAAACGTTTATAAAAGACTTTAGAAAACTTTATAGTCTTTTATTTGACTTGTTCTTAACTTCTAGACTTGACTCTTAA
Source organism: Solanum arcanum (assembly GCA_027789145.1). NCBI lineage: Eukaryota > Viridiplantae > Streptophyta > Magnoliopsida > Solanales > Solanaceae > Solanum > Solanum arcanum. Next base: position 6,025,282 of record CM050940.1, read on the forward strand.
CTTTCCTTGAATTGAAGTATGGATTAAAGGTTCATGATCTCATATTTATGGATGATTTCATGATTTTAACTTGGAGGGTTCATGCGAAAATTTGAGCATGAACTACTCAACTGAAGAACTAAAAGGTACTTCATAACTCAAGATTTTGTTCGACCTAGGTTCATGCGAAATTATAGGCATGAATAATTCAACTCAAGGAATTCATGGGTAACATGTAATAGTCCCATGATTAGAAATATAATCTCAAAAGGAATAGGAAACTCAATACTCAATACTTATAACTTACAGATACTACTCCTTTCAATGATACTCAATTTATGGAATTCATGTGGAAGTTATGGGCATGAACAACTCGACTCGAAGATCTAAGTAACTAGATGGAACTCATGTATATGAATGTTTTCATTTTTTATTTACTTCCTCAAAATTTGGTTCAAATCAATGATGGGTCTCAAAGAATTCACAATTAAACTTAAAGACTTTCTTGAGCTCTACTCTTAACTCTCTCTTGAACGTGAATTATGAATTCAAGAATTATGGTTCATGATATGAAGGATATAAGTGATATTTTTGACTCATGAATACATACTCTTCAATCTTATACTCACTTGCTTGAGTCTTAAAACAAGTTACTAGAAGTTGTACAAGACTCCTCAAAAGGACTTTAGAACGTTTGAAAGAATTCTCAAAAACATAACTCTCAACTCTACCTTGAATTTCAATTATGAATTCAAGGTTATGATAATGTTTGAATGATTTTATATAGGAATAACAAGTTTCTTGAAAAATCTTGGATAAGAACTTGAATAGAAACCTTCAAACCGTAGATTGAAGGTAAATGATAAAGAAAACCTTTCTTGAGATTATTGAATTAGTTTCTTGTAATATCTATGGTCAAGAATTATGATTTTCATTAGTAAAGATGAAAATCTGATTGTTTGAACCTTTAAATAGTCAAGAAATTTGTTTAGGGTTTTCTTGTAGTAAAAAATGCAAAAACGACTCTTTTTAATATTTTTCCATCGGCTAATTTGTAATAGCACTGTATAGGTTACTAAAATTTCCATAACTTCTTACTCAAAAATTGGATTGATGTGAAATTGATGGATTGGAATGTATATTCAATTACCTTTAATTGGATAGGTTATGGCTCATGTAACTCTAAATATTCTAGGAGATATGGTCAGTTAAAGTTGACGCAAGTAGAATCTTACATCAAAACATAATTAACTCTAACTAAAACCCTAAGCGTATATTAGGATTAGAAAACTGAACCTAAAAGTATTATAACCCTAAAATATGACTTAAAACAAATTAAAACTGATTGGATAAGGAAAGAACTAAAATACCCCCTCACTATTTTCGGCTAACTTTCCTTAATTTGACAATCTAATTTCAAAAGGTCATATCTCAGTGATCCGAACTCGAAACTTAGAAAACTCGGAGGCATTGGAGAGATAATTCAAAGATATTTTCAATGGTATCTTTTAGAAGACCTAACACATGATGTTTTATGAGTTATGCTCATTTGGAGTTGAGTCAAAACTCATACTTAACTTAACTTGCAAAATTTCAGATTTTGATATTTCCAATTTAATTCTTTTTGAAACTCAAGGTGCTAAATCTAGTGAACTGAACTTAATACTTAAGAAATTTTTAATTCTTAGGTGAAATCTCACTCACTATGATTAACGGCTCAAGTCTTAGTTCAATTTTTTTCTAGGGTGTTACATTAGATTTTAGGAGTGACGCCCAAGCGTACACCTTGTTTGGTTATGAAACATGATGAAATATAAATGCTCGCTAGTTAGTTTATTTATCCCCGTTCAATGATGTTAAATATCTAATTGGGGTGCGCGACGAGAGGTGTGTAGCCCGAATCATACTATCAACCCTGTAATCCACTAATTTGACAACTGAAATCAGTTCTAAGCAAATAATTCGATAGATGAGATTCAAAACATGTTGCAGCCCTGGAATTGTCTTTTACTTGGTCGAAATATCATCTCAAAGTCATTCACATTTAGTTACGTGTATTTAGTTTGTAATTGGTCATAGTTAACAATCAATCATCAACTCTTAAAATTGTTATTTTTATTTTTAGTTGTATAACTAAGTGTTAAATATAAATTGATCATAAGACCCTTGGAAACGATAACTCGTTTCTTAAAGAATCTATATTACTTTTCCGACCATGTACACTTTTGTTTATATTGGAGAGCAACAAATATATATGTCGATTTGTGTGTATCATTGTCCCTTGGGGTTGGGTTTTTATTTTATAGGTAGTTTCTTTGTTTAAGTCAAAGAAAGATCATCCCTATCAGAAAAAAATCTAAAAGTACCAAGAATTTTGGAAATGAAGATTTCATAAGGAAACTTATTTTAGTTTACCATTGTACCCCACAATGACCTCGTTGTTTTTGAAAATTATTTTCCACACCTACGTTACGGATGTTACTTAATATTCAGTCAGTTTCAAGTCAATTTTAAGAAGTCTTTGTTTCTCAAGAGGGTTTTAAATTGAACCTTCCAAAAAGTTTATAGTTGAACCTTCATTCGAATCACATAGTTTGCTCTGTTCAAATATATTTCTTCAATTAAAGGTTTAGTTCACAAAATGATCAAATTTTTCCCATTTGGCCACCTTTTTGGAGTCCTTTAATTTTTGAATTTCGGACTAATTTGTATCAAGGAAAACAAATGTTATTTGCTTTATATGTTACTTTGGTTGATTATTATGATTAATAGACTAACTCTATGATTGTTTGAATTATTTTACAAGCATATACTGATTTGTGTTTGTAGTCAAACATCTCACCTCACCAAAGTACCGGCTAGCAGAACATCCTTATTTTACACGGTGTAAGGTCAAGGAAATTTCTACACACTCTTCATTTCTTACTTGGAATACAGAAATAAATCGTTCAAATGGATTCCACCATCAACGTAGTTGCTTCGTCCGAAATGATCTCCACTTCATCTATCGCGATCAATCCTAGTGCCTTGGTAGCAACAGAATCATCCATGGTAGTCATTGCTCGTCTAGAGCGACAAATTGGTGAATTAAATCTCCAAGTAATTCAATACCAAGCTACTTCTCTGAACCTACCACCTGATGCTTGCCAAAAAGGGCCGGTGCCACATTTATTTCCAACCTCAAGTGAGTTCAATCAAGGAAATCAGTTTACCACCTTTCAATAAACTCAAAGCATCTCACTTACTCATTCAACTCAGGATACTCCTCTTGTGTACACATTTTATCCTCCAAAAACTCAAACGGTAACACATCATACTCCGCAATTGTATAATCATGTTACGGCTCCACCTATTATCAAGGCTTAGGAGTTTCACCGTCAAGATGATAATCACTATGTTAAATTTGAGAATGATACAAAATCAATTGATGTTGAAATGATGAATAGGAATATGAAAATCTTACAGGATGCTATGAGAGGTCTATGTGGGTTTGATAGTAGCCACAGTGTGATATATGAAGAAATTGTGCACATTCCCCAAGTTGAGTTTCCACCAACTTACAAGATTCCAAAGTTCAAAAACTTCAATGGATCAGGAAATCCTTTCTTCCATTTGAAAATTTACTATGGAAAATTGATTGGCATTGGAAACAACGAAGGGATACGAATCAAGATTTTTGATCAAAGTCTGACTAGAAAAGCCTTGGGGTGGTATTCAAAGCAAGATTTAACTAAATGGCATACTTAGGATGATCTGGCTAATGCTTTTATGGATCATTACAAGTTTCATGTTGAATTCGCTCTTGATAGAATCTCTATTACCAAGATAAAACCACAGTCAAACGAATGCTTTCAAGAATATGCCAGAAGGGAAGAAGTTGCTAGGATGCATCCACCTATGGAGGAATCAGAAATTATCACATATTTCATCCAAGCTCAAGATTCAAATTACTATGAACGAATGATGACAATGAGTGAGAATACATTTGCTGAAGTTATCAAAGCTGGAGAAATGATTGAAGACGATCTCAAGACAGGTAGACCAACGAGTTTTACCTCATCTCAGCTTGCTAATAGGAGGTATGAATATAGTTCATTTGTAAATTAAAAGGAGAAAGAAGTTATGATGTTAATGACTAAGGGAACTACCTCGTATAGTCGTAAACCACCTCCAAGATATCCTAATTTACAATGTTATGTTTGCAAAAATCAAGCAACATTTCATTATCCACGACCAATGCAAAATCTTGGAAACAATGCACCTCATCCAATTTTGAGAAAATCCAACCCGGTCTTCACTCCATCGTGCAAGATTAAGACTCAAGTTTTTGAGAGATCAAAAGAGAAAGGAATACTTCATCTAGTGGAAGCCAAAACTGATTCAGCCGAGTAGTATGACCCAAATAATCGTTGTGCTTATCATTCAGGAGTTGTTGGACAAGATACTAAAATTGTATCTCTCTCAGACACAAAATTCAAGATCTGATAGACAACGAGGTGGTAAAACTTGCTCAAGCTCCACCAAATGCGAACACCAACCCACTACCCAAACATAAAATTAGTTGTTGGTATAACCAGTTGCAAAGAAGAAGCAAGTTTCCTGGAAGTCGCATTTTTTACATTTAGTCTTCCATTTGGAGTTTGTTGTTTCATTTTCTTGTAGTCGCTTTTATCACTTTGTTTTCCTTGTAATCGTTTGTTTGGTTTTGATTTCCTTCGTAAGCATCTTTTATCTATAATGAACTACGTCAGACTTGAATAATCAAGAATGAGCTACATATGCGGTCTATGTTAGCTTCGGTAGCCTCTTTATCTCTTTTTAATGTTTCCTTGTACTTGAACTACGTTCCACCTAAATTCTCAAGCATGAGATACGTAGACGGCCTATGTCGACCTCGAACGTTCCCTTAGTTAAATATTATTTTTCAAAACTTTCCCTTTAAATGGTTTTCTTAACTTTTCCCTAAAAATTAAGTAGTGATTTCCAAATTACACATTTTTCCAAAAAAAATCATAAATTGTAAAAGTTGCGAAATCGGCTTCGAAACCTTTAGTTTTCGAAATTGGGTCGTAACAACATATAAGAAAGATAAAAGAAAAAATAAAATGATATTATGAAATGTTGTGAAATTGAATAGAATATCATTTCAAATAATTTAGTATAAAATAGTCAAAAGTGTTATTTCGTTATTAGTTGATTTAAAAACCCACCACCTTGATTCATGTAAATTAAGGATCTATCGTTTGGTCCATATCTGTCATGGGAGATTTTGCATTGAAAGGATCGAGAAAGACGCACATAAGTATATAAGTTATTGTGTCCATGATATACACCGAGTATCCAAGTGCGGAGTGGATAACTGGTGAAAGCATCTGTGTAGTAGTCCACCCCAAAACTGATTCTATGCCCCGAGATTAAGCGACAAAAGTGTTGGAATACTGACCCCCAGATTTGCCTAATGAATAGGTATATTCTTTGCAGATTATAATAGTAACGTTATGAAAAGAAAATAAAGTACTGACACAATATTTTATCGCAAAAATTCCTCGCTCATAAAGGATAAAAAACCACGACCTGCACCTATGTAGGATTTAACTCTACTTCATTAAACGCTAAGCCTGAACAAGAGATTACAAACCTATGTAACCTAAGGAATTATAAAATCTAATTCCGAGACGTCAAGAACAAACTAGATCTTCGACCACACTACAAGTTATGACTTCAAATTATAACTCTTGCAATTTTAGGAACTAACTCTAATTCCTAAACTCCAACACAAACCCTCCAAGGTTTATGTTCCCAAGTCCTTATGTCGCCCTAACATGAAGACTCTATTCCTACTCCAATTTAGACTTCACCGTGTCAAGAAATAATTAAAGATACAACTCGAAAAAACACAATATAAGCAAACGTGACTTAGGAACTATAAAACATAAGCCTATTGTTCAATTCTTGTTTCCTTGTGTTGGCTGCACTTCATAATCGGAAATCAGTCAAATATAAACTCCCTCTATTTGATTATATTTAACTTGTAATTCTCTGTCTAGGTGCACAAGCTTTGTTGGAAGACCCTTGTTCTATTTATAGGCTAAACAGACCAAAATTCCTTTTCCTACTTCAACTCTGGTTCAACATGTTTTCCTTCTTCAACTTTGCTTCTTCATCCGTGTGAATTTGGAAATTCTTGTAAACTAATTTCATGCATGCTTCCTCTTACTTCAAGGAATTCTTTTTGGAAGAAAACTTTTTTGCACTGATTTCTTGTAGAAAAGGCAACTTTTCACCCGTTTATAGCTTTTAAATCGTGTGGTTGACGTTCTCCTTATCTCGATCATATTCGGTCTAAAAGGAATATGTCGGCGCAGTCAGTTCCTTTAGATCTATTCCTCTATTTATCAATTATCAAAAAAAAACTCGATCTAACAAATTCTCTCTTTTTGATAATGACAAACTATTGCTTCTTGTGTGAATAGATCAATTTTTGTTATGTTAGCTTCGTAAAGAACAACACACAAAGCAAACACATTAGAGGATCAAGTTAGAAAAATAGGGTTATAAGTATTACCCATGCATGCACTTCCCCCTTTTGACATCATAAAACACCGTGAAAACCTACACCACACTAAGAGAATCAAATTTGACACTTAAGGCCATTGGGCTATCACCTACACAAACAGTTAAAAATCAAGAACTCAGATCGTTATAGCAAAGCATTTGCACAAACGTAGGAGATAGACATGAACCTTAAGCTCACACCCAAAATTAGCATTAATTAAAAAGTTTATACACCACAAATATAATCAAAATTAAAGATAGAGTCAAGCACTTGTGATGAGAAAAAAATTTGGAAAGTCAAAGGCTAGAGTGGCTAGGCAATAACAAAGACTCGGCATGAAAGGGTAAATAAAAATCTTCCTTCAACAGCTCAAAAAAAATTGGATTAACAAAATTAGTATTCTTCTCAATTTCAAGGATAGCCTTGGTCTATGCAAGCTTAGTCTTGAGCTTTGTGCTTTATTTTTCTTTAGTAGGTCAACATGTTCAAGATCATAGTTCATATGCAGCTGGTTCATGGCATTTTGGTGAGTACATATGACTTCAATTTCAATTTTTTTTTCGTTTTGTATCACTTTGAAGAACTGGTTCAATAAAATTGTGTCCTCTGGAGAAACAATAGTTCGCTCATTTCTAACCCCCAAAATCAGTAATCACCTTACGAGCATTGTCCACTTCCCAAAGTTCACAACTCTAAATGTACGAGCATCAAGAGTTTTTTCTTACCTAAGAGATTCAGAGGGAGGTAATTCATAATCATTTCATTTACTATCGATAGTCGGATTGACCAGCTTTGACTTGAGGTAATCTTAGAAGGAACATATTTCTTGACTTGATTCATTGATCGTTTCTATTGAGAATTATCTTTGCATTTTTTTCCATAATCTCCTCATCTTTAATTTCAATAAAGTTAGTAAGAGGAATAATTTTTCTTCTTCCCTAGACATGGTACTATCAAATGCAGCACCTGTTGACACCCAATTTTGGACCTCCACAATAAAAAATAATCATCGAGCTTCTTCAATTTTGGACATTTAAAATAATTAGTTTTATAAAAAATCAAAAATAGTTTGCAAGTTATTTTCAAATAGTTGTCCCTTTTTTTTATAATCTTTTTCAAATAATATATATGTTTTAGATACTTTTGTATATTTTGTAAATATTCAAAAATGGTCTCAAAACTATTTGAATTTGGATTACAACTCTTTCAAGATTAGGAACTAACTCTAATTCCTAAACTCCAACACAAACCCCCCAAGGTTTATGTTCCCAAGTCTTTAAGTCGTCCCAACTTGAAGAATCTATTCGTACTACAGTTTATACTTCACTGGATCTAGAAAGAATTAAAGATACAACTCGATAAAAATTCAATACAAGCAAACTTGACTGAAAAACTATAAAAACATAAGCCTATGAATTAGTTCTTTCAATTCTTGTTTCCTTACGTTGGCTGCATTTCGTAGTCAAAAATCACTCAAATATGAACTCCCTCTATTTGATTGTATTCTACTTGTAATTTTCTACTTAGGTGCGCAATTTTTGTTTTGCAAGATCCCTTCTTTATTTATAGACTAAATAGACCAAGAATCATATTCCTCCAACTATGCTTCAACATGTTTTCTAGTTCCTCTCTGCTTCCTTTTCCGTGTGGAATTTGGAAAATCTTGTAAACTGATTTTATGCACGCTTCCTCTTTCTTGAAGGATTTTTTTATGGAAGAAAACCTTTTTGCACTGGTTTCTTGTCGAAAAAGCAACCCTACACCGTTTTATAATTTTGAATTCGCGTGATTTGACGTTCGCTTTATACAAGTTAAATTCGACCTGAAAGGAACATGTCGGTGCAAGTTTCTCTATTTGTCAATTATCAAAAAATTTCTCTATCTAACAAAAATATTATTTGAGAATTCAAGAGAAGATAAAGGTGAGACAAGCCATTTACAATAGGTGTTAAGTGAAAGTGTTACAATATGTATTTGTAACAGGGGTTTTAACGGGTCAGTTTGAATCGGTTATTGTTCAAAATTAAACCAACTTAATCGATTTTAAAATTATCATAAACAAACCAAATAAATATAATATATATTTATCAGTTTGATTGTTATCAGTTTTAGTTTAATTTGGTTCACTTATCTGGTTACTAACCATAGACAAAATTAAAAGGAACAATCATTCAAAATGTGGACTTGAAGAGGCTTCGGTTAGGATGACATCCACAGCTTATGTTGCACTCTGGATAACAGATTTTTACTTTATTTCTTCTCAACAATGATATCTATGCTTCCATTTCTCTACAAATATCAACATGTCTAAACTAATTTGCTCATAACGGATATAAAGAGAAGAGCTAATCATCAGTTGTACAGTCTCTTGCCACAAAAATAGCTTTCAGAGTGTCGTTTGACATGCATCAGGGCCATACAAAAACTAGCATCCTTCATTCATTCCATTGGCATTTGCTCTAATTAGCTGCTACCTGTCAGGAAATGAGACTAGTCTGTCACGCCGACACGAGTAAACTATTTAGATGAGTCAACTATACTTTAATTATCCCCTTTTAACAACAGAAAGTGGACTTGTACCTTTCAAGAAAGGGAGTAAAAGGGTTCAGTTAGGAAGACATCAGGCTCGTGTTGCACACCGGATAACAGATTTTACTTTTTGGGCCGAAGTATTAGTTCTTCTCTACAATGATGTTCTATCGGAAGAAAATAACGAAATAATAGTCGACAAGTTCATTCAACAGAGAAACATCACATCAAAGTTCAAATTTCGAATAGTCAAAAGAAGAGCCAGATTCAATATGATGCAAACAAACGTGTCTATGTAAGCAGTTTCTATTCACTTAAACAAATGAACAAGACTCGATAAACAAATGATCTTCTTTGTGTGAGGAATCAGAGAGCAATATATAACCATCTTCTTTTGTATTGTGTGATAAGGAATTAACATCCAGCTATTTGAATTTTCTCTTATACATGAAAAAACATTAAGCATCAAACAGGTCTGTTGTGGAGCTATTAAGTGGATCTGTCGGGCAGAAAATAATCAAAACGGACATGCAACAGGCATTTCCAAATGTTTGTGGATATAAAATTTCTTAGAGAAGCTTTGACTTCAGCCATAAAATAGTTAATGTAGAACAAACAGGTGACATGCAATAAATAAGTCAGACAGATCCAAAAAGGCAATACCTAATGATGCTTGTTCCAGAGCTTTCAGTCCCCAGGATCAAAGGGTTCCCAAGAACCAATGTCTTTGCTCTGAATAATATGGAACATTGCACATTTGCAAGCTGAAATAAAAGAAAGAATGATCTGTTGAAGGAACATATGATGAAGACATGTAGACATATGCACAATTTTTCAAGTAAACCATCTCATATAAGTATTCACAATTGATGGTAATTTTTGCCTAAAACTATATAATAATCAACAGTTGGCCAATGCATGATTTTCTTCAAGTGGCAGGTCCTCAAATTTCCTAAAATAGATAACACATGTTGAAAGAAATACAATTTCTGCAAAATGACATTCAACCTTAGATCAAGCTTTCTTACATGATTATCAAATAAAAAAAAACATTGTGCTTAGACATGAAAAATCTACAATCAACTATTCTGTATTGAATACTGATAACTAGAATCCAAACCTCGTCTATTAACTGTAAACCAGTTTCAAACCAAAAGTAAAAGGTTGTTATGTACGTCGCGGTCACAACAAAAGAGAATGGCGTAAGATTATCAACAAGGAAAGATAACTGAAGCTTGCAGACCTCCTGACGACAAAATTCCAAAACACATCTCTCCTTCTGAAGTTGCAAGCAATGACAGACTTCTTCAGTGCTGTCGCATTCTTGCACAGGCATTTGATCAATGGATGGACAAACTTTTTTTCACTTGGTTTTCCACGAAAGTTAATGAACTTGAAGAACTTTAGATGTGGCAATGAACAGTTAAAACTATTTGTTTCAAATCTCCTCCGTCGTTCATCCTCATTTGAGTACATCGACAGCAATTTCTGCAGAAAAAATCCGATATAGTAACCAGTTATTCTCATCTAAGTAGAAAGCAAAGATGTTGATTGCTGATGAATTAAAAAGGTGATGCATTTAGCCAAATCCCCTTTTCGAAAGAGGATAAGCTGTCAAACCCCCTCTTTGTAACCTTTTATCATTTGTCTATGAAAGTATAATGATTTTTTTTTCCTGAAGCACTAAACATATATCATCTTTCACCAATTGTTTTATATTAATTACATTAAGTAACAAAAATAAAGGTCTAGAAGAAAATTACTCTTGGTTTAGGATGGCACCAGTCAATGACCAATGTCTCAAGACCTGATGAACTCAATAAAAAGCTGCAAACTCCAGGATAGTCGTACGGTTCTAAGGCTGCGTTAAGTTTTAAGAATTTCCAGCTTGATGGTGGAACAGGCCACCCTTTAAACTCCAGCATGGACAGGCACTGATGAACCAAAAAGATAAAGCAAAATACGTCAAAAACTAGGAAATGCAACATACTTAATAAATGCCATGAAAATTGTTCAATAATTCGAAAAAACAACTTCAACTATAGGACTGTTTTGCCACAAGGCACAAGCCACATGAGAGTATTCAAGGTTGTCTTGGAAATCTATGGATTGATTTTTAAACACTTGGAGAAAATTCACAAACGTAGGGGTAAGGTTTACGTACGCCACGCCCCCTTCCTAGACCACAAGTAGTGGGATTACACTAAGTATGTTAATATTTGGAAAAACACATCCGCATGACTTTGTTTGATAAAAGTGGTATTTTGGGCCAGTTCGCGTGCACCTCAATTAATTCCACATGATACTTGCCACGACAGGTACAAGATAACTTTGTCAACCAAGGCTATAACAGAGGGGAAGAATCACTCAAAAAAATTATCGGTTGGGAATTGAACGTCACAGTGCTCAACCCACTTTTAAATATTATCTATCCAATAGTAAACTCTTAATTATCACAATTTCCGTCATAAATAGATTATTTTTTTTGTTCAATAGGCCTTGTATCAATCACTTACCACTGTCCAACAAAATTGGCCATGAGAATGTTATTCTTTAGTACTTACAAACATAGTCATAAGTAGTGATATTGTTAATGTTACTAAACTGATGAATTCAATAGCAAAGAACAAACCTCTATGCACCAGGGACCCAATTCAAGATTCTTGACGTTAGCAACGTGGTGAAGAAGTTCCTGCAAATATTTACACTCCTTCTCCAAATTCTCTTCTGCGTCGGCGAAATAAACTTCTACAGAAAGGAGTGCAGTGACAAGTGAAGCTACATTTCTCAGCTGAAAGTGTATCTTATTGTAACACAACCCCAAAAGTTCTAAATGTCGAATATATGGGGCATGAATTTCGAGGCAATGGTCTTCATCATAATCAGTTTCATAAATCGTTACAATCAATTTTGTCAGCTTCGCAGAGGTGATATCCAGACAACGAATACCAACAACTTTATCTAATTCCAAGCACTCCAAATTAGGACAACCTGATAATACTTTTTCCATTACACCCTCTGTCATAACCGCATCCCCAATCGAAAGAGAAACCAAATTGCTCCATGTCACATCACCAGAAGGTCTCAACCAGCAATATCCTAACACCAAATTCCTCAAAACCGTATTCGTATACGCGTATTCAGGAAAATTATACGCAAAACCTAGAGACTTAAAATAACAAAATTTCAACGTGAACTCTTCAACCTTACCAATATTAAAAGCAAAGTGCACCCACAAATCAACATCATGAGCAATAAAGTCCTCGTAACTATTAGGAAAAACCCTAAATGATTTGATTTTATCGCAAAACCTCCAATGATGAAGCTCTCTATTAACAGAAGCTGCGTAATCCAGAATATTTTCTTTTTTGTAAGGTTTAAGATAAACTTCTGAGTTGTAATAGAGTGATGCTTGAACGGATTTCCAAAGAAATCGCCATTGCGATGATAATACGCTCATTTGAACAACTTGTCTACTGTTTGGTAACATAGAGAGGATTTGGAGTAGAATCTCCTCCGGCAGATCAGTCAGCCGGTCTCCTCCTCCGGCCGCCGCCATCATTTTCTTGTATACTTCAGAATCTTCAATTGCAGTTTTGGTAATGGCGGTTTACCCAACGATGATATCCTCGATTTCTGTGCACAAAACTCCGTAAAAATTAGGAGGGAGTAAAGAAATTTAAAAAGAGATGAAAAATGTCCTAAATAAGAAGCAAAAGTGGTGTTTCGATTAGCTTTCGTGTACCTCAATTAAATTCACTAAATACATGTCACACATAATTAGGGGTGGGCATAAACACTAGAAAACCGAAACACCGAACCGAACCGAAATTTTTTAGAATTTCGGTTTCGGTATTTCGGTTCGGTATTCGATTTAATTTTTTATATTTTTGGTATTTCGGTTCGGTTTTCGGTATATATTACTTTGGAATTCGGTATTTCGGTTTAACCGAAATATTATATTATAATTTATAAATTATATTATATTTAATAATTATTAATATTAAATAATTTTTTTAAAAAAAATAAGAAACCCTAATAGAAGAAGTTTAAAATACATTGTTTGTTGCTTATTATTGTTTATTATGAGTTCATGAAAGACTGTATTGTTACTTGTTAGATTGTTATTATGTTGTATTTGTGAAGACATTAACTACAAATCTACAATGCAACTTTTGTTTTAGTGTCATTGTGAATTTCAAATTGTGTGTTTTAGTGATATTGTGAATTTAAAATTTGCGATGTTAATGCCTAATGACATATTGAAGATTTGAATCATTGATATATTGAAATTTGGTAGTAAATTAGTAATGCACTTCTTTGATTTATTGTCTATTTTTACTTTTTAGCTTGAAAAATCAAACAAAAAATTGAAAAATTTGTAAAGTTTAGAATTTTAAAAAGCCCACTAAACAGGCCCATTAAAAAACCGAAATAAAAAACCGAACCGAATTAATAAAAGACCGAACCGAATTTACAAAAATCGAATCGAATCAAAATATTCCGGTTCGGTATTCGGTACGCAATTTACAAAAACCGAAAAAATCGGGAAAAAAAACTGAACCGAACCGAAATACCGAATGCCCACCTCTACACATAATACTAAAATATATGAAAAAAATCACATATTATTATTTTTATCTTTCATGATTTATAGATAAATTAATTTTGATTCTCTATTAACTGTTTTTTCTATTTTAGTCTACCTTTCTTTTTATCATTTTTCAAAAAGTTGATAAACTTAAAGACATATGCAAAAGATATTTTCCCCCTATTACAACTGGAAACACAATATGGGTTCTTCAAAATGTGAAGATAATTTATCCATTAAAATGGTATAAAAAGTTATTGGTCACATTATTGTTAGTGCAATCCAATTTGAAAAGTTTAGTAAATCCTCCATCAAATTAAAGGAATACAAAGTGATAGTACATTTAATACATTTGACCTCTTAAAGTAATTTTTAAGTCAATCACATGAATTTGGTAAATGTGAAAACATGACAATGAGTTCAAATGATTATGGTACATTTCTTAAAGAAAATGTGACTTGTGTTATTATGGATGAGAACATATTCATGTATAGCTAGATAAATATCACATTTCACCTCTATGAAAAATTTGAGAGATTAAATTTTGACATAAATTGTCATTTAGTCATTTTCTTAAAGTACTACACAAATATTGTGGTATGTAAAATTATGAACTATTGCAGGACAAAAGAAAGAAATAATTATTTCCTATAAAGATTGTGATCATGACTAAAATAAATATTAAGTGGCAACACAAATTTTTCATTGGTTGTCAAGAAAAAAATCTTGCATGTGACAATTTTAAACCATGCCAATAAAAATATTTCCTCCTTAAATTAAAAGGAGATGGTTACCATAAGAACAGTGTTGTGAAATTTGTGGTAGTACACAAAATTAGTTGAGAGTTCCAAACGTGTTAATTTAATACTATCCAAAGGAATGAAATTGTTCATAATATTGGGGTTATAGTGAGTCTCAAATGAAACTTTTTAAGTTTCGAAAGAACTGAAAAGAAATATATTATATTGAGAATATAAATTATGTGAAGATTTAATATCTTCAAATTACTACACCAAAGTGGGTTATAAATATTTACATATAAGATTGCCCATTGATTATTTTTTGTTGTATACAAAATATAGGCATGATGATGGAATCACATGTAAAAGTAAAATAGAAGTTTACTAAAATAAGTATCAGTTGGCATAATCGGTTAATCATTCTTATTTAAATGTGATGAAAAGAAATTGAGAATTCATGTGACTATATGTTTGAAGAAACAAAAGATTCTTAAAAAATTTTCTTGTTTTGATTGTTCTCATGATAATTGTACCAGCTCAGGTTGAGATTGTATCCGCTCAAATTATTTGAAACATATAAATAGGTGAATATGGGTCCGTTCACTTGTCATGTGGACCGCTTTACTATTATGATTTAATAGATGCATATATGGTATGGTCACATGTGCATTTATATCAACTTACAAATCGATTTTTATAAGGTTGTTTGCTCAAATTGTTAAATTATGAACAAAATTGCAAGCTATAAAATTATGTTGATAGTATTAGTTGGTTTAGCAGAAATTGTTTGCCTCCAATTATAGTTAGACCACTGATTATGAGAACAAATTTCTCATATAAAATGTGGTATGAGATAAGTTTATTTAACATGTATGCATCAATAAAACAAGGTTCTTCCATCACAATTGGTTCAATGTCAACAACTAAACAATTTTCATCTAAAAAATTTAAGAGGTAATACCTCAGATGGTCACTCAACTATGTACTCTTCTCTCAGAAAGTCACTCAACTTTCAATTTTCACTCAGAAGTCACTCAACTATTGCTTTCTTTCTCAGAAAGTCACTCAACTTTGAATTTTAACTCAAAAGTCACTCAACTATCCACTCTTTCCTCAAAAAGTCACTCAATCTATTAAATTATTTTTTAATTAAAAATTGTTGATATTAATTATTTATATAACAAAGCAAAAATTTTAAAAAATAAATTAAACCATTTAGTGATCCATCCACCTAACCCGATCCATTAAAAAATATGATATGACCCATTTTATTTTGTCTTTAATCCTAAATTAATCCTTCTCTTTAAACCTTGAATTAGGATTAAAGATAAAATAAAACGGATCATATCATATTTTTTAATGGGTCGGGTTAGGTGGGTGGATCACTAAATGGTTTAAATGGTATTTTTATTTTTAAAAAATTTTGGTTTGTTATATAAATAATTAATATCAATAAATTTTAATTAAAAAAACAATTATAGATTGAGTGACTTTTTGAGGAAAGAGTGAATAGTTGAGTGACTTTTGAATTAAAATTCAAAGTTAAGTTACTTTCTAAGAAAGAACTGCATAGTTGAGTGACTTTTGAGTGAAAATTGAAAGTTGAGTGACTTTCTGAGAGAAGAGTGCATAGTTGAGTGACTATCTGAGGTATTAACTCAAAAATTTAATGTGTGCACACATATAATATATTACTCCACTCCGCACAAAGATAGATCCCCCAAATGAGGTTGCGGGTAAATGTTAGATTTCCTAACATTATGGAGGCATTGGGGGGGGGGGGGGGGGGGTATGTTTAACAGTTGAAAATTATATGTAGGGTCAACTATCTAGATCCTCGTTAAAAATGTGAACTTGAAGTTTAAGAGATAATTTATTTGCAAATAATTTGTCAGATGTACTTTCAGACCCGATATTTTAATTACGTTGCAAATACTCCAATAAATAGACCTTAAAGGACATAGTCTATGGTACACCATAAACGTGATAGACCGATCGATTTCAAACGTTAAACTCCTTGAGAAAAGAGAGGAGAAAATTATCAAAATGGTCATGATAATGAGGTAAGTGTTTTCAAAGACCACTATGACATAACACTTCATAAAATATTGCAAAGGTTCAGATACGTGAAAATGATGAAAAATGAAAAGATCTTGATAAGTTATCTATATTAAAATGTTTGTCGACAGCATCTTTGATATGAAGTGGTTACGAGGATCTTAGTGTGGACATATGAATGATTAGCATTATTCAAGTATATTTTGTTTCACTTAGAAAAGTGACGTTGATCTGATAGTTCTTGGATCAAAATATAATGTTAGTGTGGTACAAATAAATTATTGTTTGAAAGTATAACCATATGATATAAAGTGCGATTTGTGCCTCGGGGCATAAAGAATTTTCGCAAAATTTCTGACATTATTGAATGGAGATATATTCTCCAGTGGTGGATGCAATGAGACTTGTTTCAGTCTGGCAATAGATAAAATACTCAAATATGCATTATGTGTAACTAGACATTGACGGTTATACGAAGATCCTTGAAGAATTTAAAAGGTCTTAAAGCAATTTCATTGAGTACCCAATGATTTCAGGTCTGCTTAACACAAAAAAAAAAAGAATCTTTTTCATCTCTTGAAAATGATTTAAAATGTCATGTATTAGTGTAATTGATGCACTTACATATTGTTGGATATGCAAATATTAAACGATTATTTGCTATATATATATATATATATATATATATATATATATATATATATATATATATATATATATATATATATATATATATATATAAATATATATATAACGAAAGTTATTTAAAAGTACTATCATATTATCATTCAAATTATGAGAAGAAATTAACAAAGCAAGTGACTCAACACATAGAAGATGTGTAATTTTCAAGAAGAAAAAATGAGCTTCAATACAATTAAAATGATCAATCCCCGAGTCAGAAATAATTTAATTGTGGAGATGCAAAATATTTATTCGATCTGCATAAAGACCGATCGCAAGTGGACTATTTATTTATATATGGAGAAACATCCATAACTTTGGAATTCGAGGAATCACATTAGTAACCACTTCTTTAAATCATGCAAAAATAATATTGATATATGAATTAAGTCGAAAGTGTGTTTGGTTGGAATCATGACCTATTATATTCAAAAAATATAGGGAAAATACCCAAGTACCTCCTCAACATATGCCCGAAATCTCAGAGACACACTTATACTATACTAAGGTCCTATTACCCCCCTGAACTTATTTTATATGTAATTTTCTACCCCTTTTTAGCCTACATGACACTAGTTTGAAAAAAAAAGTCAATCATCGTTGGGCCCACAAGATAGTGCCACGTAAGCTAAAAAGGGGTAAAAAATTATTAATAAAATAAGTTCAGGGGGGTAATAAGACCTTAGTATAGTATAAGTGTGTCTCTAAGATTTCGGACATAGGTTGAGGGGGTACTTGGGCATTATCCCAAAAATATATGATTTTCTTTTGTAAAGGATATTTCAGTCACCTTATACAAAAATAATATATAGCTCAGTTGAAGGGGGGATACAATCAAACAAGATCAGACAAAGCATATTTCGATAAAACTCTTTTTAACACATGACTTCAACAAAATGGTGAGATAGCAAAGACTAATTCTAATGACAATCTTGTCAACTTATTCACTAAGGATTGTCAACATTATTATTTGAGAAGTTATAATGTAAGATTAGAATGCATCATCTTCGAGATATCAAATAAAAATTTTATCATTGGAGAAAAATACGTGTTGTACTCTTTTCCTTAACAATGATTTTATCCCAATTGAGTTTTTCCGGTAAGATTTTTAACGAGACAATATTCAAAGCGTATTAAAAGATTTGTGTACTCTATTTTCTTCACTAGAATTTTTTTCCACCGATTTTTTTCTAGTAAGATTTTAACGAGACATATTATCTATTGACATCCAAGGGGGAATTGTTACATAATATTATATTGTGGATGTCTACTCCACCAAAAAGTTACTCTCACCCATTATCTTCGTTACTTTCCTCCATTATGAAGATAATCATAACCTCCATAATCTCCAATTTGATATCAGTCATTATTCTTGTAACATTTCACTTCCATAACCTCATCCATTATATTCATGTTAATGTCATATTTATGACTAACCTTTGTATGCCTCTCTGTTACACAATAAATTGAGGCATAAGTGCTTATGTTGGATAACTTGAAAACTTGGACTAATAAGAAAAGCTCTTACCTCTTGTGTCCTTATTTCTATTACTTTCATCTTCTATATTTCTTGTCTTAGAGATTGTTTGGATTTACTTTTGGCTTATGCCTTATAATCCAAAAATCATAATTAGAGATTCTAGCTTATGTATTTTTGATTAATTTTGTTATTTTGGCTTAAAAATAAATGTTTATAAGCACTTTTAAATTTATTCAAACACTTCAAAACTACTTAAAAAGTTATTTTCGCTTAAAAGCACCTAAAACAATTCAATCCAAACTAGCACTTATTTTGCTTTAGTTTTACAACAATATTGCCATTAACGTTTGCAATAATGTATAAAATTTTAAGTTGAAAACCAATGTTTTCTCATAAATTCTCAATCTGATCAAAAAGAGTTTCTAGATCTTAGATAATGAATCTTGAAATACTTTTCTTGCAAAGGAATTTGCAACCTTGATTTTTCACATTATAAGAACAAGTTGTAGTTCACAATTCAACAATATCAATAGAAATCACAACATTTTTCTTCCTCTTTCAACTTATTTATGGTTTAAAATTTTGGGAGTATAATGTTGAGTAATTTCAAGAATAGAATCAACAACTCACCTTATGTTTGAGGAACTAAATAACGAATCATATTGATTTAAATTTTTCTTTTTTCTGATTCAATTCCTCCACCATTGATTAATGTCACAAAACCCAGTTATATTCAGTGATGCTACACTTCTTATTTATTGGGAGAATCTAAGTAAGCCTTTTTAGATTCAAGAAATAACTGTCAGGTAGATATGCAGATCTATTACAACTCCTTCAATACTAATTTCGTCCATCAAAACTAGAACAGATGAAAAGAATTACTTAATACATTTTTTCTCCGTCGAATTTTAAATCTGAGACCTTAGGGTTCTCGAACACTTCATTGAGTTTGATGAATATAATTAGGCGTTATACATATATAGGCCCCTTAATTTCACTTCAAACTATAACTTTGACGTTTAATTTTGATAGTGCACAAAGAGACACTTTAACTATTCAGATTTTATACAAAAAAAAAACATTTGAATATTTTAGACACAATGCGTTATACAAATGCTTTGACGTGGATAAGTGAACCACTAAGTTGCTGCCAACTAACTAAAATAAAAACAGCTAGATTTTAAAATAATAAAAAAAATTATAATATAGAATAAGGTGAAAAAGAAAACAAAATCATTTCTGGAAATATTTTTACCTCTCACCTCTTTCTTCTAAAAAAATCATAATCTAAATTTCTAAAATGGCATAATACATAAATATGCCCTCTAAATTGGCTTCGAATCACATTTATGCCCTTCAATTTTGGGTGTGCACAAGTAGACACTTAAACTTTTATAAAGTTGAACAAATAGACACACATGTCCTACATGTCATTTTTTATACTACCTGGTATCCTATGTGTATTATGTCATGTAGGACTCATGTATTTATTTATTTAAAAGTTGGATAGTTAAAATGTTTGTTTGTGCATTATGAAAGTTGGAGGTCAAAGTTAAAATTTGAAATCAATTTTAGGGTCCAATATATGTATTATGTCTTCTAAAATTCATGCCCTTATATTCAAATCAAAGAAAAAATTGTTCAAGATATGTGCAGAAAATCCATATACTACCTATTCTTCTTCCTTAATTTAATCAAAATATCAAAGTTCAACACTTTAAAAACAAGAATTGCATATTGTTGGTCAAATGTTCAAGCCAAAATGGGAACCTACGTTTTTGTTGCAAAAAAATTTCAGAGCAGCCCATAGATATAGCATGTCATGAATTAACTTATTCTTCTCTCTTTAGTTTGAAGTATATTTGTACTTTAAGTTATCAAATACTTAATGAATAAAAAATGTTTTGTATATTATGATTGTCATAGTGTGTAGCAAATTACAATTACGAACTTTTAGAGGCTAAGAAATAAACATATAGTGTTAAAAATTATTAAGTTAAATGGTGCATTTAAACTGTTTGATAAAATGTCTAAATGAACTTTTCAAAAACTAGAAAAAGAAAAAATGAAATTTAATTAAAAATTTATATATGTAGAAGGATTAATTAAGGATTTAATAGTCTTTTCAATATTTTTTTTTACTGATGGGCCCTCAAATTTTATCTCTAACGCGCCTAATTTGGGTGTATTTCACGTATTTTGTCAGGTAGGATTCGAGTATTTTTTTGTTTAAGTTTTGGATAGTTAAAGTGTCTATTTGTACAATGACAAAGTTAAAGGTCAAAGTTATAATTTAAAACCAAGTCAAGAGTCTGATTTATATATTATGCCATATAATTAAGTGAAAAGGGGCAAATATAATCCTGAACTTTGCAGTTTAGAGCATATCTCTCGTTGTAAAAGCAATTCAAATACCCTTGAAAATTTAGATTTTTGGATAATTTTAGAATACAACCTAACTTTTTTATTCATATGTTGCTAAATATTACATAAAAAATATTATATTGTTAGTAACGTTTGCATTAGGCATAACACATAAACATGCATTTTAATTTTGCTTTAGCTGATACTTATGTCTTCTAACTCTGGATGTGCACAAATAGACACTTAAATTTGTATAGAATGAACAATTAAACATGCATGTGTAATTGGCCACGTAGGACACCACATAGAACATATATCTCTATTTGTTTCATTTCATACAAGTTTAAGTATTTACTTGTGTACATTCAAAGTTAAAGGGTATATATACAAGGTGAAACCAAGTTAAATGACATATTTATCTATTATGTCTTTGCAATAACTTACAAAGTTTTAGTTCGTGATTTAATGTTTTCTCATAGATTTTCAGTTTGGTTGAAAAGAGTTTCTAGATCTTAGACGTGTAATGAATCTTTGAAATACTTCTCTCACAAAAGGATTGTCAACCTTAGTTTTTCTCAAGATAAGAAGTCATAAAACTTAAATATGATTCTTAACTTGGTTTCGATTGGCAATTATGACCTTTAACTTTAGGTGTCTACAAGTAGATACTTAAACTTGTATAAAGTTGAATAAAAAGACATATTAGTCCTACATGACAATTTTGTGTACTAAGTGGCATGTTATGTGCATTATACCATGTAGAACACTTGTGTCTACTTGTTCAATTTTATACAAGCTCAAGTGTCTACTTGTGCACACTCAAAATTGAAGAACATGATATGTTTATGTATTATGTCATGTAAGAACTAGGCATAATACATATAATGGACCCTAAACATGACTTCAAATTTTAACTTTGAAATCTAACTTTCATAATGCACAAACAGACACTTTGACTATCCAACTTTTAAATAAATAAACACATGAGTCTTATATCACGTAAGACACCACGTATGACAAAAAATGACATGTATGACATATGTGTCTATTTGTTCAATTTTATACAAGTTTAAGTGTCTACTTGTGCACACCCAAAGTTGAAGGACATAAATGTGATTCGAAACCAAGTTAAAAGGCATATTTATATATTACGCCTAAAAATTATAAGTTGATAATTCACAATTCAACAATATCAAGTGAAATCACAACATATTTTCTTATTCTTTTATATTATTTATGGTTTAAAATACTGGAAGTATAATCTTGAGTTACTTCAAGAGTATAATCAACAGCTCATCTCACGTTTTAGGAACCAAATGAAAAAGCATACATTTCGTTAGATATCTTACAACCAAAATTCCTCTTTTTTTCTGATCCAATTGATCTTCCACCATTCATTAACGCAAACCCCATTTAGATTCAATCATGCTACAATTTTTACTTATCGGGAGAACCCAAGTACTCTCTTTTGGACTCAAGAAACAACTCCCAAGTACAATATAATTAGTTAGACATGAAAAACCTATTAATAACTCCTTTGACAGTGACAAGTAGAATCAATCATTACCTTGTTTATCAACAACAAACTAGATTAAGAAATCAAATAGAAAGAAATAGTCATCATCAAAAACAAAGAAGTTGTGAGATATGTTGCAATCAAATATTGGTGCATTTTGAAGAAAATACAATTGAAGCATTTTGAGAAGATCTTTGAAAGCTCAGGAACTCATGCTCCATAGTCTCGCCACGCATTACTCCCTTTTGATACGGCAGCAACCGTGAAATTTTCTAGCATTGTTGCATTCTTAAGCAAACATTTTACAAACGACAATATAGACTTATTTTCACTTCCATATAAGTCAATGAAGTTGATGGTCTTGAGATGTCAGCAATGAGCAATTAGAAGCATGTGTCTTGAGCCACCACTTGCTATACTCATCATCTAACATTAGCTATATGCATTGTCTTCTTCTTTCACTAGTTATTTGATATAAAGAATCTAAAGTATAACAAAAAGAAAAAAGTCTAGAGCAAACTTACTTCCCATTCGTATTTGTTCCATTCAATTACCAATGTCTCAATATCCAATGAACCCTGTAGAAAGCTGTAAATTCCAGAGATTCTAAGCTTATGTTAAGTTTTAAGAATTTTCAATATGATGGAGGAGACTTCCAGTCTTTCAACTCCAATATGGACATGCACTTACAAACGAAATAAGATAAATCAAAGTAAGAAAGTGTAATATATATATATATATATATATACACACACTTAACAAACTCACGTGGTACCTAAAGAGGAATTCAAGTGTTAATTCTTCAACATTAGTTATTTTATAAGCAATATTTATCTATAAATCAACATCTTTAACATAAATCTTGTCATAACTAGAGAGAAATTCAAATATTGATTCTTCAACATTAACAATTCTTCCCTGGCAGAGTGTTCTCGTCAAGATACAAATGGGGTACAGCTATAAAGCTGTCATGTCAGGTGATAGGTGAAAAGTGCAGTGTCCTATACCAATAGGAAAAGTAGACGAGATTGTATGTGCAAGTATCTCACAAATGCAGGGACCTGGTCCCTCGCAGAATTTTCTCCATCATGTGCATGATGGAGTACAACTGTAAAAGTTGTCCGCGTCAGAAGGTTGGTAAAGGATTAGTGTACTACACCAATCAGAATGGAGGAGGGTGTTTGTCCAACGGATAATGACTCTTTATATTTGATATTTTTAGTATGACAAACATCATATTATATTCATTCATCCAAAAAAGGAAGTCAAGCAACAAGCTTTTCAAGAACTCACAAAGAAGTTTGCAAAGGACCTTGAACCCGCAAGACCGCGATGTGAAAAGGTGAAAAGTCAGGTGTCAGAAAAGTTGACACATCTGATGCGGTAGGTGCACGACTTTTCTGAACTCTAGGCCTTCAGCCAATGGGATTTTCTGAACGAACTTGTGGTAATTTATATTATCTCTTTCCAACAAACACAAATTCAAGATTCAGCAAACTCAACTTGAATTTTCTCTCAAAATGCATAATCTTGAAAAATGAAGGTCATCTTCAAGGAAGAACACTGCTCATATCAACAAGGGACTAGATGGAGTGCTAAAGAGTCTTGTTGTATTTAGAGCTTGGTGTCTTATGTGCTTTTATTGTAAATATGATCTTAATCTATAAAGGATTCTTTTGGTTTCTAGAAGTCTAAGTCATCTAGAGTTAGGTGATTAAGTGGGCAACATTGTTGTTGCTTAGTAAAAATCTAAATCGTCCAAAGGTTGGGGTTTTAGTAGGCGGCGTGGTATCCGCTTAGGAAAATCTATATTAATCGGTGAGGGTTAGTATAGTGGGTAGTGTTATATCTACTCTGGCTCAGCTAAGTGATAGGAAGTATTACTTAGCATAGAGATTAGCAGGCTAGTCTCTTGGTGTAAAACTGGTTTTACTTTTGCTTGTGAGAAGATTAGTGAAACGCAGTTTGAAAAGTTCTGTTGAGACAGGTCGTGGTTTTCTTTCCTTGAGCAAGGAGATTTTCACGTAAGTTGTTTATTCAATCTTTACTTTCAGCACTTATTATATTATTCGTTATTATAACTGTGTTGAGGACCTCGTCCCATCAAAACAAGTGGACACAACTTTTAGTTACTGTTCTTGCTGAGGCAAGGAACCTGGTCCTTGACTGATTGGTGGGTGCATACATTCCAACAACTCTTGTATAAACAAGAGACAAATCCAAGTGTTAATTCTTCAACATTAACAACTTTACACTCTATTTGAATGGTTATTACGTATTGTTTCATAATACACATTTTAACTGATAAATATTGATGAGAGAAAATACATTAAGATCTGACTCCGGCAAATCACTGAGTCGATCTTTCGACACCTTGATTTTCTTCTGTATTTCCACAGCCTACAACTTGAAGGAACTATGTATTTTATACTCTGTTTTAATATACTAGTTATGGATACATGTTGTGCATGTGTTTCAGAATACTATTATATGTTATAATGTTTAAGTTCTTAGAATTTAGAAGACTGTTTATAATATATGTATCTCTTCCTATGTTCTTATGCTTATTAACTTCTTTGAATTTAAAAGGGTAAATGTTTTAACGTATTGATTACGAAATAATATTGTTGATGTAGTTCAATTAATAATTGGGGAAAGGAATAGTCATAAATGAGCATTCAAATTTATTATTGTAAAACATTTTATTAGGTGTGTGGAGAGTTTTATATTACGGTTTTGAATAATGTTTAAGATAATATTTTCATCATTTTAATTTTGCACTTCATAAATTGATGAAATCTCTCAATTTTGGTAAAAAAATAATTATGAAAAATGATAGACATTCGTTGATTTTCTATTTTTAAAAAATAAAAAAATAGTGATGGACTAGTCAAACTTCTCAAAGAACTCTATTCCATCTCTCCCTCGTTACGAACAAAAATGTGGAATAAAATTTTAGTTATACATTCCTTTAATTCTACGAACCCTTATTGATTCTGAACTTCGTTCGCGAAGGAACTAGACTTCTGACATACCAACCCTTTTTTATGTGTCGCTTTACCCTGAAAGGAGAAAAGCTTTGCTCCTATGGGTGCTAGGCGCTGGTTTCACCTTGGTTCTTTGGACGACTCAATTTGTCGATTTTGCTTCTACGATTATTGCACTATTTTTACTTGTGTGAATTGAATATTTGCCCCCTCAAGTTTCATCATAGAAGAATTAGGTTACATTTAAGATTTCAAAAAGTTTTTTTTTTCAATATAAATAATATAAGATTAAAAGAATAATATAAGATAACTTTCTTTATTTCAAGCATATTTATCTGGTTATAGAATTACATTAAGGAACATCCCAATGTGTCATAAATATAACATTATTCCTTGAGAAGATGTGAAAGAATATGGGATTGTGGATAATCTATGAGGAGGAGATGAAAGTATGCATTAGTATTAGTATTACTATAGTCATTGGAAATGATATCTAAAAATTATGGTCATTCATAATTAAAATATTATATACAACACTAATTGCTATTTTGAGATCAATAGTTTAAAAATACTTTTATATATAAATATGCAAATGATTTTATACTGATTTGTTGATAGATCCTACAAAATGCAATAGAGTAACAAGAAATATTATCCTGATTTGTTGAGAAGGGTGACTCGAGTCGACTTGGTAATGAAATTTCATATTTGACGACTTTGGACATAATTTTTGTTTAAATCATAAATTTTTGGCCTTCTCTTTCAATTTTTTTGTGTTTATTTGTGTTTTATCTATTGTTTTAATTTACTTTTTGTATGTGTTTTGTTTTGGAATTTTCATATAGGTTGGAGAAAGTATCTTGAAGGTGAATGGTTCCTTGCAATAGACTGTTCGAGTGGAATTAAAATCAAAATACCAAGTTAAGAGAAACACTTCTATTAGTATAAAAATAAATTGTATTTATATCTTATGTAACTGAATATAAGTTGTTTATTACTGTCATATAAATCTCTTCTTTTTTATTTTCTGAACTTAGATATTAATTGACCTTTATTTTTCTATGTTTATTTAGCTATCACTTGGAAGAAGATTTGATATTGTTTAAATGGCGAAAAATTAATGGAGGGTGATGAAAAGAAGAAGAAATAAAAGAAAGTAAAAAAAACAAATTTAAATAGATAATATATATGTTAAATGTTGTGTTTGGAATTTCATATTTGATGTAACAATTTTACGGTAAAATTAATTTTATTTCAAAATAGTCCAGGAAAATATATAATAGGATTTTTGCAAAAAAATATAGGTGTCGATTGAAAAATTAGTAGTAAATTAAAAATTATTTAACAATTTTCTCCTATTTAATCGATCTTTGTTTGCTTATTAAAAAGACTATTGTCAATAAAAATGTGGTTTATTGACTTTTATATATTTGAATTTAGAATTATAATTGAGTTCGTATATACATTTTGGATGTTTCTAATGAAATGACCTTCTGGCTATATTTAATGTTACTCCGCTCATTTTCTAACGTATTTTATAATTGTTTCATGTATAACAATATGGTTTTTCTAAGCTTTTCATTTAAACATCTTAAATTTAATCTCATACTTATTAAATATTTGAATTTAATCTTTAATATGAAGAAGATTAAATTTAAGAAAAATTAAAATGTATCATGTATCTTAGCTGGCACAAAGTTGATATATAAACGTATTTGGATCAAACTATTTTTATAAGCTCCATCGAGATATATATATTTTTTTCTTTGTATTTACCTAACTACTTTTTGAGAGGATAAAAGCATAAGTATATAATATAATTTAAAAAAAGAAAGTAATAGATTTTATTGAAGAAATGTTATTATGGCAATTTCATACGAATTTTTATAGTGTTAAAAGTTATTTATATTTTATTCTTATCTATTTTTAATTTATAAATTTTTTTAAATCTGATGAAATTGAATACATTGCCAAATATTTTAATATGTCATGTCGTCATGTCACGATATATAATATCTAAATTTTAAATATATTACTCAACATTTCAATATATCACTCACGTTCAGATACATTGTATTCATAAGTTAAGAATGTCAGGTTGTACGAGGAAAAAGAACATTCTAAAATGTCGGTGTTTTATGACTCCATATCTCATGTCCATCCTCTACCCTACTTTCACCAATTTCAAATTTTTTTTAAAAATGTTTTTTTTAATTTGTTCGTTTTTATCAAATCAAGATAAAGTTGCAGTGTTATTTTAAATCTTATTTTTATTATTAAATGGTTATGTAAATGAGTAACTTTAATATATAGCAAATACAAAATTTATATTTGTATGTTATAGTAAAGTTTGTATAATTGTGCTTCATAACAAAAATAAAATATGTATAATTTGTTATACATATACAAAGAAATCAATTGTATAATTCGCTATACATATATAAAAGAAAGCAGTTGTATACAAATCAATTGTATATTTTGTGTATGTATAAAACGAGAAAGAGAAAAAAAATAGAAGAAAATTGCATAGAGAAATATTTATATTGTATAATTATAAGTGTATAGGACGAAATATATGTATTTTCATGTGTATGTACAATTATTATCTCGTTTTATACACACAAAAACACAATTTATATATTTCGTTTCTGTTTGTATAAGTGATAGAGGTAAGGATTGCGAGCGAGATTTGAAAGAGAAGAGAAAGGGGAACAAAAATATATGTATATATATATATATATATATAAACACAAACGCATTTTATACATTTGCGTTTGTATAAAAATGAGAGGGAACGAGCGAAAAATTGAGCGAGAAAAGAAGAGTGGCGAACGAGAGTTTGAGGGAGAGAGGTGACTGACAAATAATTTGCTAGACAACACAATTAAATCAAAGTATAATTATAATATTTTATTTAATTTATTAGTTTATCAATATGTAGAATTTTCCCTATATAAAATACTAATAATCAAACATAAATTTCAATATTTCTTCCCTAATAACTAACTAAATGTAGTTAGTTATCAAGTATCAATTAAAAATTAGTCGATGGGTATTTATTTTATTCGAAAATATTCAAAAATGTACTGGAACTCCCCCAAAAAGCATGTACATGAAATCCAAATTTAGTTCAAAAAGTACTTGGGTGCCTTTCCCTTGATTTAACTTAAAATCATTTTTTTCTAACTTTATAAAAATTAGGTAAAGGACAGAAATCACATATTTTTAAGATAAAATTATCATTTATTTTTTGTAAGTTTATAATTACGAAAATTCCTGAAACTGATACAATAATACAAGCGCTGATACATTAATCTGATGCGCCAAATACAATAATCGTTAAGTAAGATACATTACATTTTATACATGATACACTAATATGATATACATTTTATACATTCACTAATCTGATGCGAAAGATACATTAATCTGATGCGCGAGGTACATTAATTTGATGCGCGAGATACACTAATTTAATGCGCTGATATATTAATCTGATATGTAAAAACGAGGAATTTTAAAAATGTGTAAAACTAATAGGGGATAATGGTAATCAGAGAATTTAAAGGTGAAATTTTTGTCATTTATCCTAAAAATTATGTCATTCAATATTTAACGGGCAACTTTCACATATAGCAAACAAAAAATTCATATTTGTATAATATAGCAAACTTTGCATAATTGCGCTCCATAGCAAACATAAAAATTGTATAATTCGCTATACATATACAAGTGTATAATTCGCTGGCCTAAATTGTATAATTCGCTGGCCTATTTCGCTGCAATTGTATAATTTGCTTTGCATATAATTGAATCGAATTAAAATGTATGTATATTGCATAATTATAAGTTTATAGCAAAAAGATATATGTTTTTCTCGCTTTATACAAAAACAGAAACACAATTTATACACTTCTGTTGTATAAAACTAGAGAAAATTGTATTTCACTGCAATTGTATAATTCGCAATTGTATAATTCGTTGGCTTTTTTCTCTTCAATTTTTGAAGTAAAATGTTTGTAAATTGTATAATTAAGTGTAAAACACGAAGATATACATTTTTGCATGTGTATATACAATCTTCTCTCGCTTTATACAAAACAGAAACAGAATTATACACTTCTGTGTATAAAGCGAGAGAGGCGAGCGAGAATGGAGAGTGGCGAGCGAGATTCTAGATAATGTTTGCTATGGAGCACAATTAAATCAAACCCTAGCTATTCTATTTAATTTAGGTTATTAGTTTGCTATTTTATACAATTTCCCCATATTTTACCCCTTTAAATCCGGCCCAACTAGAAAAGAAAAGGTAAGTATATTTTATTGGAGAAATCACGTGGTTAATTAAATATATGCTAGTTAATTAGTCATTCAAATTATAGTTTTAGTTGATTATCATTCACAATCAACATTCAGTGATTATTACGTGGATCGGTTTAGGGTTTGTATAATTCGCACGTTTGTATAATTCGAAATTTATATAGTATAATTTGTATAACTTATGTATAATGCAATTTTGTAAAATATAATTTGCATAGATATTTAGATTTTAGATATTTGTGTTTTGTTATAAATTCGTTATTTCGAATTTATGTAAATTTTTATTATATAATTTGTATAGCTATTTAAATTTTAGATGTTTGCGTTTGTTATAAATTCGTTATTATGAGTTTATACAAAAATAGATCAATTATACAAACATACCCATGAATTATATAAACTCACTGCGAATAATATAAACCCACAAACTACACAAACGAATCAGTTTAAACTGTGGCTATAACCCGTAAATATGTAAACTATTGTTATGGAGCATAATTAAATTTATTATAGCATCTATTTGTGAAAATTTTTCTTTTTTGTTTGCAAAATGGCGAGAAAATATATGTTTCATTATTTTAATGAAAGGTATATTATCTCTAAATCGCAAAGTTACGTTGAGAGATATATTAACCGTTCTCTTATTATATATAAAATATACACTAACTTTTATTCATTATATACTTTTTTTTTAATCACAAAAATATGATTTTTGTCTTGAACTTTTGCAGATTATTTTCAAGGACAAACGTTTATAGCCATTAAAATATTAACAAATTACAAAAATCTTAGTCATAAAATGTTATAAATATATTTAATATCACAAGTTTTAAAGTCTGAGTACCCTCCAGGCATTCGAAGTAATTGTTCATTATATTGACAATTTTTTATAATTACAACATTATCAATTATATCTACATAATTCAAAGATCAAGCAAATACGGGAATACACATTAATTACTATAGCTTAGGTCTATTCTCAAGTATTAATGAGTTCAAATTTAATTATTCAATATTATGGTGGTATTAATTAATAATTCTAGTTTGAAATAATTTTGAAAATCTTGGCAAAAATAAAGTGTGTAATTGAAAATTTAATTTTAATTTGAGAATAGTTATATATTTTCGTTAAATTAATGATGAAATTGAGACATGCACCATGAAAATATTAGGGTTTGATATTAATTAGGTAGGGAATTTTGGGAACAAAAAAATGTGATATCACGTTACATAGGCATGTACAACATGGAACATAAGAGTAATAATAATAATAATATGGTGAAGTTTTGCTCTAGGTAATGAAATGACCAATGCAATGACTTTGATGGCTCAACTAATCCCACATATGTTTTTTCTGGTCGAGCTTCATTTCAATTTATATGATATAATTTAAATTGATATAGAATTTGAAAAGGGCATTTTAAATTTGTGATTTTAAATAAGAAATGATATTTGTATTGGTATAAAAGCGTAATACATAAATAAACATTTGTATTTGATTCTCAGATATCAAGTGAACACTTTAACGTTAAAAGTGCATATGTATCTAGACATCTTAACTTGATCTCAATTAATAACTAAACGCTATAATTCATTCCTATTGTGTGCCATGAACACTCGACACTAATGTGACAAATTAATTTTGAAGGTGTCTAGATAATCATTTTGTAAGTTAGAATGATCGACTAACACAATGAAGACGAATGGAGATATCTCTATGTACCCTCACAAAGTTAGAGTACATACTTACTTGCCAACTAAAATCAAGCTTAAGTTTCTACTTATACATTATATATATATATATATATATATATATATATATATATATATATATATATATATTATATAAAAATCTTTTGGAATTCATTGTCTTAAACGTTGATCTTTCGTCTAAAAGGTCACTTTCAAAATTCGATTCACAAAATAGACACAAGTTTTGATTAATAGGTGAAATAGACTCTCTTTATGATACCAACAAACACACTTAAAAAGTTGTCACCCCTAGCACTAAGGTCATGAAAAAACATACAAAAAATTCTCCATCACCTAAAAGTTTAAAAGACTTATACCTGAGTACTCCAAAGTCTTGAAAAGTTACAAAGTAGTCCCTCCATTCTTAGATGTTTAACTGCCAAAGTTATTATTTAAAAAAAAAAAAAAAATTGTCCTCCATAGTGTTTTTGATTTATCTTTTTTTTTTTTGGCAAAAATTCAGGCTTTTCAACGAAAAATCCTTTCAAACAACGGAAAGTTTCTCCAATTTAACCATGTGATTATTCGTAGCTCTCAACCATAGTTATATCTCTATTTAATTTTTCTATTATTGTAAAAACTCATCAACTATCCTCTATTTTAATGATAGGCTACATATGGAGAATTGTATCATAAATTAGCTTGTGTTTGTTATCAAGAAATATATATATATATATATATATATATATATATATATATATATATATATATATATATATATATATATTTCTTGATTCAACTAAATAATTTGATGATAATCAGCCAATTGGTATAGATATATTTAGGGAAAATGCACGAGTACCCTCTCAACCTATGCCCGAAATCTCAGAGACACACTTATACTATACTAAGGTCCTATTACCCCCCTGAACCTATTTTATAAGTAATTTTCTACCCCTTTTTGGCCTACGTGGCACTAGTTTGGAAAAAAAAAAAGTCAATCATCGTTGGGCCCACCAGATAGTGCCACGTAGGCTAAAACGGGTAAAAAAATTACTAATAAAATAAGTTCAGGGGGGTAATAGGACCTTAATATAGTATAAGTGTGTCTCTGAGATTTCGAGCATAGGTTGAGTGGGTACTTGAGCATTATCCCATATATTTATATAAGGTTACTATTTGACCAACAATAATTAATTAATCAAATTACTATTAAGGACTTAACACTATTTAAACATGAAAATAATACTCCCTCCGTCTGGAATTATTTGTTATGTTCACTTATCAAAAGTCAATTTGACTAATTTTCAAAGCTAAATTAGATCATATTAATTCGATATTTAAAAAAAAATTAGATATTCTAAAACTATATGAAAAGTACTATAAATTATAATTTTTTGCATATTAACATGATGAAAAAAATCATCTTAAAATGCTAGTCAATTTTTATAGTTTGACTCTAAAAATAGAAAGCATGACAAACAATACCGGACGGAGGGAATAGTTCATTACATCAAAAGGAAGCATCTATTAATTGACTTATGATGATCTAATGAGTTTGAGAATGAAGTAACGATTCTCAAAGAATCAGTGACGGATTCAGGATTTTTCATTAATGGGGTTTGAAAAAAAGAGAGTAATTATTTGAAACCCTAAACTACTAAGCCAACCCCTAATCTTATATTTAAAAGGTTCAAAATCAATATATAAACATAAAAATTCTTTAAAATGCCTTAAATATACAATGTAATTTTTTGTCGAAGGGGTTCGGATAAACCCCCTACACATACTTTAGGTCCGCCCCTCCGAAGCACTATTATTTCACTAAATACATGGAGTAATAATTAATTAAATAAATTATAATCAGAAACTATTTAAACAAGAAAATAAGGTTTTACTATATCATATGAGAACTCACATAAATTGATTACATGATCCAGAGAATTTAAGAACAAGTAATGATTCTCATAGCACATGATTAATGAGCTAAATTTGGAAAAAGTAATGGTTCTCAAATGTTTCTAAGGTAATTAATCACAAGTAATTAATTGAATGGGAATAATACTTGTATGGGTAGAAAAATGTTAGATAAATACATGACATGCATATACGATAAAAAAAATTAAACCTCAAGGCTCGAAGACAAAAAAGGTGTCACCTAAACAAGAACGTTACCTAGTAATTTTTAGAGGTATACAAAATTGAAGAGAAAATAGAATCAAATTGTAAATAGAGTCAATTCGGAAAAAAATCCCATTAGTGGTTTGGTTTGAGTTAATTTGGTATTGGAAAAAAAAAACTGATTATATTTTAATTGGTTTGGTTTTAACTAAAAAAAATCAAATCGAGACCAACCAACCCGATATTATATATGTTATTTTAAATTTTATTTTATATAATAAGAGTAACTATAATTAATAATAATTAAGTGACTCGTGTGTAATTACTTATTCATGTTTTCTCTATATATATTGGATGTACACCTCTTTATCAATAAGATTCATTATTATATCATGGTATCAGAGCAAGGGTTAAACTCTTCCGAAACCTAAAAAAAAACCCTAAACCTTCTTCTTCATCGTCCTCCTGTCGATCAAAAAAAAATCCGTCTGCTTCCTCTTGTCAACAATGGCAGTCGATCCCCTTGCCACTCTTCCCTCCGGTGTGAAATTGCTTCTTCGCAATCTTCACAATCTCATCCCAGAAAAATTAAGCGATCATAATTATCCAGCTTGGTCGAATAGCATCAAGACGGCGCTCTCCGCAAATCTTCTTCTTAGTTGGGTCGACGGTACCGGAACAGTGCCGCCAATCAATGTCACCGTCATGGACAAAGATGGTACGACCTCGACGGAACCAAATTCTGCCCATATGTCGTGGGCTCTTATCGATGCTCAAATTCATGCGTGCCTTCTCTCTGTGATTAGCCCGCAAATTCAGAAGTATGCTCGTGGTTTTACTACTTCTGGGCTCTATGGAATGCTCTTGCTACCCGCTTTAACTCCTTATCAACAACCCATGTTTTTCAGTTGCGTGACCGTCTTCACACCCTCCGCAAGGGCACTCGCACCATGGTCCAATATCTGGACGAAGCAGCCTCGATTATCTCTGATCTTGATGCCCTCAATGAAGTTGTTCCCGAACGAGATGTCATTAATGCTGTTGTTCGGGGCCTGCCTGCCGAATTTTCTTCTCTAAAACAGCACATCCGCTATCACGATGGCCCACTCACACTCAATCAAATATCGGGCTGGTTGAATGCATAAGAATTAAATCTTGCCATGGAATCCAAATTGACTCTCGCTGACTCGACAGCTCAGGCAACCCACACTGCCCTTTACGTGGCTGGACAACGTGGTGACGGACGTCTAGACAGACGCGGTGTACACCGCGGCGGAGGCAAAAGATGGCAGCAGTCACTCGACCACAACAGCAGTTCTGGCCGCAGCAGACCTGACCAGGATAACAGACGCGGTGTCGGCAGTTTTTCGTCAAGTCGCGACCTGCCTGTGTGTCAAATCTGTGACAAGCGCGGCCATGCGGCTCGTGTATGTTGGTATCGCTACGACAAGCAGTCTATTTCTGCTCCAACCGGAGGACCTCGTGCGATGCATGCATCTACAAGCAACTCTTCAAGTGATTGGTATGTGAATATTGGTGCAAATTCTCACGTGACGCCTGATTACTCTCAACTCCATAATCCGACTTCCTATTTTGGCGCCGATACAATCACTGTAGGTAACGGCCAATCTTTACCCATCTCCAATACAGGTTCTGTCTATGTTTACACCCCCACAAGTACTTTCTCATTGTCCACGCTACATCACGTCCCATCCCTAACATCCAATCTTCTGTCTGTCTATCTGTTTACCAAAGAAAATAATTGCACTCTTATTTTCAATGCCCATAATTTTCAGATAGTGGACAATTTAACCAAACAGATCCGGTACAAGGGCCGTTGTGAGCAAGGTCTATACACTCTTCCTTCCAAGCTATCTGCGTCAATCTCATCTTCATCAGTTTCTCATCAAGCCATTCGTTCATCTACCTGGCACCGCCGACTTGGTCATCCATGTGCCGAAGTTACTAAGTCCATTATGTCTGTCTTAGGTTTTGTCACGACCCAAAACGCGTCGTGAGTGGCACCCACACTTAGCCTCCTATGTGAGCGAACCAACTAATCTAAACCCCATCATTTCAAACATAATGAACAAAATACAATGCGGAATACTTAAAACTCATTAATAAAAATAGATTAATAACTTCTAAAACTCAAACACTTATTATTATACCCAAAATCTGGAAGTCATCATCACAAGAACATCTATCCTCGAATTACTAATTCTAAGAGTATCTAGAAAGCTAAAATAATATAAGGCTAGTCCATGCCGGAACTTCATGGCATCAAGACATGAAGAAGAAGATCCAGTCCAAGCTAGAAGCGTTAGCTCACCCTGAAATCCGGTGTAATGAAGACTGGCTAGACTTGCGGTTGAGTTGAAAACGACGGTACGTTTGCTGTACTCCACAAATAACAAAGAAAGAAACATACAAGTAGGGGTCAGTACAAACACGAGTACTGAGTAGATATCATCGGCCAACTCAAAATAGAAAATAGTATATATCAGATAATATCATAAAATCAACTACAATACTCAACATGCGGCATTTACAATTACCATAACCCTTGGTCACAACACCAAGCACATCAATGAGGACTCACGCCTCCCCATCATACTCATTTGGGAATTAGGTTCATTAATTTGAGTATATTAACATCTTTCAAGATTCATTATCTTTATCCCTCTCGTGTCGGTACGTGACACTCCGATCCTCATATACTATCCTGGTACCGGAACGTGGCACCCGATCCATAAACTATCCTGGTGTCGGAACGTGACACTCCGATCCTCATATACTATTCTGGTGTCGGAACATGACACTCCGATCCTCATATACTATCCTGGTACCGGAACGTGGCACCCGATCCATAAACTATCCTGGTGTCGGAACGTGACACTCCGATCCTCATATACTATCCTGGTACCGGAACGTGGCACCCGATCCATAAACTATCCTGGTGTCGGAACGTGACACTCCGATCCTCATATACTATCCTGGTACCGGAACGTGGCACCCGATCCCCTAATCTCACTACATGTTCATCAAGCCTTCTTTTCTTCCAAGGCATCATCATTAACAAAGTAGATTAGGGTTTTCAAGATTTAGGATTCAATAGCTTCATCATGCTTATTTTATCACAATTATATAATCACATTCATGCAAGCATACAATTAAGCATATAGAAGGGTTTACAACACTACCCAATACATATCATTCGCTATTAAGAGTTTACTACGAATAGGATAAACCATAACCTACCTCCACCAAAGAATTTTGATCAAGCAAGAAATTTCCCAAAGCTTTGTTTTCTTCTCGTTTCTCCTCTTTCTCGTTCGATCCTCTCTCTCTCTTTGTTCTTTCTATTTTTCTTATTCAAACCCTCTTTCTTTTACCCTAATTAGCATATAATTAAGTATAAAAGATGGCAATAGTGACCCACTAATTAACTCAAGGTTACCTCTTTTAACCCTCAAGAAATTGAGTTATTAATACTAAACCACTAACTTTATAATTAAAGCAGGAATAGTCCAAAACGCCCCTTAAATTACTTAACAGAAATCTGACCCGATGCAGGATTACGCAGTCAGGACGGCCGTCGCAGGTCGTCGTGCTCGCGACGGTCCATCCGCCGCTCCGTCACGAGTTCGTGAGACTAACTTTTACTAAGGGCTGTGGCGGTCCGTCGTGTCCACGACGGTCGATCCGCCACTTCGCCACGGTTCGTGAGAGTCGATTTCAGTACCCAAATTTCAGAATTCTAAGTGTTTTGGAACGAGACCCCCTCGAAGGTCCGTCGTGCCCATGACGGTCCGTCGTGGGTTGTCGTCTCAGCCTGTTTTTCCAGAAATAAAATCTGCTGCTCAAAACGACTAAACATGTCGTTACAATAGATACCAATTTACCCATCGTTCGTCCTCGAACGATCATAAGAAGAAAAATAAGGGCGAAAAGGAGTACCTGAATCTGTAAACAGATGTGGGTATCTTTCTTGCATGTCAGCCTCTTTCTCCCAAGTGGCTTCTTCAACGGGTCGATTCTTCCATTGAACTTTGATAGATGCAATTTCCCTTGACCTCAACTTGCGAACTTCTCTATCTAAAATAGCAACAGGCTCCTCCTCATAAGACAGATTCTCATCAAGCAAGACTGAATCCCAACGAATGATGTAGTTTCCATCCCCATGGTATCTTTTTAACATAGACACATGAAATACCGGATGCACTCCGGACAGCCCTGGAGGCAAGGCTAACTCATAAGCCACCTCCCCTACTCGCTTAAGTACTTCAAAGGGACCAATATACCTTGGGCTTAGTTTACCTCTTTTACCAAACCGCATCACCCCTTTCATGGGCGAAACCTTCAGTAAGACTTGTTCACCCTCCATAAACTCCAAGTCTCTAACCTTTCGATCTGCATATTCCTTTTGCCTGCTTTGCGCCGCTAAAAGCTTTTCTTGAATAGATTTCACTTTCTCTAATGAATCCCTCAAAAGGTCAGTACCCCAAGGTCTAACCTCAAATGCATCAAACCAACCAATGAGAGACCTACATCTCCTCCCATACAATGCTTCAAATGGGGCCATATCAATACTTGAGTGATAGCTATTGTTGTAGGAGAACTCTGCTAAGGGTAAGAAGCTATCCCAATGACCACCAAATTCTATCACACATGCACGAAGCATATCCTCCAACACTTGAATCGTTCTCTCAGACTGACCATCGATCTGAGGATGGAACGCAGTACTAAGGTCCAACCTAGTACCCAATTCCGCATGCAATGTTTTCCAAAACATAGAAGTAAACTGCGTACCTCTATCTGATATAATGGAGAGTGGAACCCCATGCAATCGCACCACTTCCGAGATGTAAAGTTTGGCTAACTTCTCCGCATTGTAAGTCACCTTGACCGGAATGAAGTGAGCAGATTTAGTTAACCTATCAACAATTACCCAAATGGAGTCATACTTACCCATTGTCTTGGGAAGACCAACCACGAAGTCCATTGCAATCCTTTCACACTTCCATTCAGGAATGGGCATTCTCTGAAGTGTTCCTCCGGGCCTCTGGTGTTCATACTTTACTTGTTGACAATTTGGACATCTGGCAACAAAATCAACAATGTCGCGCTTCATTCTACTCCACCAAAAGTGTTGCTTTAGGTCACGGTACATCTTGGTTGCACCAGGATGTATAGAGTACCTCGAACTATGAGCCTCTGTCAGAATAGTATTAATCAAATCATCAACGCGGGGTACACATACCCTTCCCTTGATTCTCAAAACACCTTCCTCATCGATTTGCGCTTCCTTAGCCTCTCCTCGCAATACTTTATCCCGAATTCGGCTTAGTTTCTCATCATCAAACTGTTTTCCCTTGATCTTGTCAAGAAAAGAAGATCTTGCCTCCACACTGGCCAAAACTCCTTCCTTCTCATTTACTTCTAGCCTCATAAAGTTATTAGCCAGAGTCTAAACTTCTCTAGCCAATGGGCGTCTAGAAACTTGCAAGTGAGCTAGACTTCCCATGCTCCCTGCTTTTCTACTTAAGGCAGACACATTAGCCTTTCTCGGATGATACAAAATAGTGATGTCGTAGTCCTTCAGTAGTTCCATCCATCTCCTCTGTCTCAAGTTCAAATCTTTCTAAGTAAAGACGTATTGTAGGCTACGATGATCCGTGTAGACTTCACACTTAACCCCATATAAATAATGTCTCCATTGCTTTAATGCAAACACTACCGCAGCCAACTCCAAATCATGGGTCGGATAGTTACGTTCATGCACCTTTAATTGCCTTGAAGCATAAGCAATTACATTTTTCTCTTGCATTAGTACTGCACCCAAACCCGAATAGGATGCATCACAATAGACAATGAAATTCTTACCTTCCACTGGCAGGGTAAGGATTGGTGCAATAGTCAACAAGGTCTTGAGTTTCATAAAGCTTTCCTCACATTCGTCCGACCATACAAATGGAACATTCTGCTTAGTCAAGTTCGTCAATTGGGAAGCAATGGAAGAGAATCCCTTGACAAATCGACGGTAATAGCTAGCTAACCCAACAAAGCTCCTTATTTCTGACACATTAGTAGGTCTTACCCAATTCTTCACTGTCTCAATCTTAGAAGGATCCACCATCACTCCATCCTTAGAAACTACGTGCCCTAAGAAGGACACTGAATCTAGCCAAAACTCACACTTAGAGAATTTGGCATAAAGCTTTTTCTCCCTCAACATTTCCAATACAATTCTCAAGTTCTCCTCATGTTCCTTCTTGCTCTTTGAGTATACCAATATATCATCAATAAATACGATCACAAAGAGATCCAGATATGGCTTAAAAATCCCATTCATCAAGCTCATGAAGGCAGCAGGGGAATTTGTAAGACCAAAAGACATCACTACAAATTCG
Source organism: Solanum arcanum (assembly GCA_027789145.1). Lineage (NCBI taxonomy): Eukaryota > Viridiplantae > Streptophyta > Magnoliopsida > Solanales > Solanaceae > Solanum > Solanum arcanum. Next base: position 6,065,312 of record CM050940.1, read on the forward strand.
TAATGCCCAAACCTGGTCCGAAAAGCAGTCTTTGGCACATCCGTTGCCCGTATTTTCAATTGATGATAACCGGACCTCAAGTCAATCTTAGAGAAGACACAAGCACCTTGTAACTGATCGAACAAATCATCGATGCGAGGAAGAGGATACTTATTCTTAACTGTTACCTTATTCAGTTGTCTGTAGTCTATGCACATCCGAAAGCTTCCATCCTTCTTCTTCACAAACAATACAGGAGCACCCCAAGGAGATGCACTTGGTCTAATGAAGCCCTTTCCTAACAATTCTTGAAGTTGAGCCTTTAACTCTCTCAACTCCGCGGGAGCCATTCTATAAGGGGGTATAGAAATGGGGCGAGTGCCGGTTCAAGATCAATGCAGTCAATATCTCTATCCCTTGTCATACCAGGAAGGTCTGCGGGAAACACATCTAGAAACTCACGAACTATCGAAACTGACTCGATTGAAGGTACTTGGGTAGTGTCATCCCTGAGATGTGCCAAGAAAGCTAAACACCCCTTACTAACCATCCTCTTAGCACGAAGAAAGAAGATGATACGAACCGGATTGGAAGTGTAGTCACCCTCCCACAATAACGGATCTGTCCCAGGCTTGGCTAACGTCACAGTCTTAGCATTACAATCCAAGATCGCAAAATTCGGAGAAAGCCAAGTCATACCCAGAATTACATCAAAATCAACCATTTCTAAGATAACCAATTCTACATAAGTATTGCTCCCCACAAAAGTCACCAAACAAGACCTATATACTTTTTCAACTATCACAGACTCACCCACCGGAGTAGAAACACGAATAGGCATGTCAAGCAATTCACAATGTAAATTAAGACCATTAACAAATGAGGAAGATACATAAGAAAATGTGGATCCAGGATCAAACAATACAGAAGCCATGCAATCACAAACCAAAAGATTACATGTGATAACAGCATCACATGTCTCCGCTTCAGACCGCCCGGGGAAAGCGTAACAATGGGCCTTATCACCTGTCTGCCCGTTGACCCTACCATGTTGTGCTGTAGTGGCTCTAGTTTGCCCGTCACCCCGGCCGTTTTGGTGACCACCATTACCTCGGCCACCACGTTCTCCAGAATAGCGGCCTCTTCCCTGACCACCTCTACCTCTAAAAATTGGAGGTCTGTAACTCTGTTTTGGACAATACCTCTTAATGTGTCCAGTCTCCCCACATCCATCACACTCTCTGGATTCAAGCATAGGTCTCTCAGAGAAGTGTTGACCGGTCTGAGGTGGACCCCCAACTACAGTCTGTAGTGAAGACTGAATTAGTCGGACTCTGTAACCTCCTGAACCCTGTCCTCTAGAGTAAGAACCATTAAACTCACCTCCCTTTCGAAACCTTTTTGATGTCGATGCCATGGTGAAGTCATCTGGCTTCACTCCTTCCACCTCTATCACGAAGTCTACCACTTCTTGAAAGGATTTTGCCGTAGCCGCCACCGTAAGGTCAAATCTGCACTCGACCTCAACCCCTTCACAAAACGGCGAATCCGCTCTTGTGGACTGAAACAAAGTTGGGTGGCATACCTGGATAATGCACGAAACTTAGCCTCATATGCAGTAACCGACATCCTACCTTGCTCTAGGCTCAAGAACTCATCTCTTTTCCTATCCCTCAAAGTCCAGTGGATATACTTCTCCATAAACAAGCTAGAGAATGATGCCCAAGTCATAGGTGGTGCCTCTGTTGGTTGACACTCAACATGTGACCGCCACCACATTTTGGCGTTTCCTTGAAACTGATAAGTCACAAACTCAACACCAAACCGTTCTACTATACCCATCTTGTGTAGTAGCTCATGACAATCAACCAGAAAATCGTAGGCATCCTCAGATTCAGCACCCTTGAAGACTGGAGGTTTCAATTTCAAGAACTTACTGAAAAGTTCATGCTGATCATCTGTCATTATAGGCCCTGTAGTCAGACGAGAAAACGTGCCTATTTCCAATGAGGCATCCATGCGGGGAGCCACAGTAGCTGCATTTTGTACTTCCGGAACCGGAGGTGTTGGTGCAGAAAACACTGGAGGTGTCTGGCCCTGATCAGATAACCTGCTAAGATAAGCAAGAACCTGATTGATCATTTCTGGGGTAGGTTGGGGTGGCAATTCCTCATTCTGCACTTGTTCATTCTCCCCATCCTCCCCTTCTCTTACTACTTCCTCAGTCGGTGGAGGAGTCACCGCCCTAGTACTAGATGGGCCAGGCGTTCGTGCTCTTCCTCTAGAGGACGTCCTCCCGCGACCTCTACCGCGGCCTCTTGCCACTGCTCCTCTTTGAGCTACAGTCTCAGTGGCTGGCTCAAACGCTTCTTGTCTTGCCGATGTTGGTGTTGGTGCAGTCGTTGTTGCTCTAGTTCTAACCATCTGCGAAATAGAGTGAAGATGGTGAGATACCAATTTGTATCACCTAGATACCAATTGGATCCAAGTAATAGCATGAAAGAAAGGAAGAAAGAGTGGAATTTTCCTAAAGTCTTATAGCCTCTCAAAGAAAAGTAAAGGCGTCCCCCTACCGTTCCTTAAGACTCTACTAGACTCGTTCTTGTGTGTAATGACCCTTATTGTCACGTTTAGAGCGTTCCTATAGCGATTCCAAGTCATTTATGACTTGCTGGGACTGACAGATCGGTCACCTGGTCATTCGTTTGGTTATTGTGTGAGTTTTAGTATTTTTGGAGCTTATGAACCTTGAACGATCATTTTCGATCAAAAGTTCAAGAAGATGACATCGTAATCCACCTCGACGATTCCATCAGTTCCGGAAGGGTCATTTTAGTCTAGTAGCATTGTCGACATGACTCCCAAAGTTTTCAGTGTGAGTTGGTGGGATTAGGCGTTTTAACTTTAAGTTTAACGGCTAAGTTTGACTTTAGTCAACATTCTGAGTAAACGCGCTCGGATGAGAATTCCGTCAGCGCGGTTAGCTCCGGAATGTCGAGTTTGGTCTAGTTTGACCCTTCTTTCGGGTTTTGAGGTTTTTGATATTTTTCCGAGCCCTTTTGTGGTTTTTGACTTAAAATGACCAATGGAAGTGGGACCCACATTTTATCGAGATAACCTCTGATGAAAATTTCGACTGCGCCTTTGAGTCCAGAATGTCGACTTTGGTAGGGTAGCATATCTATTTTATTTTTATCAGGTTCCGAACGGATTCCGAGCACCCGTCGGAGACTTTAAAGAAAGTAGGCAAAGCTGAACTGCATACTTTATAAATACTCAACCTTCAGCTTTCTGTCTAACTTTGGAACTTGATATCTTGAGCGATACAACTCCGAATTGGGCGATTCAAAAGGCTAAGTTGTGAGATTTTTCGAGGGCAACACATTGGTGAGCTTGGAATCTGATTTGGGGACACGATTTGAGGTAATTTTTGGGTTTTAAATGCTGTCATAGCTCATTTTCGAGCACAAGTTTTGGGAAATTTCAGAAGGTGATTTCTTTGCCATTTTAGGTCCGAATCAAGTGATTCAAGAGCCTATATTGTGGGGTTTTTTGTGAGGATCGTCGTGGTGTGATTGGTTTTCGCTGTTGGAGCTTCATTTTTGGTAAAATCTGGTAAGTAGCTGCTGCCATTGTTGCTGATTTTTAGCTTAGGATTTGGGTTTTTTTTTGTTGCATGTTAATGTTGGGACCGTCTTGAGTCCTGAATTGTGTTCCATTCTGTATACAAGTTCCGAGAGTTATTTAGGACTTTTATTTGGGGTAAATTCGGGATTTCTCAACGCGGATCCCACTTTTTCCATTTTGACCGTGAAATTGACCCGTCTCCGTTTCTTGCGATTTTAGTGTATCAACGTTTCGAGGCCTTTTAGAAAGTAAAAGATCCGGGAGTGATTTTTGGAGCGCGCGTGATCTGCGTTCAGGTAGGCTATGGTTTCTCTTCTTAGATTGAACTCGAACGTGTGAATGCATGTTGAATAGTTGGGATTTGGGTTGGGTAGTTATTGGATCATGCATAGGTGTTACAAATCATATTTTCGGCCTTTTTCTGAGAATTATCGGGTAACTGTGAGCATGTTTATTGTCATTAATTGACCTTATTTGCTATATGAATTACTTGTATGTTTGAATACTGGTTATCAGAAGTATGTTGGGCCTTAGTTTAGGTTTGACTAGGGTTTTCCTTAGAAATGCATGATTCAAAGTCGGTAGGACTTAGTTTAGCCCCGACGTCGCTCGGCCGGCTTAAATCCTTGTAGACTGATGTAGCAGACTTGAGTCTGATAGTTTGGTATTTAGCTAGACGATGAGCTTGCTCTAGCGATAGTTACTCTTATTTCTTCGATGTTACGGCTTCTCGAGTTACGTCAGTGACAATGATTTTCATCGTGATTCAAAGTTGAGTTTCTATTCGACTTTAAGGTCTTACTTTGATTAGCTAAGTCTAGATGGTGTTCCATGGGATTATATGATTATGGATAGATAAAGACTCTTTCACCGCTATATCGACATCTTTGTCTGTATCCTGATTTAAGGTCCGGCCTCGACCATCCACATACTTATGTAGAGCATCCGGTTAGAGGTCCGCCTCAAGTATGTAGAGCATCCGGTTAGAGGTCCGCCTCGATTACTTATATTTTGCAATTGGCTACTTGTGTAATTACAGTGAGCGTCGGTTCAAGGTCCGACCTCCGCATCACGATTCTACTTTTTGGTTCGGTGTTCTTTGGCCTCGAGTTCTATTCTCCTTAAGTTATAGTTATTTTGTGTACTCGTCGGACTTATGGGGTCCGTTCGGGTTTTTATTTAAACTTGTGCACGAGTGTACCTTCTGGGCTTATGGTGGGTCCAGTTAGGTGTAGTTAGCTTATTTATATTAATTTAGTTAGATCTTTATACACTCGTGTGCATTATTGTGTTACTTAGCCTTCCGTTCTTGACCTCTAGTTTTGTGATTCCGTCTTTTCATAGTGCTTTACTTTTCTAGTTCAATGGCCTATGATGCCTCTGGTACTGATATTTGGTACTCATGCTACACTCTGCATCTATTTTCGTGATGCAGGTCCGAGCACCAGTAGTCAGCGTTGATCGAGTTTGGAGAATTTCTGGTCTGGAGGCAGGGGTGAGTACACAGCCGCTTTGTACTATTTCGTCTTCCATCTGCTTATATAAAGACTTGTCTTTTACCTTTCGAGACGCCTAGTTTCGGTGGTTCACCGTTGGGACTTGTACTCGTTTTATTGGTAGCTCAGATTAGTGACTTCCGTGTTCGGGAGGATCCTTTATTGTAGTTATGTTTTGGTTTGCTTATGTTGTTATAGTAATTTTTCTTAGTCTTGTTTAGTTTCTACCCTCACACCCATTATGTGTGGTTCGGGTTGTGGTTTGGCTTACCCTCTTGATGGGTTATAGTAGGTGCCTTCATGGCTCGAGAAATTGGGTCGTGACAAGTTGGTATCAGAGCCCTAGGTTCAACGGTCTCACTTTTACAGAGCTAACGTCTAGTAGAGTCCTGCGGATCGGTGCGGAGATGTCCGTGAACTTATCTTCGTGAGGCTACAGAAGTATTTAGGAAAATATCCATTTTGTTTCAAATTCGTGCCGCGTGTGTCTAGTTTGTTTCTTAAAATCTCAGTTGTTTCACTCTATTACAGGATGGCTCGCACGCGAGGCGGTGCGTTCGGGGGAGATGTACCCGAGCCTCACTGGGTAGACGCCGACCACGAGGTCGAGGTAGGTCAGCAAAGACCGCCTCGGATACGGAGGAGGAGCCTCATGCAGCCGATGTATCACACGCCACCAAGGGTCTGGCCCGCCACCACCACCCGCACTGGGCCAGCAAAGACTCGATATTCATTCCTCTCGACTCGATATTAGCTATCGGGGATACGCGACAGCACCAAAGACTCAGAAGACTCAAAGACTGCCGCAAGATCACCGCCACTGCTCACGTGGCCGCCCCACCGCACTTAGAGGTTAGAGAGATGCCACCGCGGGATCGTAAGATGCTTGGGGTATTTGAGGTTGGCACCGCCTATATTCTCGTGGCGATTGGAGAGGACGCCACGAGTTCCACCACTTGCCAGAGCAAGCGATTCTGATCATTAGGCCTTTTGGAGTCGAGAGGAGCCGACTTTACCGCTCATCGATTCCTGGGCGGCCAGCGATGGTGGCGCCGCGTGTCGAGAGTCTAGGCGATTGGATCTCCTCCTATATCTTGGAGTGAGTTCTCGAGGCTTTCTTGGCCCGATTCATGCCACTGAGCGTCAGAGACAAAGCCGTGATCGGCCTTCTAGATTGGAGCAGGATCTATGACCGCTTTGCAGTATGAGGCGAGGTTCCATGAGTTGTCTCGCCATGCTACTATGATCCCGCCACGAGGGAGAGAGAGTTCGTTGTTTTGTACGCGTGGGTTGCGATACCGTTTGAGGGTTGACACAGAGCATATGGTTTCATCTGGCCGTTCTTTTCTTGATGTGGTCGATCATGCCTGATCCATGGAGCATATTCATCGTGAGGCCCAAGGGGGCAGCGATAAGAGGGCACGCTACCAGGACAGCTATAGCGAGTCGCAGACTAGGGGGAGGGACTCATATGATAGGCCACGTCAGAGGTTCCAGCAGGTCGCACGGTCGGCTGTTGCTCAGCGGCATTACACTGCTTCGGCGGAGGTCAATATCGCCAGAGTGGTCCTAGTACAGCCGAGTCGAGGATCGATTCTTTTCCTCCATGCCGCGGTCGGGTTACTACTGCGTTCAACTTCTGGTGTTATGATTGTGGTGCTCTTGACCATTGGTCTAGAGAATGCCCCGGCGAGGTCGGGGTGATTGTACCACCCACCTACTTCTAAACCGCCACCGTGTCTTCTTCGGCCAGAGGAGGTGGTCGATTCAGGACCGTCAAGAGAGTCGACAGGTACCAGGGTGGAGCTCGGGAGGCAGGTCAGTGGTAGACCGGTGCACCGTAGAGGTGCTCAGGGCCATTTCTACGCTGCCCCGACAAGGGCGGCGGCTGAGGCATCTGACGATGTCATCTCAGGTACGCTCTTCTTGTGCCATCAGCCTGCTACAGTATTATTTGATCCAGGGTCCACATTCTCGTATGTATCTATTTATTTTGCTCCCCGATTGGGTATGAGGTCCGAGTCTTTGGCAGAGCCGGTTCATGTTTCGACCCCGATAGGTGAGTTCTTAGTAGTGGATCAAGTATTGCGATCTTGCTTAGTGACTATCCAGGGTTATGATACTAGAGCTGATCTTATTATGCTAGATATGATTGATTTTGATGTGATTTTGGGCATGGACTGGTTATCCCCATATCATGTGGTCTTGGATTGCTATGCTAAGACTGTTACCTTATCCATGCCTGGTGTTCCCCGGATTGTGGCAGTCGCTTATAGTCACACCTCGACGGGGATATTCTCTTTTATTCGAGCTAGGCGGTTGGTTACTTCTGGGTGTTTAGCGTATTTGGCCCACATGAGAGATGTGAGTAGGGAGGGCCCTTCGCTTGACTCGCCTCGTGGTTAGAGAGTATGCAGATGTGTTCCTACAGATCTACCTGGCCTACCCCGCAGCGTGACATTGATTTTGCTATAGATTTGGAGCCTGGAACTCGCCCTATTTCTATTCCGCCTTATCGGATGGCTCTGCAGAGCTCGAGAGCTCGGTGTTCGATTAAAGGACCTCTTAGAAAAGGGGTTCATTCGTCCGAGTGTGTCGCCTGGGGTGCTCTGCTCGCTTGTGAAAAAGAAGGATGGGACTTTGAGGATGTGCATTGACTACGCATAACCGAACAAGGTGACGGTGAAGAACCGTTACCCTATGCCTCGTATAGATGATTTGTTTGATCGACCAGGTGCCGTCGTATTTTCTAAGATTGATTTGAGGTCCTGATACCATCACCGAGGATTAGAGCAAACAGACATCCCTAAGACCGCATTTAGGACTCGTTACGGCCATTATGAGTTCCTGGTGATGTCTTTTGGGTTGACTAATGCCCCACCGCCTTTATGGACTTGATGACACGTGTTCAGGCCATACCTTGATTCATTTGTTATCATCTTCATTGATGACATATTGGTATACTCGCGAGCCGGAGCAGCATGAGCAAAGATTGAGGATAGTGCTCCGGACTTTGAGAGATCGCCAGCAGCTTTATGCCAAGTTCTCAAAGTGCGAGTTTTGGCTTGCGTCTGTAGCATTCTTGGGGCACGTGGTGTCCAAGGAGGGTATTAGGGTAGATCCGACGAAGATTGAAGATATTTGNGATTNGGACANACCCACTTCTGTTACTGAGGTTCGTAGCTTTNGCGGGTTNNCGAGTNACTACAAGCNCCTTGNTGAGGGCTTTTCNACTANTGCGGCTCCTTTGTCTCGGTTGTCTCGCCAGGATATTCCCTTTGTGTGGTCGGAGGAGTGTGAGATGAGCTTTACAAGCTCGAGGAGTTGCTTACTAGCGCTCTATATTGACTCTTCCGATTGAGGGTGAGGGTTTCACGATTTATTGTGATGCGTCTGGTGTTGGTGTGGGTTGTGTATTGATGCAAACAGGCCGGTTATTGCGATGCTGCCGAGGCAAATTTTAGGTCCATGAGCGCAACTACCCCACCCATGACTTGGAGTTGGCAGCGGTAGTTTTCGCGCTTAAGATTTGGAGGCACTACTTGTATGGAGTTCGATGTGAGATCTATACTGACCACAAGAGTCTTCAGTACATCATGAGCCAGAGGGACCTTAATTCGAGGCAGCGTCGTTGGATGGAGCTCCTGAAGCGATTATGATCTCTCCATTCTCTATCATCCCGCAAAGCTAACGTGGTAGCAGACGCTTTGAGCCGAAAGGCGGTGAGTATGGGTAGTCTAGCCTTCTTATCTGCAGGTGAAAGACCCTTGGCTTTGGACATTCAGTTTTTAGCCAATAGCATGGTTCGATTAGATATATCAGATTCTAGACGCGTCTTGGCTTATATGGGAGTTCGATCTTCTTTGTATGATAGGATCCGTGGTTGTCAATTTGAGGATAAGGCCACTGGGTCCCTTAGAGATCGAGTGTTAGCGGGTAATGGTGATCGAGGCTACCTTAGATCCTGATGGAGTGTTGAGATTCGCCGGTCGCATTTGTGTCCCGAGAGTTGGAGATTTGATTGATTGATACTTTCGGAGGCTCATGAAGTCTAGATATTCTATCCATCCCGGCACAATGAAGATGTATCGTGATTTGAGACAACATTACCGTGGAGTGGCATGAGACGAGATATTGCCGACTTTGTTTCGCCGCTTGTGCCGCCAACAAGTAAAGGCCGAGCATTTGAGGCCTGGTGGTGAATTTCAGGATTACCCATTCCGGAGTGGAAGTGGGATCGCATTACTATGGATTTTGTGGCTGGTCTACCGAGGACTTCTAGAGGATTTGATAGTATTTGGGTCATCGTTGATCGATTGACCAAGTCAAAGACATTTCCTTCCCGCTCAATCTTCATTTAGTGCCGAGAGGTTGGCTCGTATTTACATTCGAGGTGGTTCGACTTCATGGGGTGCCGCTTCTATTATATCGGATCGGGTTCTCGCTCACGCCTAGCTTTTGGAGGACCTTTCAGGATGAGTTGGGCACCCGGGTTGACCTGAGCACAGCTTTCCACCCACAGACTGATGGTCAGTCAGAGCGCACTATTCAGGTCCTTGAGGACATGCTACGGGCTTGTGTTTTGGAGTTTGGTGGTCAATGGGATCAGTTCTTGCCTTTGGCGGAATTTGCTTATAACAACAGCTACCATTCTAGCATTCAGATGGCCCCGTTTGAGGCCTTGTATGGTAGGCGTTGTCGCACTCCAGTGGGATGGTTCGAGTCTACAGAGCCTAGGCCGCGAGGTACAGATTTGATTCAGGAGGCTTTGGAGCAGGTGAGAGTGATTCAGGATAGACTCAGGACAGCTCAGAGTAGGCACCAGAGTTATGCGAATCGGAGGCGTCGACCTTTGAGATTCTCTGTTGGTGATCGGGTATTTCTCCGTGTGTCGCCCATGAAGGGTGTGATGAGATTTGGGAGACGGGGTAAGCTTAGCCCCAGGTATATTGGGCCTTTTGAGATACTTCGGACAGTTGGGGAGGTTGCTTATGAGTTGGCCCTACCTCCAGCATTTTCAGGCATCCATCCAGTTTTCCATGTCTCGATGCTACGCCGATATATTCCTGATGAGTCCCATGTGCTCCAGTATGATGCAATTGAGTTGGATGATCATTTGACATTTGTAGAAGAGCCAGTTGCCATCCTAGCCGTAGATGTGAGAAATTGCGCCGAGAGCCATTCCTATTGTTAAGGTCCGTTGGAGGCACCGCTCAATCGAGAGGCTACCCGGGAGATCGAGCAGAGATGCGAGAGCGCTTTCCCGGCTTGTTTGAGCCTTCAGTACTTAGACCCTTACTTTCGCGACGAAAGTTCTTTTTAGTAGTGGATATCAGAATGACCCTTATTATCATTTTTAGTGTTTTATCTTACAGACATCGTTTAGAGCGTTCTATAGCGATTCCAAGTCATTTATGACTTGCTGGGACTGACAGATCGGTCACCTGGTCATTCGTTTGGTTATTGTGTGAGTTTTAGTATTTTTGGAGCTTATGAACCTTGAACGATCATTTTCGATCAAAAGTTCAAGAAGATGACATCAGAATCCAATTCTGACGATTCCATCAGTTCCGGAAGGGTCATTTTAGTCTAGTAGCATTGTCGACATGACTCCCAAAGTTTTCAGTGTGAGTTGGTGGGATTAGGCGTTTTAACTTTAAGTTTAACGGCTAAGTTTGACTTTAGTCAACATTCTGAGTAAACGCGCTCGGATGAGAATTCCGTCAGCGCGGTTAGCTCCGGAATGTCGAGTTTGGTCTAGTTTGACCCTTCTTTCGGGTTTTGAGGTTTTTGATATTTTTCCGAGCCCTTTTGTGGTTTTTGACTTAAAATGACCAATGGAAGTGGGACCCACATTTTATCGAGATAACCTCTGATGAAAATTTCGATCGCGCTTTGAGTCCAGAATGTCGACTTTGGTAGGGTAGCATATCTATTTTATTTTTATCGGGTTCGAACGGATTCCGAGCGCCCGTCGGAGAGTTTAAAGAAAGTAGGCAAAGCTGAGAGGGTACAGCCCTTATAAATACTCAGCATTGAGCTTTCTGTCTAACTTTGGAACTTGATATCTTGAGCGATACAACTCCGAATTGGGCGATTCAAAAGGCTAAGTTGTGAGATTTTTCGAGGGCAACACATTGGTGAGCTTGGAATCTGATTTGGGGACACGATTTGAGGTAATTTTTGGGTTTTAAATGCTGTCATAGCTCATTTTCGAGCACAAGTTTTGGGAAATTTCAGAAGGTGATTTCTTGGCCATTTTAGGTCCGAATCAAGTGATTCAAGAGCCTATATTGTGGGGTTTTTCGTGAGGATCGTCGTGGTGTGATTGGTTTTCGCTGTTGGAGCTTCATTTTTGGTAAAATCTGGTAAGTAGCTGCTGCCATTGTTGCTGATTTTTAGCTTAGGATTTGGGTTTTTTTTGTTGCATGTTAATGTTGGGACCGTCTTGAGTCCTGAATTGTGTTCCATTCGGGTATACAAGTTCCGAGAGTTATTTAGGACTTTTATTTGGGGTAAATTCGGGATTTCTCAACGCGGATCCCACTTTTTCCATTTTGACCGTGAAATTGACCCGTCTCCGTTTCTTGCGATTTTAGTGTATCAACGTTTCGAGGCCTTTTAGAAAGTAAAAGATCCGGGGAGTGAATTTTGGAGCGCGCGTGATCTGCGTTCGTGTAGGCTATGGTTTCTCTTCTTAGATTGAACTCGAACGTGTGAATGCATGTTGAATAGTTGGGATTTGGGTTGGGTAGTTATTGGATCATGCATAGGTGTTACAAATCATATTTTCGGCCTTTTCTCGAGAATTATCTGCAATCGTGAGCATGTTTATTGTCATTAATTGACCTTATTTGCTATATGAATTACTTGTATGTTTGAATACTGGTTATCAGAAGTATGTTGGGCCTTAGTTTAGGTTTGACTAGGGTTTTCCTTAGAAATGCATGATTCAAAGTCGGTAGGACTTAGTTTAGCCCCGGCGCCGTCGCCGGCTTAAATCCTTGTAGACTGATGTAGCAGACTTGAGTCTGATAGTTTGGTATTTAGCTAGACGATGAGCTTGCTCTAGCGATAGTTACTCTTATTTCTTCGATGTTACGGCTTCTCGAGTTACGTCAGTGACAATGATTTTCGCACAGTGATTCAAAGTTGAGTTTCTATTTGACTTTAAGGTCTTACTTTGATTAGCTAAGTCTAGATGGTGTTCGATGGGATTATATGATTATGGATAGATAAAGACTCTTTCAGCTGCTATATCGACATCTTTGTCGGGTATCCTGATTTAAGGTCCGCCTCGAACATCCACATACTTATGTAGAGCATCCGGTTAGAGGTCCGGCCTCAAGTATGTAGAGCATCCGTTTAGAGGTCCAGCCTCAGTAACTTATATTTTGCAATTGGCTACTTGTGTAATTCGGTGGCGTCAGGTTCAAGGTCCGACCTCCGCATCACGATTCTACTTTTTGGTTCGGTGTTCTTTGCCCTCGAGTTCTATTCTCCTTAAGTTATAGTTATTTTGTGTACTCGTCGGACTTATGGGGGTCCGTTCGGGTTTTTATTTAAACTTGTGCACGAGTGTACCTTCTGGGCTTATGGTGGGTCCAGTTAGGTGTAGTTAGCTTATTTATATTAATTTAGTTAGATCTTTATACACTCGTGTGCATTATTGTGTTACTTAGCCTTCCGTTCTTGACCTCTAGTTTTGTGATTCCGTCTTTTCATAGTGCTTTACTTTTCTAGTTCAGTCGGCCTATGATGCCTACTGGGTACCTGATATTTGGTACTCATGCTACACTCTGCATCTATTTTCGTGATGCAGGTCCGAGCACCAGTAGTCAGCGTTGATCGAGTTTGGAGAATTTCTCTGGTCCGAGGCGGGGTGAGTACACGCTTTGTACTATTTCGCCTCCATCTGTTTATATAAAGACTTGTCTTTTACCTTTCGAGACAGTCTAGTTTCGGTGGTTCACTGTTGGGACTTGTACTCGTTTTGTTGGTAGCTCTGTATTAGTGACTTCCAGGTTCTGGGAGGGATCCTTTATTGTAGTTATGTTTTGGTTTGCTTATGTTGTTATAGTAATTTTTCTTAGTCTTGTTTAGTTTCTACCCTCACACCCATTATGTGTGGTTCTGGGTTGTGGTTTGGCTTACCTACTGATGGGTTATAGTAGGTGCCTTCATGGCTCGAGAAATTGGGTCGTGACATTGTGTGATGAGACCAACGAACCTAATGCTATGATACCAAGTTTGTCACAACCCAAAACGCGTCGTGAGTGGCACCCACACTTAGCCTCCTATGTGAGCGAACCAACTAATCTAAACCCCATCATTTCAAACATAATGAACAAAATACAATGCGGAAGACTTAAAACTCATTAATAAAAATAGATTAATAACTTCTAAAACTCAAACACTTATTATTATACCCAAAATCTGCAAGTCATCATCACAAGAACATCTATCCTCGAAATACTAATTCTAAGAGTATCTAGAAAGCTAAAATAATATAAGGCTAGTCCTTGCCGGAACTTCAAGGCATCAAGACATGAAGAAGAAGATCTTGTCCAAGCTAGAAGCGTTAGCTCACCCTGAAATCCGGTGTAATGAAGACTGGCTAGACTTGCGGTTGAGTTGAAAACGACGGTACGTTTATTGTACTCCACAAATAACAAAGAAAGAAACATACAAGTAGGGGTCAGTACAAACACGAGTACTGAGTAGATATCATCGGCCAACTCAAAATAGAAAACAATATATATCAGATAATATCATAAAATCAACTACAATACTCAACATGCGGCATTTACAATTACCATAACCCTTGGTCACAACACCAAGCACATCAATGAGGACTCACGCCTCCCCATCATACTCATTTGGGAATTAGGTTCATTAATTTGAGTATATTAACATTTTTCAAGATTCATTATCTTTATCCCTCTCATGTCGGTACGTGACACTCCGATCGTCATATACTATCCTGGTACCGGAACGTGGCACCCGATCCATAAACTATCCTGGTGTCGAAACGTGACACTCCGATCCTCATATACTATCCTGGTGTCGGAACGTGACACTCCGATCCTCATATACTATCCTGGTACCGGAATGTGGCACCCGATCCATAAACTATCCTGGTGTCGGAACGTGACACTCCGATCCTCATATACTATCCTGGTACCGGAACGTGGCACCCGATCCATAAACTATCCTGGTGTCGGAACGTGACACTCCGATCCTCATATACTATCCTGGTATCGGAACGTGGCACCCGATCCCCTAATCTCACTACATGTTCATCAAGCCTTCTTTTCTTCCAAGGCATCATCATTAACAAAGTAGATTAGGGTTTTCAAGATTTAGGATTCAATAGCTTCATCATGCTTATTTTATCACAATTATATAATCACATTCATGCAAGCATACAATTAAGCATATAGAAGGGTTTACAACACTACCCAATACATATCATTCGCTATTAAGAGTTTACTACGAATAGGATAAACCATAACCTACCTCCACCGAAGAATTTTGATCAAGCAAGGAATTTCCCAAAGCTTTGTTTTCTTCTCGTTTCTCCTCTTTCTCGTTCGATCCTCTCTCTCTCTTTGTTCTTTCTATTTTTCTTATTCAAACCCTCTTTCTTTTATCCTAATTAGCATATAATTAAGTATAAAAGATGGCAATAGTGACCTACTAATTAACTCAAGGTTACCTTTTTTAACCCCCAAGAAATTGAGTTATTAATATTAAACCACTAACTTTATAATTAAAGCAGGAATAGTCCAAAACGCCCCTTAAATTACTTAACAGAAATCCGACCCAGTCTGGGATTATGCAGCCTGTGACGGTCAGCCGTGTTCGCGACGGTCCGTCTGCCGCTCCGCCACAGAGTTCGAGACTAACTTTACTAAGGGCTGTGGACGGTCCGTCGTGCCCACGACGGTCGATCCCCGCCACTTCACACGAAGTTCAGAGAGTCGATTTCAGTACCCAAATTTCAGAATTCTAAGTGTTTTGGAATGAGACCCCCTCGACGGTCCGTCGTGCCCATGACGGTCCGTCGTGGGTTCCGTCATCTCAGCCTGTTTTTCCAGAAATAAAATCTGCTACTCAAAACGACTAAACAGGTCGTTACAGGTTTTTCGTTCTCAACTAAGGATCATTGTGAGTCATGCTATGTATCCAAATCGAGTCGTTTACCATTTATCTTATCTAATACTAAGTCCACAACGCCATTTGAATTAATACATTCTGATGTTTGGGGTCCAACCTCCATCTCCTCCTTTAATGGTTTTCGTTACTATATCTGCTTTGTTGATGATTATAGTAAACTTACATGGCTTTATCCCTTAAAACGCAAATCTGAAGCATATTTGGTTTTTTGTAAATTTTGAACGCATGGTCAAAACACAATTCAATTCCAACATCAAAATCTTTCGTAGTGACAATGGCAAAGAATTTTTAAACAATGCCTTTGGCTCTTTTCTCCAATCTCTTGGTATTATTCATCACACATCTTGCCCCTATACTCCTGAACAAAATGGTGTTTTCGAACGCAAACACAGTCACCTCATTGAAACTGTCGTCACCCTCCTTCATGAGTCTCATCTCCCTGCCTCCTTCTGGGTCGAGGCGTTGGCCACTGCCAACTATCTCATCAACCGCATGCCCACACCCTCCCTCTCTAACACATATCCTTATGAATGTCTCTACACACACCGTCCGGATTACACTCACCTTCGCCCCTTTGGTTGTCTTGCCTACCCTTGGCTACGTCCTCAGACTCAACACAAACTTCAACCCCGGTATACACCATGTGTCTTTCTAGGCTACCACCCCACCATAAAAGGATACAAATGTTTTGAACCCATCTGTCAAAAAACATATGTCTCTCGTCATGTTCGTTTTATTGAGGATGAATTTCCCTATCCCCGGTTGAATTCTGTCACTACCACGTCCAACCCACTCGGTATTATTCCAATCTTTCCACCGAGCTCACATGGCCTTGTACTGGCACCCATTAACCCATCCATCTTGCAACCAACAACCAACCCCGACTCTCTCGTCCAAAATGGATCACCCAGCACCCACAATCCACCTATCCCACCAAGCTTCAACCCTCCTCACCAACAACCTCCACCAGACGAAACAGCACCCCCTCCACCCCCACCCCCACCACCTTTACATCACATGCAAACTCGTTCCAAATCTGGCATTTTCAAGACCAAAGCCTACACCACTACTTTACTTGCTCCCTCTCCCTCTGAACCTATTACCTACAAACAAGCCTCTAGAAATCCCCTTTGGTGTCAGGCTATGGACGATGAATACAAGTCTCTTATTAATCAGCGTACTTGAGAATTGGTGCCAACACCCCGACATCGAAAACCAATTGGTTGCAAGTGGGTGTACCGCATCAAATGCAATGCCGATGGATCCATATCTCGTTACAAAGCTCGCCTAGTTGCTAAGGGTTATCATCAAGAGTATGACATTGACTATAAGGAGACTTTCAGCCCAGTCATCAAGCAGCAGACTATCCGTCTAGTCTTGTCTCTCGCTCCTTATAATGACTGGCCCCTACACCAGCTAGATGTTAGCAATGCCTTTCTACATGGCACTTTGGAGGAGGACATTTATATGGATCAGCCACCCGGCTACGTTGATTTCCACCACCCACATCTTGTCTGCAAGCTCAAAAAGTCCCTCTATGGTCTTAAACAGGCCCCCCGTGCTTGGTATAATCGTTTCTCTTCCTTTCTGCAGGATATGGGCTTCCGCACGTGCACTCATGACACAAGTCTATTCACTCTACGGGATCCTCGTGGCCTAGTTATAATTCTTCTCTATGTTGATGATATTGAGATTACCGGCAGCTCATCTGATCTTATCTCCATTATCAGGAAGGCCATGCATCAAAATTTTCAGCTGAAAGATCTTGGCCCTCTACATTACTTCCTTGGCATTGAAGTACTCCGTAACTCCTTTAGTCTCCTACTTCATCAGTCAAAATACGCTGAGGAGCTTCTCACTCGGGCAGGGATGGCTGAATCTAAAACTGCACCTACTCCCATGGTTGTCCGTCCACCATCCACCTTAGACAGCCGTCTATTCGACAATCCGACCCTCTATTGAAGCATCGTGGGTGGCCTTCACTATCTAGCTGTTACTCGTCCAGACATTCAATATGCTGTCAATCGTGTCTCTCAATCCATACATGCTCCAACTGAACAAAAATTTCAGGCATTAAAACGGATTCTTCGTTATCTAAAGGGTAGCTCACGTCGTGGACTTCTTTTCCAAAAAAGAAATCTGGAGCTCTCCGTCTGCTCCGACTCAGACTGGGCGAACGACAAGGATGATCGTCGTTTCGCTACCGGGTATCTACTATTTCTTGGACCAAATTTAATCTCTTGGTGCACCAAAAAGCAAACACGGGTATCTTGTTCTTCCACCGAAGCTGATTACCGAGCTATGGCGGCTAGAGTTGCCGAAGCTATGTGGCTTCATCATATTACAGATGCTCTTGGCCTTCATCCTTTTTGGTCAAAGATTTACTGTGACAACGATTCCACCATTTGCTTTACAAAAAATCCAGTCCTTCACGATCGTATGAAGCACGTTGGTTCTGATTGCCACTTCGTTCGTGAACAGGTCATGGCTGGTACTATGAGAACACATCATGTTCCGTCTTCCGAACAACTTGCAGACATACTTGCCAAACCTCTTCCACCGGCTGCGTTTCATTACCTCGCTACCAAGCTTCCCCCCGTACCCGTGGATCAGCTTGAGGGGGGATAATAGGAGTAACTATAATTAATAATAATTATGTGACTCATGTGTAATTACTTATTCATGCTTTCTCTATATATATTGGATGTACACCTCTTTATCAATAAGACTCATCATTATATCATTATACATAAAAATATTTACTTTGATATAATTTTAAAATATTTCTCATACAATTTCAAAGTTTTATCTATTAAATTAGGGAAAATACCCAAGTACCCCCTCAGTCTATGCCCGAAATTTCAGAGACACACTTATACTATACTAAGGTCCTATTACCCCCACTGAACTTATTTTATATGTAATTTTATATCCCTTTTTGGCCTATGTGGCACTAGTTCAAAAAAAAGTCAACCATCGTTGGGCCCACAAGATAGTGCCACGTAAGCTAAAAAGGGGTAAAAAATTATTAATAAAATAAGTTCAGGGGGGTAATAGGACCTTAGTATAGTAGAAGTGTGTCTCTGAGATTTCGAGCATAGGTTGAGGGGGTACTTGGGCATTATCCCATTAAATTATTATTTCAAGTTTAAAACTTAGAATTTAGCATGGTCCAATAAAGATTTTAGTTCGTAGATGTTAATAATTATAATAAAACTTAAATCAAAATCAAATTAATATTAATGCAAAAAGAAAATCAATTCAATACTAAAAATGACAATAATATTGAGTATTTGTTCTTTAGTTTTACATTAGTTTAGATAATCAAAATACATAATCTAATTTTATTTTTTACTAATACTTATTAAACTTATTTTAGCATGACTTAGTACTTTTAAATTATGATCATTTTCATTATGACTTTACAATATTTAATTTATATGATGATTTCCTTATTATTTTTAATTGAATATTTTTATGTCATCAATACTCATCTCATATTTTGTGTTATTTTTTTAAGAAAACACCTTAGATAATTGTATTTTGGTTGGACTAAAGAAATATTTGAAGCACAAGTTAATTATACGTTTGTATGCAAACTTTATCGAAAAATTCGAAAATTGGAAAAAGTTCGAGGTTTATTATTTAGCTTGATTTATAAATTTAAAAATTTGACACAATGGTTTGATTTGATATTTAAAAAAATCCGAACCAACTCGAGATTGAAAAATAAAAATAAATATTTTATTAGTTTAATTTAATTTATAAATTTAAAATTTTTATATAAACAATTTGATTTGATATTTGAATAACCCTAACAGCTTTTAACACACTTGTATAGGAGGAGGATTCTAAGCAATATAAAAATAATATATTGATATTCTAGTGCTTCAATTCTTTCTATATCTAAATACTTTTTATTACTTTCAAGTATAATTATATTAATATCTTCGTATTTAATATCATAATTTCATGGATACTATGTATTCACATTTAAATCATACTTCCCAAACATAAGACTTCTATCGCTTCACACAACTTTCTTAAGCATTTTTGTTCAACATATTTATAATTAATTTTCGACAATAAAAAGGTTTATGTAGCATGTAAATTTTTTTTTTTATGTATTTATTTAGCATATAGCAAGTGAGGCTCGGACGGGATGGATGATTATGGCGTATCGTAGATCGGACTTTACTTTTCCAAGCTCCAGACTAGAAAAGAGTTATTCCATATAAGTTACTATGCTAGCTCGAAAAGGATTAAAAGAACATATATTAGGTCGTGATGAAAACTAGGATTAAAAGAACATACATTAGGTCGTTATGAAAACTAACTTGGATAGGAGAGCTTTGTGTATCTGAATCTGATTTAATATTTTATTATTATTATTTACTTAAAAACCACGTATTACATCATTAAAAGCAATAAAATGTATTTCAACTAGTAAACCTTTGGAATGAAGTAGCAAAAATATATCACATCATTAAAAATAGTCGAATTTATCGCTTTTCGATTAAAAAAAATTAACACAAAAAAGAGTGACATTTTTAGTGAAATAATTATAGACGGATTTATCACATACTCCGACTAAATATTCTTTTTTTAATTACAAAAAGGGTGACTTTTTTTGGGTGAAATAATAAAAATTAATTGATTATTCACAAAAGTCAAGTCACTAGTCATAGAAAATGAAATAATTATAGGCGGATTTATCACATATTCTGACAAAAAATTATTGTTTTTTAATGACAAAACGGTGACATTTTTGGGTGAAATAATAAAAATTAATTGATTATTCTCAAAAGTTAAGTTACTACTCATTTATTGATATTATTATTATTATTATTATTAATTAACACTTATATATTAAATACAATTATACAATAGATACTTGTTCTTAGAGACGGATTTAAGACTTTACAAGGGTATCCAATAAAATAAGATAGAAAATTTTATTTTTAAGCTAAACAAGATAAGAATTTTATTTAATTTTAAGCTAAATAAGATAAATTTTTTATTTTAAAAATAAATAACATAATTATGGAAGTGCACATCTTTCCTCTCTCGCTCGTCTCTCTCCTCCTCCAAATCTGGCTCGCCAAATATGCAAATACATATATATATATATATATATATATATATATATATATATATATATATCTCCTCCTCCAAATCTGGCTCGCCAAATATGCAAATACATATATATATATATATATATATATATATATATATATATATATATATATATATATATATATATATATATATATATATATATATATATATATATATATCATTTACATATATGCAATTATTTGAAATATATATGCATATGTATATCGGTTACAGATATGCAATTATTTGAAATATATATACGTATACAATTCGACAGATATACATATATAATTCACCTCTCTCTACTTTCTGCACTCTTTCTCTTGCCTCTCTCCTCCCTCTAGCTAACATGTAACTACGAATCGTAATTAGCAAACTATGGTTATGGAGCATAATTAAATTATTTTTGAGTGACTACATGCGAAATTTCCCAGAAATTATGCAATGAATATTACTTTAAAAATGACAAACGACAAGCGATAAAAACTAATCATAACATAACTAATTTCAACTTACTTATTTCAACATACATAACTTATTTTAACGTAACTTGTTTTCGAACTAAATGATCGCTAAAATTTAAAAGTCTCTAAGTTAAAAAATATTTCACTTTTAGCTTTTAACTTATTTCTGTATCTTTTTGGGCTTAAAATAAAGAAGCAGCATTTTTTTTTTTGGAAAAAATTTAGCTAACTGGTCAAAAAAATCAACTTATTTAGTGATAATGTCCATACTTTAATAAATATAGTAAACATGTCAAAAATGTCATTATTTTAAAACTAAATAATTATTATTATATTATTAATATTTTCTCTTTTTTTATTTACACCATTTTTTTCTCTCTCATAAATTATATATATTCCTATATTTAAGTAATTAGATATATACTAATTATATTTTTAAATTTCTCTCTCTTATATTAAGATTATTATTAATTTATATCTATATATTTAGAAAAATTTAGCTAACTGGTCAAAAAATCAACTTATTTAGTGATAATGTCCATACTTTAATAATATTAGTAAACATGTCAAAAATGTCATTATTTTAAAACAAAATAATTATTATTATATTATTAATATTTTCTCTCTCTTTATTTACACCATTTTTTTCTCTCTCATAAATTATATATATTCCTATATTTAAGTAATTAGATATATACTAATTATATTTTTAAATTTCTCTCTCTTATATTAAGATTATTATTAATTTATATCTATATATTTATTACTAATCAATTCCACAACTTCCAAGATTCATTTTCACTTTTATTAATAAAATATTTTCACTATCTTTATAACATTTTTTCAAAATTAATTATGCATTGATTCTCGAATTTTCCTTTTATATTTATTAATATTAAACTTATCACATTCCTAGATTTTGTTGGGATTGTCACGTTATCTCTCTTACACTCTCTTTCCAGAATTTTAATTGTGTTGTCACGTTATATCTTAACCCTTTTTAATAGATAATTCAACAACTTCCAATGCATTATTTTCACTTTTATTAATAAAATATTTTCTCTCTCTAAAACCCCTTTTCCAAAATTAATTCTTCAGAATATCTTTTTTAATTTTCAACTCTTAATATTCCATGATTTTCATTTCAATTGCAGGTTATCTCTCTAACATTCTTCAACAGACACAACATCTTCAAAATCAATTTATTTATATATCATCAAATCCCCAG
This sequence comes from Solanum arcanum, assembly GCA_027789145.1. Classification (NCBI taxonomy): domain Eukaryota; kingdom Viridiplantae; phylum Streptophyta; class Magnoliopsida; order Solanales; family Solanaceae; genus Solanum; species Solanum arcanum. The sequence goes on from CM050940.1 coordinate 6,087,403, forward strand.
ATTTACGCTTCAATTTCTTCAAACCCGAATTTTCCTATTTAACATCATTATCAAGTAATTCCGTTTGAAGGTTTGATTTGGAGATTCACATTGAGTTGGTTATTATGTTCTTCATATTACTTTTTGAATACTTACTTTTTTTTCTTTTTTTTTATTTTGTTGTTGTTCTTAAATTATTTTTTAGGGTTTCATAATACCAAATTCACTCTTCAATGGATGCATTCAAAAGAGTTACTAGAGGTATTGTAAAAAAAACACAGTTCTTCCGAGTTACATAGTTTAATTTTTTTTTCACTCAAGAAATAAACAACAATGTAGGTTCAGCTTCTAAGTCTAAGGAGGTTATACAAGGTGGAAAAATGGTTGAACCTGTCGAGGTGCAAAATCCCACAGAAATTCATGAAGTTGAAGAAGAACAATTTTTTGGAGAAGAGGTAATTTTTTTTTTGCATGTGTTGTGTATTGCATGCTTCGTTTAATTTGTTCAGTAATTTTTAAGATTGAAAAAAATACATGTAACAATTTTAAGGAAGCATAAACATACCGTCATACGCAGTGAAGGTTCTTCATTTTTAGCGAGCATTTCTTGTGCTTTACCACAAAATGTCGTGAATGTATTAGAAGCAGATGTATGGTTTTTGAAATTCCATCGACCAAACATTTCTCTAATTTCCTCAAGAAAATCATGTATAGGTAATTCTCTTGCTTCCACAAGGCATGCATTTATACATTCAGCTATGTTTGATGTCATCACAGTGCCTCGATCAACTGGTGCATACACTCTTGCCCATTTGTCATAACCAGCCAATTCCAAATAATTCTTCACCCTAATATCAACATGTTCTACTTTTTTCATCAGTTCATTAAATTCAGAAAGTTTGTATGCCTTTGCCATTACATAAAACACCTCTAAAAGACTGTCATATGACTTTTTGTAAAGTGTCTTCACATTCTTCAAAAGATGAAACGTGCAAGCAAAATGTGGTGTATTGTATATCCTCGAAACTGATTTTATAATACTCTTGTTTCTGTCGGATACAACACACATTTTATCCTTTAAACCATGAGCTTCTCTAAACTGTTCAAAAAACCAAGTCCAAGATACATCATTTTTCGTCAATAACACCGTATGCTAGGGGCAATATATTTCCTGAACATATACAATGCAAACATTAGGATACATATCGTCAAATACAACAAATACATGTTTAATGAATATAATACCGTGCGTAATTCTTTATAAAAATATAAATATTTAATAGTTACCTGCTCCATCCAATGTGCTTGAAGACACAAATGTGTCATTATAAGTCCCCCTGAGATGGGTGCCGTCTACTACAACTATTGGCTTACAACTTTCAAAACCTTTTATGAAAGGAAACAAAGCTATAAAGACATATAGAAATTTATTTTCTTCCGTCTTCTTTAATCTTATATGCGATCCAGGATTGTAACGACCCGTTTAGTCGTTTTGAGCAGCAGATTTAATTCTGGAAAAACTGGCCAAAACCACGAGCACTGCGACGGACCGTCACAGGCACGACGGCCCGTCGAGGGTGCATCGTTTCAGCATACTTAGAATTCTTAAATTGGGTACTGAAAATCGACTCTCTGAACTTCGGGGCGGAGTGCAGGCGGGACCGTCACTTGTGTGACGGGTCCACAGTCCACCTGGAATCTGGGAGGCTGCGGCGACCGTAGTAATGACGGACCGTCGCGAGCACGACGGCGTCACGCAGGTTCGCGTAAGCCCGGTCGAATCGGATTTCTTTCCTCGTTTTAAGGGACGTTTTGGACTATTCTTTCCTTAATTATAAAGTTTGAGGGTTAATATTAATAAATCTAATTACTTGGGGTTAAAATAGGTAACCTTAAGTTAATTAGTGGGTCATTATTACCATCTTTCATTCTTAATTATATAGAATTAGGGTAAAAGAAAGAGGGTTTGAATAAGAAAAGAAAAGAGCAGAAAGAGAGGAGAAACGAGCGAGTAGAGAGAGAGAGAAAGCGAAGAGGATCGCAAGGATTTTGAGAAGATAGCTTGTTGATTCAATTCTTCGGTGGAGGTAGGTTATGGTTTTCATGCTATTCGTAGTAAACTCTTAATAGCGAATGATATATGTTAGTAGTATTGTAAAACCCTTCTATATGCTTAATTGTATGCTTGCATGAATGATGTGATTATGTAATTATGAATAAATAAGCATGATGAAGCTATTGAATCCCAAATCTTGAAAGAAACTTTAATCTACTTGTTAATGATAAGGCCTTGGTATAAAAGAAGGCTTGATGAATTAAAGTAATGGGATTGATGATGCCTTGGTATAGAGAAGGCTTGATGAACGGACATAATGAGATTAGTGGATCGGAGTGTCACGTTCCGACACATAGTATTAGTGGATCGGAGTGTCACGTTCCGACACATAGTATTAGTGGGACGGGTGTCACGAACCGACACGTAGAACTAGGGGATCGGAGTGTCACGTTCCGACACATATAGGGGATCGGAGTGTCACGTTCCGACACATATAGGGGATCGGAGTGTCACGTTCCGACACATGTAGGGGATCGGAGTGTCACGTACCGACACAAGAGGAAGAAAGATAATGAATCTTGAAAGATGATAATATACTCAACATAATGAACTTAATTCCCAAATGAGTATGGTATTGAGGCGTGAGCCCTCATGGATGAACTTGATGGTACTTATTGATGATCTTAGTACTTGTTGTTGCTACATGTTGAGTTTTATAGTTGATTTATGATATTAACTGATATATCTTTGTTTTCTATTTTGAGTTGGCCGATGATATCTACTCAGTACCGTGGTTTGTACTGACCCCTACTTTTATGTTTTCTTCTTTGTTATTTGTGGAATGCAGCAAACGTTCCGTCAACTTCAACTCAACAGTAGATCTAGCCAGTCTTCACTACCTTCGGAAATTCAGGGTGAGCTAATGCGTCTAGCTTGGACTGGATCTTCTTCTTCAAGTCTTGATGCCTTGAACTTCCGGCATGGACTAGCTTTTATGTATTTTTAGTTCTTGGACATTCTTAGTTTAGTAATTTGAAATAGATGTTCTTGTGATGATGACTTCCAGATTTTGGGGATAATAATAGTTATTGATTTTATTAATGAACTTAAGTCTTCCGCATTACTTTATGATGATATTACATTGAAATGTTAAGGTATAGATTGGTTGGTTCGCTCACATAGGAGGGTAAATGTGGGTGCCAGTTGCGGCCCGGTTTTGGATCGTGACAAACTTGGTATCAGAGCATTAGGTTCGTTGGTCTCATCACACAAGAACAAGTCTAGTAGGGTCTTAAGGAACGGTAGGGGGACGACTTTACTTTTCCTTGAGAGGCTATAAGACTTTAGGAAAATTTCACTCTTTCATTCTTCCTTTCGTGCTACTACTTGAGTCCAATTGGTATCTAGGCGATACGAATTGGTATCTGACCATCTTCACTCTCTTTCGCAGATGGTTAGAACTAGAGCAACGACAACACCAACACCAAAGACCGGCAGACGAGGTGCGTCTGAGCGACCACCACCGGGTGTAGCTCGAGGAAGAACAACGGCAAGAGGCCGTGGGAGAGGTCGTGGGAGGGCGTCCTCTAGAGGAAGAGGGCGAGCACCTAGCCCATCCGATGCTAGAGGCGTTGACTCCTCCATCGACCGAGGAGGTGGTAAGAGAAGGGAGGATGGGGAGAATGAACAAGAGCGAGAATGAGGAATTGCCACCCCAACCTACCCCAGAGATGATCAATCGGGTTCTCGCTTATCTTAGCGGGTTATCCGATCCGCGGTCGAGCACCTCCAATGGTTTACGCACCAATACCTCCGGTTTGAGAAGTGCGACATGCCGGCTACTATGGCTCCGCATGGATGCCTCGTGGAGATAGGCACATTTCCACGTCGACTCTTTGGACCGATAATGACAAGCGATCAGCCACGAACTTTTCAAATAAGTTCTTGAAATTGAAACCTCCAGTCTTCAAAGTGCGTAATCTGAAGATGCTTATGATTTCCTGGTTGATTGTCATGAGCTACTACACAAGATGGGGATAGTAGAACGGTTTGGCGTTGAGTTCGTAAGCTATCAGTTTCAAGGGAACGCCAAAATGTGGTGGCGATCACATGTCGAGTGTCAACCGAGAGAGGCCACACCCATGACTTGAGCATCCTTCTCTACTCTGTTTATGGAGAAGTATATCCCAAGGACGTTGAGAGATAGAAAAAGGGATGAGTTCTTGAGTCTTGAGCAAGGTAGGATGACGGTTAACGCCTATGAGGCTAAGTTTCGTGCTTTATCAAGGTATGCCACTCAACTTTGTTTCAGTCCACAAGAGCGGATTCGCCGGTTTGTGAAGGGTTGAGATCGAGTTGCGGATTTCGGCCTTACGGTGTAGCGGCGGCAAAATCCTTCCAAGAGGTGGTAGACTTTGTGATAGAAGTGGAAGGAGTGAAGCGGGCGACTTCACCACAACCGACATCAAAAAGGTTTGAAAGGAGGTGAGTTTAATAGTTCGTATACTAGAGGCCAGTGCGGAGGCTACTCGGTTCGACCAATTGGTCTTCACTACAGATGTAGTTGGGGACCACCTCAGACCGGTCAACACTTCTCCGAGAGACCTATGCTTGACTGCAGAGAGTGTTATGGATGTGGGGAGACCGGACATATTAGGAGGAATTGTCCCAAACAGTTATAGACCCCAATAGCTAGAGGTAGAGGTGGTCATGGTAGAGGCCGTTATTCGGAGGGCGTGGTGGTCGAGGTAATGGTGGTCACCAAAGCGGCAGAGGTGATGGGCAAACCGAGCCACTACATCACAACATGGTAGGGCAACGGGCATTTAACGATAGGGCCCATTGTTACGCTTTCCTGGGCGATGCAGGCGGAGGCATCGATCTTTGTCATCACGGGTAATCTTTTGGTTTGTGATTGCATGGCTTCGTATTGTTTGATCCTGGATCCACATTTTCTTATGTATCTTCCTCATTTGCTAATGGTCTAAATTTACATTGTGAATTACTTGATATGCCTATTCGTGTTTCTACTCAGGTGGGTAGTGCGTGATAGTTGAAAAAGTGTATAGGTCTTGTTTGGTGACTTTTGTGGAGCAACACTTATGTAGATTTGGTTATTCTAGAAATGGTTGACTTTGATGTAATTCTGGTATGACTTGGCTTTCTCCGAATTTTGCGATCTTGGATTGTAATGCTAAAGCGGTGGCGTTAGCCAAGCCTGGGACAGATCCGTTAGTGTGGGAGGTGACTACACTTCCAATCCGTCGTATCATATCCTTTCTTCATGCTAAGAAAATGGTTAGTAAAGGGTGTTTAGCTTTCTTGGCACATCTCAAGGATGACACTACTCAAGTACCCTCAATTGAGTCGGTTTCGTGAGTCCGTGAGTTTTTGATGTGTTCCCCTGAGATCTTCCTGGTATGCCACCGGATAGGGATATTGACCTGCATCGACCTTGAACCGCACTCGCCCCATTTCTATACCCCCTTATAGAATGGCTCCCATGAGTTAAGAGAGTTAAAGGCACAACTTCAAGAGTTGTTGAGCAAAGGCTTCATCATCGGACCAAGCGCATCTCCTTGGGGTGCTCGGTTTTGTTTGTGAAGAAGAAGGATGGGAGTTTTCGGATGTGCATAGACTACACAACCTGAATAAGGTAACTATTAAGAACAAGTATCCTCTTCCTCGCATTGATGACTTGTTCGATCAACTACAAGGTGCTTGTGTCTTCTCTAAGATTGACTTGAGATCTGGTTATCATCAATTGAAAATACGGGCAACGGATGTGCCAAAGACTTCTTTTCGAACGAGGTATGGGCATTACGAATTTGTGGTGATGTCTTTTGGTCTTACGAATGCCCCTGCTGCGTTCATGAGCTTGATGAACGGGATTTTTAAGCCATATTTGGACCTCTTGGTAATCGTATTTATTGATGATATATTGGTATACTCGAAGAGAAAGAAGGAACATGAAGAGCATTTGAGAATGGTATTGGAAATGTTGAGGGAGAAAAAGCTTTATGCCAAGTTCTCTAAGTGTGAGTTTTGGCTAGATGCAGTGTCCTTCTTGGGGCACGTGGTTTCTAAGGAAGGAGTGATGGTGGATCCTTCTAAGATTGAAACAGTGAAGAATTGGGTAAGACCCACTAATGTGTCAGAAATAAGGAGCTTTGTTGGGTTAGCTAGCTACTACCGCCGATTTGTCAAGGGATTCTCTTCTATTGCTTCCCAATTGTGAACTTGACTAAGCTGAATGTTCCATTTGTATGGTCGGACGAATGTGAAGAAAGCTTTGAAGCTCAAGACTTTGTTGACTACCGCACCTATCCTTACCTTGCCCGTGGAGGTAAGAACTTTATCGTTTATTGTGATGCATCCTATTCGGTTTGGAGTGCAGACTAATGCAAGAGAAGAGTGTGATTGCTTATGCTTCAAGGCAATTAAAGGTGCATGAACGTAACTATCCGACCCACGATTTGGAATTGGCGCGGTAGTGTTTGCATTAAAGCAATGGAGACACTATTTATATGGGGTTAAGTGTGAGGTCTATACGGATCATCGTAGCCTTCAAAGATGTCTTTACTCGTAAAGATTTGAACTTGAGACAGAGGAGATGGATGGAGTTACTAAAGGACTACGATATCACTATCTTGTATCATCCCGAAAAGCGAATGTTGTAGCGGATGCTTTAAGTAGAAAGCGGGAAGCATGGGAAGTCCGCTCACTTGCAAGCTTCTAGACGCCCATTGGCTAGAGAGGTCCAGACTCTAGCTAATGACTTGATGAGATTAGAAGTAAATGAGAAGGGAGGATTGTTGGCTTCTGTGGAGGCAAGATCTTCCTTTCTTGACAAGATTAAGGGAAAACAGTTTAATGATGAAAAATTGATCCGGATCCGAGATAAAGTGTTGAAAGGAGAGGATAAAGAAGCACAAATCGATGGGGAAGGTGTTTTGAGAATCAAGGGAAGGGTATGTGTACCCCGCGTCGATGATTTGATCAACACTATTCTGACAGAGGCTCATAGTTCAAGGTATTCTATACATCCGGGTGCTACCAAGATGTATCGTGACCTAAAGCAACACTTTTGGTGGAGTAGAATGAAGTGTGATATTGTTGACTTTATTGCCAAGTGTCCAAACTGTCAACAAGTAAAGTATGAACACCAAAGGCCCGGAGGAACACTTCAGAGAATGCCCATTCCTGAATGGAAGTGGGAGAGAATTGCAATGGACTTTGTGGTTGGTATTCCAAAGACATTGGGTAAGTATGACTCTATTTGGGTGATTGTTGATAGGTTAACTAAGTCTGCTCATTTCATTCCGGTCAAGGTGACTTACAATGCAGAGAAGTTAGCCAAAATCTATGTCTCAGAAATTGTTCGGTTGCATGGGGTTCCACTATCCATCATATCAGATAGAGGTACGCAGTTTACTTCTAAGTTTTGGAAAACATTGCATGCGGAATTGGGTACTAAGTTGGACCTTAGTACTGCGTTCCATCCTCAGACCGATGGTCGGTCACGAGCGAACGATTCAAGTGTTGGAGGATATGCTCGTAGCGTGCGTGATAGAGTTTGGTGGCCATTGGGATAGCTTCTTACCTTTGGCAGAGTTTTCATACAACAATAGCTATCACTCAAGCATTGATATGGCCCCATTTGAAGCATTGTATGGGAGGAGATGTAGATCTCCCATTGGTTGGTTTGATGCATTTGAGGTTAGACCTTGGGGGTCTTGATCTCTTGAGGGATTCGTTAGATAAGGTGAAGGGCATTCAAGAAAAGCTTCTAGCGGCGCAAAGTAGACAAAAGGAGTATGCAGATCGAAAGGTTAGAGACTTGGAGTTCATGGAGGGTGAACAAGTCTTGTTGAAGGTTTCACCTATGAAAGGGGTGATGCGATTTGGCAAGAGAGGTAAGCTAAGTCCAAGGTATATTGGACCATTTGAGGTACTAAAGCGAGTAGGGGAGGTGGCTTATGAATTAGCCTTGCCTCCAGGGCTGTCCTGAGTACATCCGTATTTCATGTATCCATGTTGAAAAGATACCATGGAGATGGAAACTATATCATCCGTTGGGATTGATTTTGCTTGGTGAGAATTTGACTTATGAGGAGGAACCAGTTGCTATTTTAGATAGAGAGGTTCGCAAGTTGAGGTCGAGAGAAATTGCATCTATCAAAGTTCAATGGAAGAATCGACCGGTTGAAGAAGCTACTTGGGAGAAGGAGGCGGATATGCAAGAAAAATACCCACATCTGTTACTGATTCAGTACTCCTTTTCGCCATTGTTTTCTTCTTTTGATCGTTCGGGACGAGCGATGGGTAAATTGGTATCTATTGTAACGACCCGTTTAGTCGTTTTGAGCGTGATTTAATTCTGGAAAAACTGGCCAAAACCACGAGCACTGCACCGGACCGTCACACAGGCACGACGACCGTCGAGGTGCATCGTTTCAAAGATACTTAGAATTCTTAAATTGGAGTGCGAAAATCGACTCTGCGAACTTCAGGGCGGAGTGCAGGACGGACCGTCACTTGTGTGACGGGCGTCACAGTCACCTGGAATCTGGGAGGCTGCGGCGACCATAGTAATGACCGTCGCGAGCCGCGACGGCCGTCACGGGTTCGTAAGCCCAGTCAGAATCGGATTTCTTTCCTCGTTTTAAGGGACGTTTTGGACTATTCTTTCCTTAATTATAAAGTTTGAGGGTTAATATTAATAAATCTAATTACTTGGGGGTTAAAATAGGTAACCTTAAGTTAATTAGTGGGTCATTATTACCATCTTTCATTCTTAATTATATAGAATTAGGGTAAAATAAAGAGGGTTTGAATAAGAAAAAGAGAAGAACAGAAAGAGAGGAGAAACGAACGAGTAGAGAGAGAGAGAAACGAAGAGGATCGCAAGGATTTTGAGAAGATAGCTTGTTGATTCAATTCTTCGGTGGAGGTAGGTTATGGTTTTCATGCTATTCGTAGTAAACTCTTAATAGCGAATGATATATGTTAGTAGTATTGTAAAACCCTTCTATATGCTTAATTGTATGCTTGCATGAATGATGTGATTATGTAATTATGAATAAATAAGCATGATGAAGCTATTGAATCCCAAATCTTGAAAGAAACTTTAATCTACTTGTTAATAATAAGGCCTTGGTATAAAAGAAGGCTTGATGAATTAAAGTAATGGGATTGATGATGCCTTGGTATAGAGAAGGCTTGATGAACGGACATAATGAGATTAGTGGATCGGAGTGTCACGTTCTGACACATAGTATTAGTGGATCGGAGTGTCACGTTCCGACACATAGTATTAGTGGGACGGGTGTCACGAACCGACACGTAGAACTAGGGGATCGGAGTGTCACGTTCCGACACATATAGGGGATCGGAGTGTCACGTTCCGACACATATAGGGGATCGGAGTGTCACGTTCCGACACATGTAGGGGATCGGAGTGTCACGTACCGACACAAGAGGAAGAAAGATAATGAATCTTGAAAGATGATAATATACTCAACATAATGAACTTAATTCCCAAATGAGTATGGTATTGGCGTGAGCCCTCATGGATGAACTTGATGGTACTTATTGATGATCTTAGTACTTGTTGTTGCTACATGTTGAGTTTTATAGTTGATTTATGATATTAAGCGATATATCTTTGTTTTCTATTTTGAGTTGGCCGATGATATCTACTCGATGCAGTGGTTTGTCTTGACCCTACTTTTATGTTTTCTTCTTTGTTATTTGTGGAATGCGACAAGCGTTCCGTCAACTTCAACTCAACAGTAGATCTAGCCAGTCTTCACTACCTTCAGAAATTCAGGGTGAGCTAATGCGTCTAGCTTGGACTGGATCTTCTTCTTCAAGTCTTGATGCCTTGAACTTCCGGCATGGACTAGCTTTTATGTATTTTTAGTTCTTGGGCATTCTTAGTTTAGTAATTTGAAATAGATGTTCTTGTGATGATGACTTCCAGATTTTGGGGATAATAATAGTTATTGATTTTATTAATGAACTTAAGTCTTCCGCATTACTTTATGATGATATTACATTGAAATGTTAAGGTATAGATTGGTTGGTTCGCTCACATAGGAGGGTAAATGTAGGTGCCAGTTGCGGCCCGGTTTTGGGTCGTGACAGGATAAGTGGTGTCCAATATGTATAAATAACTGGTAATTTACTATATGAATCAGATGGTGTCCCCCTTAATGTATTTATTGCCTTTTCCCTAGCATTCCATGCCACAAAGTAAGATACGTCTACACCAAGTTTGAGTCTAACATCAACTTGTATGTCTTTCGGTGTCAACTTTCTTTTATGATCAACTAGCTTGGGCTTTATTATACCTCCAACAAGACTGCTTGTTGCTTGTCTCTGACTATACGCCTTATCTTTTAATGAACATGTATGCTCATCTACAAACTTTCTAATTCTAAACATTCCCGATTTATTGATGTTGGAAGCCTTCATTATCCATCCACAATTTTCAGATACACAAACAAGTGTATAACTGCTCGAATTACAAAAGAAAATAAACAAAATAAATTAAGACATTATATTATATGGAATAATTAATATAACAACAAAAGATAAAATATATTTAAATACAAAATACCTTACTAAACTTGATCTTTTTGTCTTCCACTGAAATCTATTATCAATGGCATATTTCATCATCACAGCTTTCAAAGTACGTTTATTCTTATAAACTTGATCCTCAATGACTTCTTTATGATTCATATTGCAGATAATAGAATTACTTAACTCATCACTAATTAATGGTGCACTAATAACAATTGCTTGGTTATTAGTAGTACTTCTTCCGTTTATCATACACATGCAAATATCTTATTCATAATGATTTCTACAATTTATATCACGATCATTCATAAATACAGTTACACAAATGGGGTACTTTGCGAATTCTCGAACTTCTTTCTTCAATGAGACATATACCCTCATTCTCATATCGTTGTGGATCTCCAAAGGTGCAATGCTACCTTCTATTTTATACTTAAGTTTCATTTTGTTATACCTCAAATCTACCCCAATCTGATTAGCAACTTCATCAACTAAATCTTTTTACGATGCATACTCTTTAATCATAATTGCCTCAGCTGTGTAATCAACATAGCAATTATCTTCAGTCCAATGTCCAGAATGCTTTATTATAAAAGCAATGCTCCCCATATATGCTTTATAGTTTTTTTAAAAAAAAGTCAATACTAAATACCAAAATAGTGACATTGTCATTAACTTGTATAAAGAATACAAAACAATAAAGTTACAATCGTAATTCAAATAAAAGATTTGAACATTATTATTTGTCTAAACAATTGATGCATCAAATAAGTATTCTGTTGGATATACGATTTCGCATACTAAAGTAAAAAAAACGACTTCAAATCAAAAATCAAATACAAAATATATAACGATTAATTAACTAAAACATACCTCAATTTTGACTTTTCGTTTTTGTTTATTTTCCAAAAATCGTTTACCCAGTTTATTTGACAAAACAATAGAATCGCAATAAGTTTTTTTCGGATGAACATCATGAATATTGGCCAGATATATCATCAAGATTTGAAAAAAATGTAACTGCTGTAGAGAGTTTTAAGCATCTGTTACTTTTTATAATTTTTCTCTCCCCTAAATAGCTCTAGTTTGTTCTATAAATTAGGTATTCTTTTTAATTAAACAAAATAATTGAAATATAATTAAAATACATAATAATGTAACATTTTGACATTATCACTAAATATTGAAAGTGTTGATACTATACCCTATTAAATACTAAAATAATAACATTTTAAAAAATTTCCTTTTTTTTTTGTCTTTTTCAAACACTTTCAAAAATAAAAAGAGTTTAAAAGTCTAAAATTATTTAAATTTAATCAACCTAAAACACTTTGTACTTTAATTTAAAGGGTTCAAAATTCAGAAATTATATTTTTATAATTTTAAACCCCTTAGTAAAAATGTTAAATCTTTCACTATATCATACACTATCAAAGATTGATGTAAATTGATATGTATTAGAGATTTTGAATTTAATGAGGCATGAATATGAAGTCATCTTAATTTAATAGGGAGCATTGTACAATTATATTTGAAATACTAACTTTTATGATATAAAAATATTTGAAGTGCAGGCATAAAAGAGAAAACGATAACAACGTGAAAATTGAAAAGTCAATAATTAAGAAGTTTTCGACTTTGGCTGATAGTCATTTTCGACTTGTGTTCTACACAAATTTCAAAAGGAATGAAGTCGTTGTTGTTTTTATTTTTGTGTTTTCGAACTCACTTTTAAAATTGGATCAATTTAAATTTGTATCGAAAAATTTTACTTTATAAATCCTATTAAATTAAATGAATTCATATTCATGCCTCATCAAATCGACAATTTCTTATACACACTAATTTACATCGATCTTTAATACTGCATGCATGATATATATGTATCATGTTCTCTCTCTCTATATATTTTTGTGGAGAAAATGTCCTTTTCTTTAACAAACTTATTTATCTTTTCGAATACAATTTTTTTTAATAAAATATTTATTTTAAAAAACCTTCTTCTTTTTCTTTTTTGTTTTATTAAGTGGTAAAGAAATTTAAGAACAATTACTTCTAAATTATTTTTTTAACAAATTCCCAACTCCATCGTTGTGCATGGGCAACAAGCCTAACAGGCTGGAGTACTCAACTCACTTGTATTTAGCCCAACTTGATTTCAGTTTAACTTTAACTTGACTCGATTCAATTCAATCCAATTGGTTCGAGTTTTATCATATCATAATTTCTTCTAAATTAAAATTTATCGTTAAACATATTTAAGTTTGTAATTGTAGCAACTGGATGTAATAATTATAAGAAATCTATAATTTGTATTTTAAATCTGTAATTGGTTTTTTTTTTACACATCATGATTATGTAAGATCACTTTATAGGTGGTACAGTATGTAATTAAAAAAGTTAATGAAACATAATACTATTAGACGAACTTATTTGAATTTTAGTATTTTTTACTTTTTTGACCTGAAAATTCAATTCTATGTTCAAGTTTAATTTCAACTAATAATAATGTATATAATTCAATCACACTTAAATGTTTTTATCAATTTAAAATAATAATGTCTATACATTTTTCTTAATCAACCTATTTATTTTTTAATAGTGTAACACTACATGCCACTAAAAATTAAAGAGTCAACTCAAACTCAACTCGATATGATATTAATATAAGAAATTTGATTGAGCTCGACTCGATTGGAGTCAGCTGGAGAGCTAGATTGTCCAGGGGTGAAGAATCTTGGACAGGGGAGACAACTCTCCTATTTCTTTTTCAAGAAACATCAACTAGGAAATAAACTGCCCCCACTTGATTTGGGAATTCATTGAATCCCACCTGCATATTACCATCTATTTCTCTCCCTCTCTCCTCCAACAAATATAACATAAGCATAGTGTGTGTATATATATATAATAATGACAGATCTAGTACATAATATAATTATCATAAATCTCAAACCAAATATAGGAAATACTCTAAAACTGCTTCTTTTCTTTCCTTCAACACACTCATCAATTCACCCCTCAAATCGAATAAAATAAATCATTATCAAGAGAAAGTACTGATCAAGAGAAGTCGTTCCTCGTAATTATGGATGTTAAAGAAGTGACAAACTCCAATGGAACTACTACTACTGCTACTACTACTTTTGAGTATGGAAGATTATTCTCATCACAAGGGAAATATGCTAAAAGGAATGTATCATCTACCATGAGTTATTTCAGTTTAGAGTCAATGTTGTTTCTAATTTGTCTTACTGCATTATTGTTACTTCTTCCATTGATACTTCCACCATTGCCGCCGCCGCCACCATTCATGTTGTTGTTGATCCCCATTTTCATTTTCATACTTCTTGTCATATTGGCTTTCATGCCTTCCAATAATGTCATATAATCAAGAGACTTGAGTATACATATTTGTAAGAAAATTTTTTGATGACAGTTAATTACATATATATAATACAGTTCTTTCATTTTACATAAACAGCAATTATATCCTTGTCTATTGTTACTCTCTCATTTAATTTCTTTATCACTACTATTGACATAAGTACCTGCAATCAACTCACAAAATGAGCAATGTGTTGTCTTGGGTTGTCCTTCCCATCAAATTGAAACTTCCAATAGATGATCTCGGTTTGTCCAAATAAAATCCACTGATCTCTCCCTCCTATGTTGTACATGTAAGAAATATGTGAAGCTCCTGGAGTAAGAATAGTACTAGATGGATTTATGAAGGTTGAGGAATTGGAATTGTAAGGTATCTTAAAGAGGGGCTTTTGATGATTCTAATCATGTCTACTCTGTCAACGTGGTATTCAAGCCACACGAAAACTTCACCCCATCTGATATTTAAACCAGTTTAATCAGTACATGACATGTATCATTGCATACACTTTAGATTAGCAGCATGTAATTTAAAGAGTACTGCCAATTTTCAGCACAAGGAAGATAGGTTTTCCATTTTCCGTACTTATAATTTTTGAATCCTCAAGTATAAAAGAGGTATATTTATACACTTAAGTAGTGCAAGAAAAGCTGCAACTATTAAACTGTAACGCATATCACATCATCAATTTGTATGTAAACTATGAAACATTACTCTACATCATCCTTACTTTTCCTACCACAAAAGAAAAGTCAGCTAAGCATTTCAATATCTGGCACTTCAATTCACTGCAAAACTTCCCAATGAAAATGTCAAGGAAACCTGGTCCATAGTTGCATCGCAGGTATATTTTTCTCTGCAAAGATCTCCCAACTTAAAACCTGGAAAAACAAATATTTGTAAAAATTTTGCTCTCACATATTAGTTTATTGGATGTGAAGTTTGTGGCTTACGTGAACATCTGCGGTCTGTTGCGGGAGAGTTGAGGTCTCTTAATTGGTGATAGGATGAGATTCCTAAGGGTCATTGAGGGATTGCTTCCGCCAGTTGCAACGCCAAGCATAGGATGTGCACCTGCTCTTCTGTTTCCAGCATCCACTGGTACTGCTGACTGTCTAACAGGGGAGCCATTCGAGACATCAAAAGGGCCAGAGTTGGAACCATTCTGTCGTGTTGGAGGCCATATGTCTTCTCTTGGTCCTGGAGTTTCAGGAGTGAGAACCGACCAATCTGCGGCAAATGAGTCCACTAATGTTTTGCTAAAAGGTTAATGTAGCTTTGAGAGCGAAATACCCAAAATTCAAAGAATTTGGACAATGAATATTCATGCACTAAGATGAAAAAATCATGTTTTTCAAACTACACCAGCCTCACATGTGCCATGTGATTATTCTAAATACAAAATGAGTTACCTTTTCTCATGGTATCTCTGTTGTCCATCATATTAGCAGGATTTGAAAACAAATCAGGCTCTGCTCTTGAAAAGAAATTACTTGGCTGAATGGCTGTGCGCTTTACTGAATCATATTCATTTCTCAACTGATCATACATTTCATCAAGTTTTCTTTTTTGCCTGACAGTAGAAACCTATGTTATTTCTGAGAGCACGTACCATAGAAGCGGATTTCAGTAGTTAGTCAAAGCACACTTTGCAACCTCCCCAGTTAATAGATTATAGTGGATAATTAGAGCACTTTGCAGTTACACTGGATTTCTTAATTTTTGACTTGGATAAACAGAAACTGCTTTAAGTACTGTAAGAAGAACCTGGATTTCTCGGCAAATTTTTCTTGGAGTTCCTGCTTGTCTTTAGATAAGGTCTCAATCTCTTGTTCCAACATTTGGCACTTTTTAGCCACCTTCTGGTATGCAGTATGCACTTGCTCCAACTTTTGAGAGAATTTTTCCTGCATCATCTCACATTTCTGACGGCATTGAGCAACTACCTTGTTCATCTTGAACTGCATCTCCAATTCCTTTTGCCCAATGTGGAACATCACACTTCGGTAGGCACTCTTCATTACTGGATGTGATTAAGGAGAAAGTAGTGAATCTAACGTAATACCATTTCTGTAAAGATATTGTTACCCTACATCAACTTTGGAAAGGAGTATGTTAATATAATTAAGCCAACTTCACTATGTGTTAAAAGTAAAACTGAATACTACAGATGTGGCAACACAGGACATGCAATGAAGGATACATATCTGGGGTGTAATTCCAGCCATGACCATCTGCATGAGGGTGTGGACAAATTTTAACTAGGATGCTGATTAAGAAATAAGTCAGAAACAAATATGATTTGGCCACAATAAATGTAGAAAGTGATAAGGGAGCAACCCTTTCACAAATGTTTGCTTACATTTATCCATTCATCACTTGGATTGACGTCCACTGGTTTCATGAGACTGAAACAAAAATATCAGAGCCTTGGTTATATAACAACCTCAACAAGATGCTACAAATTACTTTAAGAACTTAGCGGAAGTGCTAATTAGGATATACCTTTTGCAAAATTTCATTTTTAGGTGAACTGAACAGCACTAGATGAAAGTGATACTAGATAGCACTAACCTTTTAGAGAGAACTTGATCACAAATAGGACAAGCAGCATCACTGCTGAGAATCTTACTGGCATCATTCTGACCTATTAACATTGTTAAGGAATCATAGCAGTTGTACACCAAATCACGTCCATGAGAAAACTGTGCAATGATACATGCCTATATGGGAACACTATTTTCTTTATGATTACAGCGGTATCCGTGCTAGCTTCCACACACATCAAATGATTCATCAAGTACCTGCTACCTACCACCAGTATAGTAGCAGATAACTCTTCCCACCAAGACATTGACAGATGGGACTTAGTGTCACCTCTGCTGGAATCGAACCTTGCCAAAGATTGTAAACTCTACTTCGTCGACCGCTAATACATTCCCTTGGATGCTGGAATACATACAGAACACATATGGAGCACATTCAAAACTAGGATACAGAAGATGTGGCCACATGTGGTAGTGATGGCCTGTCCTTCCAGTTCTCGCCAGCAAGCATTGCATCTCATCTCAACCTTCAAAGATGATTGTTAATTTCATATCACATTATACTAATTTCTGTAATCATTAAAAACTCTGAGCACAACATTTCTGATCCATGAGTTCTATAACCGTAGACACAGGAAAAGTCAATGAAAAATGACTAATTATCCCTACAAAAAAGTAGACAACATCGCCGAACAAACATTGCATCTCAAATGACACAAATAGAAAAACCACCTAACAGCCAGTTGTATCTGGCTAATCCAACTTCAAACATGCTTGATGTGAAAGAAGAACTGCCTAGTTGCAGCTAGAATGTCCATAGCTGAAACCTCTAGCTTCGTATAAACTTTTGAAATATCAGGATTCATACTTGGATAGCCGAAGAAAACTAACTGGATAAAACAAAACATGCTTTGATAACTGTAGCAAAACAAGTTACTATGACGTGAAATTGCTTGCGGCTTACGTATTGAAAAAACAGTTTTTTACATGTTGATGAATACTCAACCTTTAATAAGTAGAAACATACAGAAGTACAAGCAAATTTAACTAATTAGCTATCAACTACAACACTTATAGTGCACAACACTCAGTTTATAAAACATAACAAATTTTCTAGATCCTGTCAGTAGGAAAGCACAATTTAGCATAGCTAAAGTTTCAATCCTATAATTTTCAAGCCGCCAAACAGATAATCAGAATATCAAGTGATTGAGCAACAAATCTTCACCTTCAAAGGTGCTTAATAACTCACTTTCCCGCAAAATTTGATCCGAAACCTTCGAATGAAACAAATCTGCAATCACTGATAAAATATACACGAAATCAACAAAATATTACCAAAAAATCAAAAAATAAAACAGGGACAGCGAGATCTACTTTGAATCATACTTACGGAATTTGAATAATCAGAACAAATTCGGAACTTCGAAGATTAAAACTCTCCAATTTGAAATCTCAACCTGAAAATCGCAGAGAAAAAATAAACGAAATCAAACAATTTCAATTCAACACCAAATCGCGAGATTCGAAAACTATTATAGAGTTGTAGAAATTCCACATAACCTCCACGAATTCGAAAATCTCCGGTGAAAAATGTACGGATCCTATTGAATCAAAACCCTAGCGCGAAACTTTTCGAATTGAAGCTTCTCTCTGGTTCATCTGCTACTGCTTTATTTGAATTTCTGATTAAAAAATGGCGGGGCATAATGCCGTTTCTCTAAGTCTAATGTCAGTATTTATAAGGATCCATGACCCGGCCCGGCCCATGATGTGCAAAACAAGCAAATCGAAGTGACATGATATTAACCATGTGAGAAAAAGAAACTCATTTTACTTTTGACATATATAAAAAATGTTAGTAAAATGAGAGTAAAATATAATAACACTAAATAAGAAACGGAAGACAAATGCTAATGAGAAATATAAAGTAGAGAGTATTATTTTATCTTTTTTGTTGTGTATTTCATAAGGATGAAAGACTACCCTTTTATAGGATTTAACAAACATATGTTACGTCCTTTAATCAAATACGTTAGTACAACTATAATAAATACAATAAATACATGCATTGCGTTAGAGAGGAATTAAGAGAAAAATCCACACAATTAAGTGAATTTGTAACACTCCCACTTGGATGTTTTTAGAAAAATCCAATGAGAAAAAGCCTAGGGAAGGAAAAAGAATATACACATCTTGTAATACGCCTTGAGTGTTGCCTCATTAAAAACCTTAATGAGGAAAACTAATGGGACAAAAACTTGGTTAAGGAAATAAGAGTATAACACGTATTTTGCTCCTCCAAATGAAAATTTTATTTGTTATCTCGAAGACGGTGCATTTCAATCTTATATCTTAACTTCTCAAATGTTGATGTTGGAGATCATGTGAAAAAGAACTTAGGTGAAATATGCTTTAATTTGTTCGATCTCCTTTAATATATCCTCCCTTTAATTGAGCTATGCAAGCATCATTATCTTCATACAATATTGTTTGAGTCCTTGTTTGCACAGGAATACCACATAATTGTAAAATGTGTTGAGTCATTGATCTCAACCATACACACTATCGACTGGCTTCATGAATGGATTATCTCTGCATGATTTGAAGAAGTAGCAATTATTGTTTGCTTCATCGAACGCCATAATATGGTTGTACCTAAGTATTTGAATAAATAGCTTGTCTGAGATCGATTTTATGTGGTCAGACAAAGAGGCAACATCTGCATAACCGATCAATTTTGACTTGAATGTATCAATTGTTCTTTGAAGATGTCTGAATATATGTTTAACATATTTTCAATGTCTTCTTGTTGGACATGAGTTAAATCTCGCCAATAAATTTACTGCAAAAAACAAATATCTGGCCGGTATTGTTGGCAAGGTACATTAGTACCCCAATATCACTGAAATATGTTGTTTCATCACCAAGAATCTCTTCATCCTTTTCTTGAGGTCGGAATGGATCTTTATTTATATCAACAGATCCATCGAGGTACTCAATGGGTGTGATTTATCCATGTAAAATCGCTTCAAAACCTTTTCAATATATGTTGATTGATAGATAAATATTTCATTTGTCAAATATTCAATATGAAGCCCAAGATAAAATTTTGTCTTGCAAAGATCTTTCATTTCAAATTCTTTCTTCAAACACTCAACGACTTTTGAAAGCTCTTTAGGAGTTCCAATGATGTTCAAGTCATCAACATAAACAAATATTATTACAAACTCAAAAATTTTACCTTCGTATAAAAGTATAAGGACAAATAGGGTCATTCTTATACAATTAATTTAGCAAGTATTCGCTAAGATGATTATACCACATTCACCCTGATTGTTTCAATTCATATAAGGATTTCTGAAGCTTTATTGAACAACTTCCTTTTGAATTTTTATATGTTTCAGGAACTTTGAGAGCTTAAGGGATTTTCATATAATATTGTGGTATAATGAGCCATATAAATAGGGTGTTACAACATCCATTAGATGCATTTCAAGTTTTTTCCTTAACTGTCATATTTATCAGATACCTGAAGGTAATTATATCTACCACAGGAGAATACGTCTCCTCATAATTAATGTCAGGCCTTTGTGAAAATCGTTGTGCCACAAGTCGTGCTTTATATCTTATGACTTTACCACTTCATCACATTTTCGCACAAAAACTCATTTGTGTCCCACTGGTTTGACACCTTCAAGTGTTCGGGCTATAGGTCCAAAAACTTCACGTTTTTCAAGTGAAGCCAATTCTGTTTGAATTGCTTCCTTTCATTTTAGCAAGTCATTTCTCTGTCTACATTCATTGACATATCTTGATTTCAAATCCTCATCTTGTTGCTTAATTTCAACTGCAACATTTTAGGCAAAAATATTATCCACCACAATATTATTTCGATCCATCTTTTCTTGTCGAGACATATTTATAGAGATTTCTCATTCTCATTATTATTAGGTACATGGACCTCCTCTGTGGTGTCATTATTTATTATGTCTCGAAGCTCTTCATGAGAAATTGCCTCTATATTATGTCATCTTGATCATTTATTTCTTTCATTTACCGAGGATTTATATCTTTGGAACCAATTGGTCTACCACGTTTTAAGCATAGTTCATGATTTAACATTTTGTCCTATAGAGACATCAACTCAAACTTGAATATTAGCATTAGCAGTTGGGATATATAACATAGTAATCCGTGAAAAGTTAGTAAATGCATTCATAGTTGATTTGCAATATTCTGCAAATATATTATCTTTGATTTTCTTGCTCACATTGATTTGTTCAAGAGTCTCAATGAGACAGTGAAAGTGAATTTCAATCTATCTCATTTCCCAACTGCTTTTGTTTTCCCCCAAATGTTGGATATATTGATCCATCAAAATGACAATCAACAAACCTTGTCGTAAATGAATCTGCAGTACTAGGTTCCAAATATTTTATAATAGAATGAGATTCATACCCAACATATATCCCCAAACTTTTTTGGGGACCTATCTTTGTGGGTTGTGGTGGAGAAATTGGACCATATACCGCACAATAAAAAATTCTAAGATGAAAAATGTTTGGCTCCTGACTAAAAATCAATTGTAATGGGGAGATGTCATGATAACTGGTTGTCTTTATGCGCACAAGTGTTGTTGTATGCAAAGTAGCATGCCCCCAAACTGAAAGGTAACTTTGTTCTCATCAATAATGGTCTAGCTATTAGTTGAAGACGTTTAATCAATGACTCTGCTAAACCATTTTGAGTATAAACATGTGCAACAGGATGTTCAATTGTTATTCCAGTGGACACATAATAATCATTAAATGCTTGAGATGTAAAATCACCAGCATTATCAAGACGAATTGTGTTTATTGCATAATTTAAAAATTATCCTTTTAACCTTATTATTTGAGCCAACAACCTCGCAAAATTCATATTGTGAGTCGATAATAAGAACACATAAGACCATCTTGTAAATGCATCTATCAAGACTATATAATATTTAAATGGTCCACATGTAGGGTGAATAGGTCCACATATATCACCTTGTATCCGTTCCAGAGATGCAGGGGATTTCACCCTAACCTTAGTCATTGATAGTTTGATAACCAACTTTCTTTGTGAACAAGCAACACAAGAGAATTCCTTTTATTGAAGAATATTTTGGTTCTTCAAAGTATGCTCATGTGAATTCTCAATTACTTTGCGCATCATATTATAACCGGAATGGTCTTACCTGTCATGCAAAATGATAAAATCATTTAAATCAATGAACCTTTATTTACTACATGTGATTCAACTGTACCAATGTTTGTATGGTACAACCCAGAAAAAAGTGCAGACAATTTTTCATGCATAATTTTCTTCTTCCCATTTATCGTAGTGATGTAAAGGTATTCAACCTTTCCTTCATTTGCAGTCTCAACATGATAGTCATTTTGGCGAATAACCTTGAAACTTAACAAGTTTCCATGAGACTTACTACAATAAAATGCATTATCAATTATCAACAATGTTCCTCCGGTAGTAATAAAGTCGCTCGTTCAGAGCCCTCAATCAATTTTGTACTACCGGATATTGTGTTAACATATGTCTTTTTTATTACCAAATGAGAGAAATATTTCTTTTCTCTTAGTATAGTATGAGTTGTGACACTGTCCAGAAAGCATATATCTCCACTACTCATCTTGGATCCAACAGAAGATTGGAACATTTTATTTATCTTTATAAGAATAAAAATAAATAATAAGAAGTACAAAACTTAATAAAAGAAAATTTAAGTATGTGAACTTTAAATAAGACATTAAAAACACATAACAATATTATTTATTTTCCAATTCTATTATTAATCTGCAATTGTAATCCCTAAATAAATCCTCAGCTTCCAGATGAGTAATATTATCGAGCCCATCAGCATCATCTTTCAATGGTAAGTTTGTCTCAACATTTTCATCATATTTCTGAGAAGATTTTGTCTGAACACCATATTTGAGAGTCAAATATGACTCTACTCAGGCATTAGAAGAGGAGGTACAACCTTTATTTCCTTTCCTTTTAAAGAAATTCTTATATAGCCTAACAAAATGCTCAGGTGCCCGACATTCATTTTTTAGTGACATTTAAGGTCACAACGATGACAGTGATCGTCCTTTCTTTTAGAAGGATTATTTTGAGAACCTATATTGTTTTCTCTTTTATTATGACCACTACCTCGATGATTAATATCGTCTTTTGTCTTTTCCATGCTCGCACAAATTGTCATGGTTTCGATTATTTTATCTTATTTTAGACTGATCGTGTTCTTCAACCGCGTGCGCCTCCGGTAATGGAGCACTTCCAGCAGAACGAGTTTTATGATTTTTCATTAAAAGGTCATTATGTTTCTCACCCACCAGTAGACATGAGGTTAATTCAGAGTATCTTTTTAAAATCCTTTTCACGGTATTGTTGCTTTAATATCAAATTGGAGGCATGGAAAGTAGTTAGTGTCTTTTCCAACATGACCTCATCGTTTATAACTTTACCACATAATTTTAATTGGGAAGTGACTCTAAATACAGTAGAGTTATACTCAATTACGATTTTATGATCTTGAAACCGTAAGTGCATTCACTCATAAAGAGCCCTTGGCAATATCATTGCCTTGTGGTGATCATACCTCCCTTTCAAACCTATACACAATTAAAGTGGATCTTTCACCATTAGGTATTCAACCTTCAAATTTTCATCAAGATGATGACAAAGAAAAATCATAGCTTTCGTTTTATCCTGACTTGGTGTTGTATTTCCTTCAATTATACTATCACCAAAACCCTTAGCGGTAAGGTGAATTTCAGCATCAAGTACCCATGACAAATAATTTTTTTAAAAAATATTAAGTGTCATAAATTCAAGCTTTGACAAATTCGACATGATGAAAACTATCATAAAATAATTGAGTTAATATTATGATGTTGATTTTTTTTATAATAAATTGTAAAATAATGTTCAAATGATAAATATAATATGATTATATAATATATTATATTTATATGCATGCACATTGAATGTCTCAAAAACATATAAAATGACGTTGTAGACATTGAAACTTTGCGGACTCTACAAGACGTGTTCAATTTGAGTTGGGACTCTACAAATTGTGATCAACTCAAATTAGGATTTTTGGAGGCTACTCAACTCTAAATCCTAATTTATGCCTATATAAAGGGTATCAAATTTTCTTAAAATGCATCTCGAAAATTTCATAAAGTATTCAAGATGAAAATAATCCGCAAATTGATGGATTATCCATATAGAGAGGTCAAATCTAAATCATCCTAGTTTGAGAAATACGCCACTAACGGTCCTCGAATCATGAATAAATCTTAGGAGAGTAGAATCAAGGGATCAACAGAATTGTACCCGCTATCTTGATGAATAAAATCATGTTACTTCATATTTTATTTGTATGATTTATTTATTTTTCACATGTTTAAAATTTGTTGCAAACGAATTGGCACGCCCAGTGGGACCAAATTTGTCTTTCATCTCTTCTCTCTTAAATCAAATTTGAAAATCTGAAGCTGCAAAGGTGGAAGAATGAGTACTTCAAGCCTCGTCTTTGAGTTTCATCAAGTCTACACTCCGTCAAGCCTTGAAGTAGGGGGCATTTGTAGACATTGAAATTTTGCAGACTCTACAAGACGTGTTCAATTTGAGTTGGGACTCTACAAATTGTGATCAACTCAAATTAGAATTCTTGGAGGCTACTCAACCCTATCCTAATTTATGCCTATGTATAGGGTACTAAATTCTCTTAAAATGCATCTCGAAAATTCCATAAAGAGATCAAGATCTCAAATATTCCACAAATTGATGGATTATTCAAATAGAGAGGTCAAATCTAAATCATCTTAGTTCGAGAAATACACCACTAACGGCCGTGGATTCATCGATAAATCTTACGAGAGTAGAATCAAGGGATCAACATAATTGTATCTATTATCTTGATGAACAAAATCATGTTTCTTCATATTTTATTTGTATGGTTATTTATTTTCCATATGTTTAAAATTTGTTGCAAACGGAAATATTGAAACAGTAGATATAATATGTAATTTTAATTGTTCTACAATATTTATTTCTAGTTTCAATAGTTATTAACGTGAAACTTTTGTAAACTTTTCATGCATATTTAATATAATACTACTCTCTTTATGACACATAAATATTTATCATAAATTTATGAGAATAAAATATTTACAAGTCTTCTAACTATCATGCTATCACATTGCTTAGTATTAAATTTAGAGTTATAAATTAGTAGCATAAATAACATAACAATATAAACTTGAAACGTATTGATTATTATGCCTAATAAAGTATCATAGTAATAGCTAAATTAAGTTATATATACTGTAATTAAATTATAAATCAAATATTTATGCAAGTCCTATTAGATATGTTATAAACACATAAATGTATATCTGACTCTGAAAGAGAGTTGATCAACTTTTAGAAATTAAATTTGAATTAAGTAGGTCTCGATTGGTTAGAGACTCGTGCTGATAACGTGTTGTAAAATGAGAGCAAAATATAATAATACTAAACAAGAAATGGAAGACAAATGTTAATGAGAATTATACAATAGAGAGTATTATTTTATCTCTATTATTGTGTATTTTAAAAAGGTGAAAGACTACCCTTTTATAGAATTTAGAAAATCATCATTTAACCAAATATGTTAGTACAACTATAATAAATACAATAAATACATACATTACGTTAGAGATGAATTAAGAGAAACATTTGTTAGATCATAGGATCGTTGAACCATGTGCTCCGATACCACTTGTTGGGTTATGAAGGGGTGATTATGACATCATGCGGAAACTTATAAATTTGCAAATCATATGATTGATAAATTAGATAACAAAAAATAATACTAAAAATAAAAAATATTACTATATCAAAACTAATATGAAGAAAAAAAAACTGTAGAGAGAATAAATCTCCCTATAAACAAAAGTCTCTAAACGACTACATTGTGGATTCTATTGTTGTTCTTGATATGAGAAGAGGGGTCTTCAATTGATAAAGTTTCAAGTTTGTCTTCTAAGGAAGGAATAAACCAAATATGGAAGAATATTATATTTTCCTTGAGAAAAAGTAAAAACATTTATGATAATGTTTTGTATTTTCTTTTAGGAAAAAATAAAATTCAAATAAGGTAAGAAAATCAGGGCAAAACCCTAACAAATCTCTCTTTTAGACTTGAATTTTCTGGCATAATAATCTTGATCCTCTTTCTTCACACATCTTCATGTATCAATGTTGCTTACCATGATTTAAAAATTGATATGGGTTAAAATTGGAGCCCTGTGTTAAAAATTAGGATCATGGTTGAAAGTGGAGCTCATGCGTTAAAAGTAATATGCATGAGTTGAAAGTGGAGCTCATGCGTTAAAAGTAGGATGTATGAGTTTAAAGCGGAGCTCATGCATTAAAATTAAGATGCATGAGTTAAAAGTGTATCCCGAGCATTAAAAGTCTGTAAGGATTGAAATTGTTGAAAATTATTTTGTTTTAAAAGATAGAGCAGCAGGATATTATTGAAAACATATTTGAAATTTTTCTCCACATATAGTAGCATAAAAATCTTCATTATCATCAATTTTGTTGCAAATTAGTTTGAACCACTTGAGTCTTTCTTCAACCTCATTGAAGCACTAGATCATTGAACCATCGGATCTTTGAATCGTGCGCTCTGATACCACTTGTTGGGTCATAGGATCATTGAACCATGTGCTCTGATATCACTTGTTGAGTTATGAAGTGGTGATTATGACGTCATGAGGAAGCTTACAAATTAGCAAATCATATGATTGATAAATTAGATAACAAAAAATAATACAAAAATAAAAAATATTATTATATCAAAACTAATATGAAGAAAACAAATTAAAACTGTAAAGAGAATAAATCTCCCCATAAACAAAAGTCTCTAAACGACTATATTGTGGATTCTATTGTTATTTTAGGTATGAGAAGAGGGGTCTTCGATTTATAGGTTTCTCCTCTAAAGAAGGAAAAAACCAAATATGGAAGAATATTAAACATTTATTGTATTGTTTTGACTTTTCTTTTAGGAAAAAATAAACTTTAAATAAGGTAAGAAAATAAGGGCAAAACCCTAACTGTTAAATCCATCGCATTGTTTTAGTCAACTTTAGCTATTCAATTGGTACAAGCAATTGTTAAAAAGGAATAGTAATTAGAGTTGAAAAGAAAAGATTTGGTAGTTGGTAAATTGGTAAGATTTGCAACCATTTTTGACTTTGCTATGTTTACATATGTCATTAGTGACATAGGTATGGTTTTATCCTTCAATAAATAGAGCATTCTTGCTCATTTGTAGAACACACCAAGTTAGAGAGAAAAATCATTTTGAGAGCAAAGTGAGGTATTCCATAGATTATATAAGAAAATAGTCTGTGAAGAAAAATAGAGTGTGAGCGATATTTTAGTAAGACGGAAATCAAAAGAGTGTTGTTCCTTTTGAGTGTGTAGTAGTCACTTTGAGTGTTGTATTCGTGACTACACAGTGTAAAATTCCTTACTATAGTAATATCAATTGCTCCTCTTGGTCCGTGGTTTTTTCCCTTATTCAGAAGGGTTTCCACGTAAAATTCTTGGTGTCGTTATTTTCCCATTTTATTTCCATTACTTTTACCATATATACTTTTGTGTTTGTCCGCGTTTTTCCAACAAACTGGTATCAGAGCCAAGGTTTTATCTGAGTATGCTCTGTGGTTGCAGCACAGTCTGAACTTCCACATCAGAAAAGATTTACTTTGATTTGCGATAACTATATTTTTTTGGGAAAAACAATGGAAGCCAACACAAGTAGAATGGTTACTTTGAATGGTGTTAATTATGCCATTTGGAAGGGGGAAATGGAAGATCTGCTTTATGTCAAGAATTTTTATAAACCAGTATTTACCACTGTAAAGCCTGATAATATAACAGATGAAGAGTGGAGTCTGTTGCATAGACAGGTTTGTGGATTCATTAGGCAATGGGTCGACGATAATGTGTTGAACCATATCTCTGGAGAAACACATGCTCGAACCCTTTGGGAGCATCTTGGAAGTTTGTATGCTCGAAAGACTGGCAACAACAAAATTTTCTTAATAAAGCAGATGTTGAGTTTGAAGTATCATGATGGTTCTCCGATGACAGACCATCTGAATAATTTTCAGGGGATTATGAACCAATTATCTGCTATGGGCATCAAATTTGATGAAGAAATTCAAGGCTTGCTTCTACTTGGTTCCCTACCAGATTCATGGGAAACATTTAGAACGTCATTGTCAAATTCTGCTCCGGATGGTGTGATCTCTATGGATTCCGCCAAGAGTAGTGTCTTGAACGAAGAGATGAGAAGAAAAACTCAAAGTTCCTCTTCGTCGGATGTCCTGATAAGCGGCCCCTGGGGAGAAATAAAACTCGTGGTTCTCAAAGATAGAGAAAAAATAGGAGCAAATCCAAAGGCGGACTTAAGGATATTGAGTGCTATCATTGTGGCATGAAAGGGCACACAAAGAAGTTACGCACGAAGTTGAAGAGGAGAACAATAAAGAGGAAACTAAACAAGATGGCAATGAAAATTGCCTAGGCACCGTTACCACCCAAGATCTTGTTTCCGTTCTTGATGCTAACATGGTAAATATTGCTTGTGCTGAGTCAAGTGGGTTGTGGACACCGTGCCGCATCTCATGTGACATCAAGGAAGGATTTTTCTCTTCCTACACTCCTGGTGATTTTGGAACCTTGAGTATGGGTAATGAGATTTGTTTCTAGGGTGGTTGGTATTGGTACAATTTGTTTGGAAACTAGTATTGGAACTAAACTAGTTTTGAACAATGTGAAACATGCTCACGATGTTAAATGCACCTAATTTACTGGTAGTGTTTTAGATGATGAAGGATATGTTAGTACCAACGGTGATGGAAAATGGAAGCTCATTAAGGGTTCCTTGGTTGTGGCTCGTGGTAACAAACGTCGTGGTCTATACTGGACTACGGCCTCTGTTTGTGTTGATATGGTGAATGCAGTTGAGAGAGATAGCTCTTCAACATTATGGCACAAGAGGCTTAGCCACATTAGCGAGAAAGGACTTAATGTTCTAGCCAAGAAGAAATTATTGTCAAATTTCCAAAGTGCTAAATTAGAAAAATGTGAGCACTGCTTGGCTGGTAAACAAAATAGAGTTTCCTTTAAGTCCTACCCTCCTTCGAGAAAGACAGAGTTGCTTGAGTTAGTGCACTCTGATTTATGTGGTCCAATGAAGACAAAGACATTGGGTGGTGCACTTTACTTTGTCACTTTCATTGATGATCGCCGAGAAAACTTTGGGTCTATGTCTTGAAGACTAAAGACCAAGTGTTAGGTGTCTTTAAGCGATTTCAGGCTTGATTGAAAGAGAAAGCTGAAAGAAATTGAAATGTATTCGCATCGATAATGGTGGTGAATATTGTGGACCATTTGACGAATCTGCAAGCATCAAGGTATTAGACACCAAGACTCCTCCCAAGACTCCTCAGCTTAATGGTTTGGCTGAGAGGATGAACAGGACCTTGATGGAAAGAGTTAGATGTTTGCTTTCTGAAGCAAAGTTGCCGAACTCATTTTGGGGTGAGGCTTTATTGACCGCTGCACATGTTATTAATCTATCTCCTGCTGTTGCTTTGCAAAGTGATGTACCAAATAGTGTTTGGTATGGAAAGGATGTTTCCTATGACCATTTGAGAGTATTTGGTTGCAAAGCTTTTGTACATGTGCCGAAAGATGATAGGTCAAAATTAGATGCCAAGACAAGACAATGCATCTTCATTGGATATGGCCTAGATGAATTTGGTTACAGGCTATATGATCCAATTGAAAAGAAACTTGTGAGAAGCCGTGATATTATTTTCATGGAGAATCAAACAATTGAAGATATTGACAAAGCGGAGAAGGTAGAATCTTCAAATTTTGATGGTATAGTCCATCATGATGAAGTTCCTCACACAAGTGTGCATGATGTTATTGGGTTTGATAATCATGGTGACGCCCAGAATCATGTATCAAATCAACATGTTGATGTTGATAATAACAATGATATTGTTATTGATGATCCTGTTGTTCATGAAGTTGTGGACGAATCAAATATTCCGCTTCGGAGGTCCACAAGACAGCGGTTTCCTTCCTCCCGTTATTCACCCAATGAGTATGTGTTACTCACTGACGGGGGAGAACCTGAATGTTATGAGGAGGCCATGGAAGATGAGCACAAGAATCAATGGATTGAAGCCATGCAAGACGAGATGAAGTCTTTGCATGAGAACCACACTTATGAGTTGGTAAAATTGCCCAAGGGCATGAGAGCTTTGAAGAACAAGTGGGTGTTCAAAGTTAAAGTTGAAGAACACAACTTGAAGCCCAGGTACAAAGCTAGATTGGTTGTTAAGGGATTCGGTCAAAGGAAAGGTATTGACTTTGACGAAATATTTTCTCCTGTTGTGAAAATGTCCTCGATTCGCACAGTTCTAGGTTTGGCTGCTAGTCTTAATTTAGAGATTGAGCAGATGGATGTGAAGACGGCTTTCCTTCACGGTGACCTAGAAGAAGAGATTTATATGGAATAACCTGAGGGCTTCAAAGTAGATGGTAAAGAAAATTTTGTATGCAAACTCAAAAAGAGTCTCTATGGCCTAAAACAAGATCCCAGACAGTGGTACAAAAAGTTTGAATCTGTCATGGGGGAGCAAGGCTATAAGAAGACTTCTTCAGATCATTGCGTATTTGTACAAAAATTTTCTAACAATGATTTCATCATTCTTTTGTTGTATGTGGATGATATGTTGATTGTGGGCAAGAATACTTCCAAGATTGACGAGCTGAAGAAAGAGTTGTGTAAGTCTTTTTCTATGAAAGACTTGGGTCATGCCAAACAAATTTTGGGCATGAGAATTACTCGTCTTAGAGATGAAAGGAAGATTTATTTGTCCCAGAAGAAGTACATTGAACGCGTACTGGAGCGCTTCAATATGAAGAATGCAAGTCGTGAGTATACCTCTTCTTTGGTCATATGAAGTTGAGCAAGAAGATGTGTCCTGACTAGGGAGGAAAAAGAGAACATGGCCAAAGTTCCATATTCCTCCGTCGTCGGAAGTCTAATGTATGCAATGGTGTGCACTAGACCTGATATTGCTCACGCAGTTGGTGTTGTCAGTAGATTTCTTGAAAATCCGAGAAAAGAGCATTGGGAAGTCGTGAAATGGATACTCGGGTATCTTAGAGGAAGCTCGGATGAATGCTTGTGTTTTGGAGCATCAAATCCAATCTTGAAAGGCTATCTGATTACGATATGGCGGGTGACCTTGATAACGAGAAAATCCACTCTTTGGATATTTGTTTACTTTTTCAGGGGAGCTATATCATGGCGAGTCAAAGTTGCGAAGTGTGTTGCACTATCTACAACTGGGTGAGTATATTATGCGACTCTTGAAGCGGCAAGAGATGATATGGATAAAGCGATTTCTTCAAGAGCTTGGTTTGAATCGGATGGAGTATATTGTCTATCAGGACAAACAGAGTGCAATAGACTTGAGCAAGAACTCCATGTACCATGCAAGAACAAAACACATTGACGTCAGATATTATTGGATTCGTGACAAGGTGGAGAATGAATCATTCCACGTCAAAAAGATTCACACAAGTGAAAATCCTGCAGATATGCTGACCAAGATGATACCGAAAGACAAGTTCGAGTTATGCAAAGAACTTGTGGGTATGAGCTCTCTCTAAAGAAGTTGAAGATACCTTCTTCCAGTAAATGGGACTGGAGGGGGAGATTTGTTAAATCCATCCCATTGTTTTAGTCAACTTTAGCTATTCAATTGGTACAAGCAATTGTTAAAAAGGAATAGTAATTAGAGTTGAAAAGAAAAAATTTGGTAGTTGGCAAATTGGTAAGATTTGCAACCATTTTTTACTTTGCTATGTTTACATATGTCATTAGTGACATAGGTATGGTTTTATTCTTCTATAAATAGAGCATTCTTGCTCATTTGTAGAACACACCAAGTTAGAGAGAAAAATCATTTTGAGAGCAAAGTGAGGTATTCCATAGACTATATAAGAAAATAGTCTGTGAAGAAAAATAGAGTGTGAGCGATATTTTAGTAAGACGGAAATCAAAAGAGTGTTGTTCCTTTTGAGTGTGTAGTAGTCACTTTGAGTGTTGTATTCGTGACTACACAGTGTAAAATTCCTTACTATAGTAATATCAATTGCTCCTCTTGGTCCGTGGTTTTTTCCCTTATTCAGAAGGGTTTCCACGTAAAATTCTTGGTGTCGTTATTTTCCCATTTTATTTTCATTACTTTTACCATATATACTTTTGTGTTTGTCCGCGTTTTCCCAACACTAACAACATCCACACAATTATATATTTTAATTATTTTAATTTTTAAGTTTCATATTTGAATTATCACTCAATAGTTAGAAATGCACCTTAACTTATTTTTAATTATGTGTGTACGCTTTTTCTTTTGTATAAAAATTTTGTCATGTGGCACTCGAAAAATAATCTCCCTGTGACAAGTCTAAATAAACTAATAAGTATTAGGTTAAACGTTAAAAAATTTTAATGTTAAAATTGTTCGTATAAAGTAATTTATTTCAACTATGATATCTAAGTCTACCATCATTTTCTCCACCTTCTTAGTCGTGGTATCATATCTGATGTGGCATTCGAAATCTATTTAAAGGAGGAGTTTAAAAATTTAATTAAAAATATATTTTAAGAAATTAATGTCTCGGCAAAAAGTTGTTTTATATGTTGGGTGGACAAAGATTTTGTAGACAAGCCCACCTAAAAACATTTCTAAACAAATATTTGGTCGAGTCAAACTCTAGGTGTATTTCGCTAACCATTTGGTTGATAGTTCAAGAGCAAAACTCACACGCTCAATAATTAATTGTGAAACTCAATAAATAGGATAGTTAAAGTTGTTTTTTGATCGTTAATTCAACTAAGCTTTTCTTTTTTCTGGTTTTCTTATTAATCTTGTGATAAAAGAAACAAATTTTACTTTTTATATGGAAAATATTATTTAAAATGAGTAATATTTGATATGAATAGTTCCTCACCAACAAGAATAACAAGTGTGTGTAGATATATATTATTTTTTTAAAAAAAAATTATAGTGTATATTATAGTTTAATGAGCTGATTATTAAATTTTCTAATGACATCAATGACTTACCTTCAGAGATATTTGGATTTGTAGTTTTTTGGCTCTTAGCTTTATAAAATGCTCATAATTTTATATTAAATAGAAAGAGTACATTGTCATATTAATAGAAGCTTACTAATATAGATTGTTGTTTATAGGAAGCACATAATGATGATTTGAAAAAATAGTGAGGAGCTACTTCTTAAACTGATTAAATATTTTAACACTATCATGTTTTATCTTCAGTGTACAGTTATTGTAGTGCTAGTTGGTTAAGAAACATTTAAGTAGCGTAAATGAATATATTGAGATAAATGCACATTCATGTTAAGAGATAAGATTGGTTAAGAAACTATAGCATATATACTATTGCTTTAGTTAAAGTTTAAATGCCGTAGCTATTTAATAAAAAGGGGTTCACTCAAGTAATTAAACTAAAATAATAAGAAGAAGAAAATAAGTTACATGCTCAAAGAAAGCACTTCTGGATCTTGTTTCTTATTTTTAATTTTCATAAAACCTGGATAGGTATATAGCTAAATACTATTAACAATTACAATAGCATTTTCAATATGATTTAACTAAAGATAGATAAAATATACGCAAATCTTATTAATACATTTATAAGATAGAGATTATTTTCGGTAAATCTTCCACTCACAGCTAAATAGTGCTAATTTAGCAACAAACCAAAAAAAAGAAAAAATGAAATTTGTTTTCAAACACCTAACATTACACCATACCACAATAGTTTAATATGATTAAGTGATCAATTGAAGTGATACCATCCTAATTTACTTATCACTTTCTATATTTAAAAATAATTCAACTTAGTAAATTTTTTATTTATCCTTAATGTGAGATTTACGACCACACTATGGCTATAACTTGTCTTTAATAAAAAGTTCACACATCTTTCTTTATCTCCTTAAACTCAATGCAAAATCAAACATCTTCCTTATCTTCTTAAACTCGATCCCTGATCAAACATCACACAGATTGGGACGAAAGGAGTATAAATTACTCATAATCAGTGATAAAAAGACATGTTCAGTCGCGTAAGAAGACAAGTTGGAAGAAGCACCATGAAAATAGCCAATATTGCATGTCCATTTGAGTTCCCAGACTTGTGAATGTAGTTACTCAACATACACATCAGAAATATGCAAATTGTAGACTCTCTGCAGGTACAATTACCTTAAGCCAACACAAAGGTCTGGTTCATTAAGATAACTGACCAACCTTAAGAGGGCTTCTTGCTCACATTCAATGCACCAACCATTGTGTTATTAGACTTTGTTGAAGAGACAAGATATGTGAAAATTTTCAAAAACTAAGCAGCATTGGATGCATTATTATGCAAAAATGGAGGAAGATGATGCTCCAAAACAGCCAATAGTTCTCTCCCTTGCTTTACTTCTTCCAGCACTACACCGTCGTCGAGCCTTTTTGCTGCTTCCACAAGCTGGCCCTTAAGTCTTTGTGATAACAAACAACCCCCTGCCTTGACACATTCCCTATACAGTGGCAGGTATGCTATTGCTATCCTCAATGGCCCCGGGATGTCCCTCAAACACACGGGAGATTCCCCCCATTTCATAATACGCAACAGGTTACAGTAGTGTTCTTGTCCCTGCCTAAGTCCGTCTGAGAAAGCAGCTTCTGACCAATGCTCTCGAAGGAAAGACCTGAGTGCAGGAGCCACAGCCTCGTCATCAGACTTCGCAATGCTGTCAGCGACAGCATAAGTGGCAATGGGATCACCGAGGAAGTCTGAACTTAGGAGAAATGCTACTCCATCGAGAGACCCGCTACTTCTTTCACCAGCAGCCTTAAGAATCTCAATGCTTAGGGCAGCAAGAACATGCTGAGGAACATGAGGAAGGAGATATCGAGCAACTTCAACCTGACTACTTGAAGTAGCAGCAGTGAGGGCCAGACATAGTTCCATATCTCTGCAACCCCTTTTAACAAACCAGTCAACTACCTGCATGGATCCCCTTTCGGCAGCTCTCATCAAAGGTCCCAAGAATGCCATTGCATTCCCTTCTTCCACTAAACATTCCATAGTTCCAATTTTACCATAATGAGAAGCAAATCCCAAAGCCAGGTCGACATCAACATCCAAGCTATTCCTTTGAGCAATCTATAAGAGAAAACAACCAAGCAAAGATGAGCATGATACACAGCTCGATTCTCCAAATATTCCGACAGAAAAGAAAACATCAACAAGAGAACAAGAAATCAAGGTAGAACACTTGCTCCAAAAATCTAGCCCCAGCAATCATACAAAGAAATGGTGAAAAGAAGCATTATGAGTAACAGTAACACCCAGGCTGACCAGAATGACATACAAGTAGACTGTGACAAAACAAGAACAGTTCAGAGATTATACACGGTTACCAGCACCATATGATGGTTCATCTGAACATGGAGCATAAGTAAGCTGAAGTAGTAAAAAATAAAGCAGAATAATCTAAGATAATATAAAAGGCCATATGTTTATCGGTTGCCAAAGAAAATAAAACAATATAATACACATCAACTAACAACCCGAGATAAAAACTCAAAACATTTATAGCTTAAATGAATTAAACCTCTCTCTCTCTCTCATGGATCTCTGTCATGCCAATCACAATCACTTAACTGGACCACCACAAAGCCCCCAATCTAGAGAAGTTGTCTAGTAATGCACAGTAACTGAATCAATATTGAAGTTGGCAATATCACCAACTTCACTTGCTAAATTAAATAAACTTTGGCATACAAAAAGCAGTCCCATTTTCCGATTTTTCCCTTTTGGAAAGGAAAAAAAATCATGTCTCTGCCCAGTTTATAAATTACAAATTAGTTAAATGTTAAAATTTCAACAGGAAATCAATTTCCATAAATAATATCTGAGGGTTTGCGATGATATATTAATAACCTAGCTATTTCCTCTTCATTTTTTCTTTCCTACTCTGCTAAACATACTCTTAACGCACATGACCACCTTGTGGGATGTGAAGCAGAGAAAGCAGAAAGACGATGTGATCCCTAAATGTTTAGTCTTCTGAAATAAAAAAAGAGAGAAAACTTGATACCAATGGTACAAGGAGGTGGCACCAAGGTCAAGGATTTTAAAGACACTACAATAGTTGCAGGGTTAAAACCTAGGATATAAGGACATCATATTTTAGGGACCCAATCAAACTTGCAGTTGAATTTGGCGTGAACCATGAACATGAACCTGAGTGCCTGACCCTGAAACCTAAATCACTGAAATCATTTCGCAACGGAATTGGGCTTCTAAAGTCCAACAAATCCACAAGATGAATTTCAGAGAGATACACATGCTAAGCTGAGCAAGATAAGACAAAGCCCAAAATAAACGCATTGTCGGATGATGCAAGTAGCATACATTGAGGATAGGATAAGAAAAGGTTCTTTTAGATGGCTTGATCATCCTGCGTTGCGTTGCATCGACCTCCAGATGCAGCGGTTCATAGAGTGAAACCATGGTGAGTGAAGGTGTTGCAAAGGGAACAAGGTAAATCTAAAACCACATGGAAAGAAATAGCTTTGTAAGACCTATAACCTCTTTTATGCAAATTGAACTCGAAAATTCATCATGTCTGAACCTAACAAATTGATGGAAAATGTCATTCATATTTTCTTGCTTATAGTTCCAAATGTCTATTTGCACCATATGCAACAAGTTAAATATAAACTTAAATTTTGTCCTACTCAAACCATGTCCTCGTTTCAAACTTCTGTTCTTAAGCTTGTCGTATCCAACACAATGTCTAGTGAATATTGTAGTATATTAGCGTGATAGGTTGACAACTAGACAAAAATAGTAGAACTACAATGAATCTTCTCAACGACTAATTTGTTGGAATATATCAATTTCAAACCTCAATGTTATGGATTAACACTTGTTAGAAAGTTAGTAAAGGTAATGAGTCTCGTGCAGAAAGGGCAATATCAATAAGGCCAGAAGATACCAATCTATGTAGTTTCAATCGGCTTTCCGTCCAACAAATCACTCCAGCATGCAGCACTATATTTGGATGTTTTAACTTACTGCCCTTTCACTAGGAGAAGGAAAACTGGATGCACGTGTCAGTTTTGTGGTGTATATGTATTTTTCTTTACTTCTTTACATTTATGTTGTTTTTGTCTAAGTGAAACTGGAGTGGATAGAAATACCAACAGTATTTTCTAAGCCTGACTGGAAGTTAAGGGTGAAAAGAAAAAATGTCAGAACAAAAGAAGCATTACAAGAGAAAAACATAATATAGTAAGAACCATAGAAACACAGTAACCTTGGAGAATAGAAGGAAGTCAAAGCTGACTATACATCATTCTAAAGGCACAAGTCAAAATTAAAACAGTAAACACTTGTATACCTGCAAGAGAATGCGGACAAGCTCAGTGCTCCCAAAACGAGAGGCTTCAAGAAAGCATTGATTAACATTGTCTGCACCTCCCTCCACCAACATGCCAAGTAATCCTTGGATTGCAGTTGCTGAAATACCTGATGCCCAGCCAGGATCA
This sequence comes from Solanum arcanum, assembly GCA_027789145.1. Classification (NCBI taxonomy): domain Eukaryota; kingdom Viridiplantae; phylum Streptophyta; class Magnoliopsida; order Solanales; family Solanaceae; genus Solanum; species Solanum arcanum. The sequence goes on from CM050940.1 coordinate 6,124,746, forward strand.
AATGAACTAGAGAAGAGTGTAAGTGGGAAGCAAGCTGCGTCAAATGCTTCTGTGAAGTCCTTTCCTGAAAGGTGGTTCCCAGCTAGATCGAGGAAGGTCTTGAAAGCCGACAACTGCAGTTGTATTTCAACAGCTGGATTGTGCCGAACCCTATCCCTGTTCCCTTGGCAGCGGGAATGGAAACCAATACATTTTAGAGCCCATTCAGTAAACTTCTGGACCTTAGCACCAGCTTCTGCCTTCAAAATTTCATCCCCATTGCACTCTTGAAGTCGTTCATGCAACCTGCTAATAGTAGTTGCAAAAAATCCAATAAGTGACACAAGCACCCAGCATAAGATATACAAATTGACATAAAGTGAGAAAGGGAAGGAAGGAAAAAAACCATTATAAAAAGTTAAAATTGCAACTCTTTTAAATCCTAAACATGAAGATCATAACAACCTCAACAATTCCCTCATCAAGGAAATTATAACAACAGAAAAACAAACTATATCAACGTTCTATTATTTACCTTACCAATAAGCAAATGCATGTTCTTAAAGCAAACAGTGTCTGGAGACGACTGAAAGTAGAAATTTCAGCATTAAGAATTTGGTAAACTATGAAATTCAGAGATTGTTCGAGGCTGAGAAGCTAGTAAGATGATCCTTCAAATGAAGGAATATGACTCTTAGGGTCAAGTAAAACATGCCAGCCAGAGATGAAGATTTTGAGAAAAGCTTTCTAGACCTATGCCAAGGAAGAAATCCAGTAAAATATATCGGGAAATCCAAAACTCATGGCTTTGGGAGACTTAAAATTACAAACAAGCATGCCACAATGTGCAATATTGTACAACAGAAACGCATTTCCGAGAGATTTCGAAACATCAACATGGTTGCTTCGAGGTTATGGTGGGATGTTCCAAGTCTTCCGACATGGTTTGGGATTTATTGGGTGATACCAGGTAATGTAAAGAAGAAGTCCAGGAAACAGATCTCGGAGTGTTGCTCCACAAGCACTGATTTGAGCATTTGAAGAGAACGAAACAGGAGAGCTTTTGAGGGTGTGGAGATGGCTTTTCTAATGTTAAGGAGCAGTCTCTTATATCTTTTTTTTGGGTGCAGCCATGAGGTTCCTCGTCGTATAGATGATTGGTGTAGCTTTTTAAGAAAACCATCTCTTTTTGTAGGTTTTCTACTTTCTTAGTATATCTCTTGTGACCAGGCTATGCCCACATTTAATGAAGTTGATTTACTTAATCAACAAAACAAGAAGAGATGTGGAAACATGAAACAACAAATTGACTATTCTTTGTACTTTTTCTACCATCAAAGACTAAATTCAAGTTATGTGAGAAAAATCCTAGTTTAATCACATAAATGACGTATAGGGAACATGCAAAATCTCTGACCTTCGTGCCATTACAGTCACAGTATCTGTAAGGCTCATGGTTCGACTTTGGCAAGCAGAAACACAAGAGGCAAGAAACGAAGTCCTTAGAGCAGCCCGAGTGAAATCAAAAGCACCATTAGAAATTATCTTCTTAATCAACCCTGTTATCCCATATAACTCCTGTTGTGTACTTAAAAACCATACCGAATCTAAAGCAATGCACAATGCATCATTTAAAGTTTGGGGATCTGCCAGTAGAATCAAACTCTCGGCAAGCTCCCAATCATGGCAACTCACGGCACCCTGAAACAATCGCCCTAATTCGATCCTCTCTTGTCTATTAAGCTTCTTCTCAGCACCAGATATCTCATTTTTCCCATTCTCACCATCTGAACTAGCCAATCTCGCTTTAAGTTTATTTACTCCACAATTACACCCTCCTACTACAGCAGATGATCTAAAATCCTTACATACAAGCGGAGATTCTCTGGAAAAAACCACGTTACCATTACTTCCTTCACCATTCTCTGATGGAAAAACTACACTTTCATTGCTTACACCAAGTGTTCCAGTCTCACAAGATTCCACCTCCATCTCGAAACACTGAGACTCTTCTGCATTAATTTTGATCCCACTTTCCAAGTTTTCACTTCCTGCAACAAAAGCCATTCCATCTTCTTCCATTTTGACCAATCAATCCAAAACCCAAAACCGGCAAACGACTGAACAATCAATTCTTTTAAGCAACACCCATAAGCTAAACAATCCACTCAAAATCACAAAATTTAAGCAAAGTCTCTCCCTTTAGCAGATTTCAAACAATACCCAAATTTGATTCTCCTCCCAAAAATTAAACCAATGAAAGATCCAACTCCATCAAACCCAAAAAAGACACCTTTACATCCATTTCAACAACAGCACAAGAATCAACATATAACAGCAAATTAATTATACCCAAACGTCTAGAATCCTAACTTTATCAGCTCATCATCCTCAACATCTGTGACCCTAAAAACCCCTTTACCATGAACAATCAATATCCAACAAACAACAAATCCACCTTCAAACCTACAAAAACAACAGATTCTCATCAGCTACAAAAAGGGTCTCAAGAAAAAAGCAAAAATCAACCAAAAAAATCAATTCTTTAAGAACATTTCAATTTAATATACAGATTTCTTAAAGAAAAATAGAAATAAAAACAGCAAATTACCCAGAAAAAAGCAGTTGGTAGGGAAAAAAAAAGGCAAAGGGGAAAATGGGTATGCAAATAACGGAGAAAACAATTAAAGAAAAGAGAGGAAAACCTGATAATAATTAGTGGGAGAGAAAGTGAGAAAACCCTTTGCCCCTTCTTGTTCTTGGATGGTTACCAGTATTTTGCCTTTTTATCAATTTTTCTCCTGCTAGTTTTTATTTTCTTTATTTTATATTTACTTTATTTTATTTTTTTATTTTTTTTTTACTTCATAGAATCTTACTAACTTTTATAATAATACCCCACAGAATAAGAAAAAACATATGGAATCAATTTATAATACAATTAAAAAAAATAACATTGGTTTAGTGGTATATATAAATAACATTGGTTTACTTATATAGGATGATATAAAGATAGTGAATTATGATAAAAGGATTGGATATTAGGTTATTGTAGCAAAATTGGTTTACTGATATATATGACATTAGATAAGAGGATGTAAAGATCGTGAATTATAATTAAAGAATTGAATGATAGGTTATGGAGTGTACGTTTGTCTTGTTTCCCGACCGATTTTAGCTTAGTGGTGTTTCACATAGTATTAACTTTATTTTTCTAGTGATTTGCGTTTGATTGTTTTCATTTATTGATTATATTATTTCGATTATTGACTAATTTTATTGTTGTTTTTTTTCTGTTTTAATTTGTTTTATAGTAATTTTGGCTTATTTAATTCAAGTTGAATGGTGCTTCGAAAATAATTTCTCTAGTTCCATAAGAAATTAAAAAATTTATATACCTTTTGAGACCGCACTTATGAGTTCAACTCAATATTTTATGATTGTTTAATAAATGCTAATATAAAATTATTTTTATTACATCATAAATAAATAAATAATCTTTCTTTTTTTCTTTTTTGAGTTCAAGCCTTTTTCATTTAGTTAAGAATATAATCTTTTCATCTCATTTAGGTTCAACAAATCTTTAATTCATTTCCAAAAATAATAATAATATTCTTTTTTATATACAAAAGGGAAGAAATGTCATTTTAACTTTTCACAAGAATAATTTAATGGAGGACAGCAGGAATATTTTCCTTGAATATATATTAAAAAAAGCTTTTTAAAAATTTATTTATAAAATAATTTGAGATGTCATAATTTTTTGTAAATATGCTTGAAGATTGTGATGAAAAAGGAAAAGAGAAAACTACAAAAAATTAAATTGGACAGACAAGAGTGGAATGAGTCATGAAAGTGAGAGTTCTCCTTACTAATAACACACACCACAAAAGGTTGCCCCCCCTCAATGGGTCCCATTCTCACTCCCCACCTCCCACTACAATCATTACACAAACCCCCCACCCCTCTTGCCATTTTTTGCCCTCAATATTTTTATTCTTCCGTTTTAATTTATATGATGAATATTAATTAAATTTTGAAAAAAAAAAATTCAAAATTTAAGTTTTTGTTAAAATAAGATGTTAAAACAATATAAATAAGGTCTAGAATGATAGAATATATTCAAACCATACCATTATCTTATAGAGGTAAATAGATTGTTTCTAAAAGATTATTGGCTTAAATACAACAATTTCATAAATAAAGAAAAAAAAGCATCAACGACAACAAAATAGTGCAATAATCAAAATAAAATAAACAATATACTATAATAGATTAAGAAAACAATTATGAATAATATAAAATAACAAGAACTACAATAATACAAGTTAAATATAACGACAAACATCAATCATTCTAAGTAAGACAACACTACACTACATATTAATTTTTTATCATAATTTATATCTTTCACACCTTGCTATGTAAAACTATATCGTGGATAATCTTCAATTATAATATATCTTGTCTTATCACTTTTTCACAAAACTATATAGTTAATATGGAGATAGTAATACACATATATTCAAATGGCTATAAATTATGTTATTCAAAAATAGCATAGAATATTTATTAAATTATTTTTAAATGTAAAAATATACTATTTTGTTTATTAAAATAAATTTAAAGGGAACAATCTATGAGCAAATAAGGACAAGTAAGTAAAAAGGAGGCCATCATAAAGATATTCTCTCAAAATTGTAATTCCTACTTCTTTTTTTCTATTCTTTCAAGGGTCAGTTTGGATGCTAATTGGATTTAGGATAATTAGTATAATTACACTTGTCTATTTTATTTGGTTGAACAAAGTAATTACTTAGTTAATAAATAATTAATACAATTTATAGGGGCAACTATACTATCTAATTCATAGACAGATAATGGTGTAATTACTTGCTGATTACTTTTTAATTTTTTTTATTCTATTTTTTTTTGTTTTAAATTTTAGTTTTACTTCTTTTATTTTAAGTATCATTTTTATTTTATTATTCTAAAAATTTCTAGATGTTCTTTTATTTTTATATTATTATGTTTCATTTTCTTCTCGTTCTCAATCTTACTCTACGTGATTCTATGTAATTTTTTCGTATTATCTATTTTTTTATGAGGTGTTTATTTTCTCATTAGAATAATAAAAATAAAAATAAATCATATTTATGTATATGTTGAAATTTGTTATAAGAGTATTATGTTAAAATTTTTGTTTTAAATTTATGTTATATTTTTAGTTTCATTTGTTTTAGTAATAGTGAATTCACATTGCAAGTTTTTTTTTTAAATTAGACTTGATAGATTATCTTTTTGTCGAATATTTAATAATTTATGACATATTATTTATATATTAATCTTTTTATCAGACATGCATTTCACGATGTTCGTAGAAACTTCATACTTTTAGTTTTTATAACCAATTCAAGTGAAATATATAAATTTGAAAAAATATAAACCAATAATTTTGTCATAATAATAGTAAAGAACATATGTTTATTAAGTAATATATTTTCAAAAAACAATATTTCTCTTAAATATTTAATATTATTTATAAACTTTCTTATTTATATAGTATAAAGTTTAAATAATTAATTTTTATTTTTAAAATTTGATATAATTTTATGGTTATAATTATGCATCCAAACACAACATGTGTAATTATATTGTGATATCCAAACACGACATGTATAGTTACAGTGTAATTACTATGTGGAAATCAGATAAGTCAATGTAATACTAGACGGTGTAATTACTAAAATAGTAATTATTATTAATATTTACACTAATTCTAATTTGCAAGTGACTTTCCAAACTGATCGTTAGAGTAAAAAGAAATAGTTGTCTACCTTCCTCGAAGGAAGACGTATTTAAAAAGATATGAATTCTGATTTAATAATACAGAAATAATTTGCAATGTTATTTACAATAACTTATCTCTTACTTTGTGGGGTTCTCATTTTGTTGACGTATTTAATAATAATCTAATAAAGACTTTGAAAATATATATTATACTATATAAGTTGAATATAAATATCATAAGTTGTAAGTAATTTTTAAGTTTATCAAAATAAAGAAAATTATTAAGGGTTTGCTTGGAAAGTCACCTGGTAATTAAAATTGGTGTAATTATTAGGATAATGATTATCAGCCTAGTAATTACATAATCTAATAATTATACTGTCACGACCCAAATCCGAGCCGCGACTGGCACCCACATTTACCCTCCTATGTGAGCGAACCAACCAACCTAAACCTTAACATCTCAATATAATATCAACAGAAAATAATGCGGAAGACTTAAACTCATAAGTAAAATCAATAATCAACTTCTATAACTCAAAAACTTATCATTATCCCCAAAATCTGGAAGTCATCACCACAAGAACATCTACGATCAAATGACTAAACTAAGAATGTCTAAGAACTAAAAATACATAAAAGCTAGTCCATGCCGGAGTTCAAGGCATCAAGACTTGAAGAAGAAGATCCAGTCCAAGCTAGACGCATTAGCTCACCCTGAATTTCCGGTGTAGTAAGACTGGCTTGAATCATCTTGAGTTGAAGATGACGGAACGCGTTCACCGTATTCCACAATTAGCAAAGAAGAAAACATAAAAGTAGGGTCAAGACAACCACAAGTACTGAGTAGATATCATCGGCCAACTCAAAATAGAGAACAGTATATATCAGTTAATATCATAAATCAACTATAAACTCAACATGTAACAACAACAAGTACTATAATCATCAATAAGTACCATCAAGTTCATCCATGAGGGCTCACGCCTCGATACCATACTCATTTGGGAATTAAGTTCATTAGATTGAGCATATTATCATCTTTCAAGATTCATTATCTTTCTTCCTCTTGTGTCGGTACGTGACACTCCGATCCCCTACCACTATGTGTCGGTACGTGACACTCCGATCCCCTATATGTGTCGGAACGTGACACTCCGATCCCCTATATGTGTCGGAACGTGACACTCCGATCCCCTATATGTGTCGGAACGTGACACTCCGATCCCCTATATGTGTCGGAACGTGACACTCCGATCCCCTATATGTGTCGGATCGTGACACTCCGATCCACTAACACTATGTGTCGAACGCGTGACACTCAGATCCACTAATACTATGTGTCGGAACGTGACACTCCGATCCACTAATACTATGTGTCGGAACGTGACACTCCGATCCACTAATACTATGTGCCTGAACGTGACACTCCGATCCACTAATCTCATTCTATCCGTTCATCAAGCCTTCTCTATACCAAGGCATCATCAATCCCATTACTTTAATTCATCAAGCCTTCTTTTATACCAAGGCATTATCATTAATAAGTAGATTAAAGTTTCTTTCAAGATTTGGGATTCAATAGCTTCATCATGCTTATTTATTCATAATTACATAATCACATCATTCATGCAAGCATACAATTAAGCATATAGAAGGGTTTACAATACTACTAACATATATCATTCGCTATTAAGAGTTTACTACGAATAGCATGAAAACCATAACCTACCTCCACCGAAGAATTGAATCAACAAGCTATCTTCTCAAAATCCTTGCTATCCTCTTCGTTCTCTCTCTCTACTCGTTCGTTTCTCCTCTCTTTCTGTTCTTTTCTTTTTCTTCTTCAAACCCTTCTTTCTTTTACCCTAATTCATATATAATTAAGAATGAAAGATGGTAATAATGACCCACTAATTAACTTAAAGTTACCTATTTTAACCCCCAAGTAATTAGATTTATTAATATTGACCCTCAATCTTTATAATTAAGGAAAGAATAGTCCAAAACGACCCTTAAAACGTGTAGAGGAATCCCATTCCGCCTGGGATTTGCGCAACCTGTGACGGGCCGTCATGCCTGCGACGGTCCGTCACGATGGTCGTCGCAGCCTCCCAAAATCCAGGTGAACTGTGACGTCCCGTCACACCAGTGACGGTCCGTCCTGCACCTCCGTCCTGAAGTTCAGAGAGTCAATTTTCAGTACCCAATTTAAGAATTCTAAGTGTCATGGAACGAAACCTCTTCGACGGGCCGTCGTGACCACGACGGTCCGTCGTGACATCCGTCGTCCCAGCCAGTTTTTCCAGAAATAAAATCTGCTACTCAAAACGACTAAACAGGTCGTTACATATACTGACCTGTTTGATTATCACAGTGCAATTACACTGTAATTACACATGTCTTGTTTGGATATCACAATATAATTACATTTTGTGTTTAGATGCACAATTGCCATCATAAAATTATATTAAATTTTAAAATTAAGAATTAATTATTTAAAATTGATATTGTACAAATAAGAAACTTTATAAATAATATTAAATTAAATATTTAACAGATAGATTATTTTTTGAAAATATATTACTTAATATGCATATATTCTCAACTAACATTTTGAAAAAATTGTTGATTTATATTTTTTTAAAAATTAATATATTTCAATTGAATTGAATAAAAACTAAAAGTATGAAGTCCTATGAACATCGTGAAATGCATGTTTGATAAAAAGATTAATATATAAATAATAAGTCACAAATTATTAAATATTCGACAAAAAGATAATTTGTCAAGTCTGATTAAAAAATGACTTGCAATGTAAATTCAATATTACTAAAACAAATGAAACTAAAAATATAACACAACATATAAATTTAAAACAAAAAAATTTAACATGATATTCTTATAGCAAATTTCAACATAGCATACATAAATATATTTATCAATTATTTAAAAAAAAATATAAGTCTATAACCTTACTTAACAATAAATTCTATTTTAATTCAAAAATTACAATACCAATAAAATTATACTAATAAAAAAATAAACATGACATAAAAGAATAGATAATACAAAATAATTATATAGAAAAATTGAAACGAGAAGAAAATAACATAATAGTTACAAAAATAATAAATAATAACATAAAAATAATAATAACACAATAATAAAATAATCAAAGCATAAATAGCAAAAAATAATAATAAAAATCGACAGACAAAAAAACTAGCAAAGCAATACTATTCACAAATAGCAACAAATAATAATAAAAATCGACAGACAAAAAAACTAGCAAAGCAATACTATTCACTACTGAGTTAATTTAGTGTGAGAGTAATTATGGTTGTAAAAGTGCATCTAACCAACACAATGGGACAAAATATATTATTAATATTTTTTCTATTTTTATTGTGATGGGGGGTATTCTTGGAATTCTACACAAGCAAAAAGAGAAGAAATTATTTGTTTTTATATTTATATTTTATTATTATTGTAATCACCTCCAATTTGAGTGGGTCCCACAGCATCTATAATCATTTAGTAGAAAAATTAATAATTGTATTAAAGTATGATATTCCTAGGGATTAGTAGCTTAGATCAATGGTACTTGCACAATTTTTTTAATAGAGTAGTAGTATTTTTCAAGTTTATATTCTTAAAATATTATTTTAATGAGCTAGGGGTATGTACATTGACTACACTTGTTGCTTCACTAGAACTTAACACACAACTCATAATTTAATAAAAAAAATTTCTATAGGGAGAGTGGATGTGATGAAGACTTCCCATCACTATTTTATTCTTTTATGTTCAAAAGTCGATTTTGTCCTCTTGTCGTTTTTGAATAGGCCATGGTTTTGGTGACACAAGCAAGGGCTTTCTAGGGATAAAACAATCATATAATATTGGATCATCTTTTAATATATATTTCGTATAATTTCGTAGGTGATATATATATATATATATATATATATATATTTTTATGAAGATTGAGAAATAATTTTTGAGAAACGTCAAATATGCATCAAAATAATTTGAAGAAAGAAATACAACAATAAGTTGGATTATTTGTTGTAAAAGTTAGGTAAATCACATAGTCTAAGATAGAAATTACTTTTTATCCTTATTCTTTCACTAATTACCAAAAAAAATTATATTATTTCAGATACATAATATTGTAGGTCGATATTTTAATTAAAATGGATTGATACTTAAATTTTTAAATTGTAGCTATCAATTTACTGCTTAAAAAAGGATTAAAAAAGGAAATTATAATTGATCCCACGAATTATGCGGACGTTTAACAATTCTACCAATCAATCTTCATAAACCTCTAACTGAATTAGGCAATTTTGAATTTCAAATTGTGGAACCTTCTCATTTTTCTTCGAAAACACAATAAAATTTTGATTCTTTTTTATGGCTTTTTTTCTTTTTATTTTCTTTTAGTTTGGGATGTTGTTTTGGCTTCTTCAACCTTTGGTGTCAAGAGAGATTATTATTTTATATTTCGTACAATTGTATCTATGTATTAGTGTGTTATGCAGTTCCAATGGAATCAATGTCGGACAAAAGTGATTGATCAGTTTCGAATTGTATTTTGAAAGAAGTTGTCTTGCCAACAAGATACAAAAGAATGTCCAATAGATCAAGAAAAAAAAATCCAACTGTTATGGGTGATGTGGACAAGAACACCACAATCGAAGAACTTGTACTTTCTTCCCAAAAGAATCTTGATCAATACTTTTTTAAAGTACTTTGTTTTTTCAGATCTAATAATATTTTAAATTATAATATTTCTTTCCACTGTTACAAATGTTTACATTACAAAGTGCTTTTAGCTTACTAATTTATGATCCAATAAATTGTAATGCTACGTTTTTCAGTTCTGCCTATATTTTTTTATTGTTAATTTTTTATATAGTGAATACGGTATACATATTGTGTATTGTTTTGTGTTTGATATAAAGTTGCTTTTAAAATATACGTTGTATTGGTTAAGTAATTAATGTATATGTAACTGTTCATAAGTATTACATTGTATTGATTTGTTTAACATAATGAATTCGATACTTAATTCTTTTAATTTTTTTGGTGTCAGATAATATAGTATCAAGTGTTGTAAATGTAACGGATAAGAGTTGTAATGTGTATAGGATAAGAGACATAATGTTAAAAGATAATATATTACAAATTTAGAGGATTGGAACAATTGTAAATATATAGCATCAGGTTTAATTTTGTGAGACACATCAATTTGTGATGTTGAAAGCAAAATAACTAATAATTGTGTATCATATACTTAATATATATTTTCGGCAAATTTGTATCAACTTATACACATCAATTTGTGCTATTGAAAGTATGAAAAATAATTATTATGTATCATATACATAATATATTGCAAATCTGTGTCAACTTATAATATAGTATCAACTATAGTCATTTGTACCAAATTTATAAGAGACATAATGTTAAAAGGTACTAAATATTTTGGAACTTAAATGATTTGTATCAAGTATAAAAATATAGTTTCAGGTGTTGTGTTACATACAAATTTTGTTATATTAAAAATAGTTGTGTATCATATACATAATATAGTTTTGAAAAATCTTGTATTTGCTAATAATATAGTATCAATTATATATTAATTGTAATATACTCTATATTACAATTAATATAAAATATAAAATATAAAATATATGATATATAAAATACTTATAATCGTGTATCATATTTCATAATTTTTGATATTTTGTATCAGATAATATATGATGTATAAAATACTTATAATAGACAAAACGTAACAAGGTACTAACAATAACAAATATCATATTCAAAATAAACAATTTTGTTTTAAAAAACTGTAAAGCTTGAGAAAATGTTTCTTGAAAGATAATAAACCCTCCAAAATATTAATTAATGTGTCTTACAAAAAATAAACATCAAAAGTTGTCTGTGAATTGGTACATAATCACTAATATATATGATCCAAGTCATCTTATTGTTGTGAAGTGAAATAACTCTTTAGCTTTAGTGGATCATCGCTAATCGCTAACATATCCCACCTGGACCTTGTTGAGATCGTACTTCCATAATAGTGTTGCATATCTTGTGCGAAGGTAGTCAGCTCAGAAATCATTAGATGGATGTTGACTTCATCTAAAGAATTCAACAAAGGCAACTACAAACATTCAACCATCACTATAAATATTCTGCAGATACATTATAACAATAAATTAAATTTGAACAAAAAATTAATTACATGATATGGTAACTACAAAAAATCTTATTGTTTAGTTGATACGTAATGATAATAATAGTAAATGATACTCAATACCACTTGATGATATTTGTTTCTGATACTAAATGAAACATCATATATTCATTATATGTTTTTTAGGTATCGTGGTGAAAACTATTTTATAATATGATACACTATTCTGCAATATCTCATCAAAATAATTTCTACTATATAGTTTGATAGATTAATGACAATATATTGAAAAACAAAAAGAATTAAAATTACGATTTTATATATAATTTCGTAAAATTTAAAGCAAGTTACACTATAATATGATAATGTATCATTGTTGTCAACATATTTAATTTTTTTAAAAAAACTAACCAGGAATGAATTTCTTCCACATTTTCTTTAAAAGATTAAGTTTCATTTTTCTTCGATTTCGTCTTCTAAATATTATGATTCACCATTGTCAATGGATCCTACAACCTCTTAGATCTATTTTCAACTCAATCATCATCATCGAAATTGTAAGGAATTGATTAGATCTATTTTCATGAAATTTTTCATCATCAAAATCAAATACACAAGGTACCATACTAAAAAGAGGGAGCAAAATTCATATGTATAACAAAATTGTAAATAAAAACAATATTTTTTTAAAAAAAACCGAAATATGAAGAATTGAAAATAAAAATTGATGAAAAAATAGTTGTATCTTTTTAGGAACTTCAAATTTATGAACTTGAGAGAGAATAGATTTAAAATTAAAAAATTGAGTGATTGATTTAACTGTTGATATATGGGAATGATTTTAGGCGTAAAAATAGAGAAAAAAAATCATTGAATTGAAGGGATGTCAATAATGTATCTAAAAATTTTGAGAAAAAGAGAAAAAAGGAATTTTTGAAATATTTTGAAAAGGTGGGGAATTTTAGAAATTATGGAAAGAAAGATTATGTAGTTAAGTAATTTTTCCCTATTTTAATAGTATAAATTTGGCAAATGACATACTATAAATGATAAATTACGTTCCATCCCTATGATATCAATATTTACCAAAAATCCCTTATTTTTAAGAATTCCGGATACTTTATAAAACAGAAATGATACTTAAATATAAATGAATATAAATGACTGATTTTTTTTATGTAACCGTTATAGCTAAAATCAAGGGTAACTAATTTTTCTTTTGTAACTAATTGACCGTATTAATTGCTTCAGAGATTACTATATTAAATAATCATTTAATTTTTATAGTTTCCTTCCCTATTATGTTAATTTTGATACTTATAAAATACTAATATTTAAAATATTAAATTTAAATATATTTCTTTGATACATTAAATTTCGTGTTCAACACATAAAGATACTCAAATTCACAATTTAAATTAGATACTTAAATTTTTATATACTTATCAATAATTCATATAAATATGATACTTAAATAACAGATGTATGACAGTATGATACACACATACTATTATTGGATACCTTAATATATACGAAATATAAGTAAAAATAAAATAAAGAATCCTTCTATCATGAGCACCAAAAAATGATACTTAATAAAATTGATTGAACATACTAACAAATTCATTCAAAAATCATGATAAGATTAAAAAGATACTTAATACAATTCATCTTATACTAAATAATAAATAAACATGTTAACGTGATACTTATAAAATACTAATTGAAACTATATATATAAACGAAATATTAAATTTAAAATATATTTCTTTGATACATTAAATTTCATGTCCAACACATGAAAATATACTCAAATTCACAATTTAAATTAGATACTTAAATTTTTATACACATATACTATTATTTGATAGCTTAATATATACGAAATATAAGTAAAAAGAAAATAAAGAATCATTCTATCACGTGATACTTACAAAATACTATTTGAATCTATATATAAACGAAAAAATTAAATTTAAATATGTTTCTTTGATACATTAAATTTCATGTCCAACAAAATAAAAAGATACTCAAATTCACAATTTAAATTTGATACTTAAATTTTAGTTACAATATATCATCTCACCGGAGCTCCGGCGACAAATACTTATCAAAGGGCATCGTTAACAAACGAGCTGTTGTGGTATTTGTGAGAATTCAAATCTACCTTCCGTTTGTACTCTTTGCGTCAATTACAGGTCATTCACAAAATTTAGCTTAATGTTAAGTTCCTCGTAATGGGTGGGGGTTGCAAGATTCTAATTGTGGAGATGATATGTTTTTGACAGATTTAATTAGTACAGCACTGTGTTGAAATCACTAAAGGGAAGGAGAGAAGCATTATGTGGGCAATTAAGTGAAATACTATTGGCCAAGGCTTTCCCTAAGAAAAGTTCTTTCTTATTATGCCTTCATTTTATATCACATGTGCTTTTATTACTTTCTACAATAAGATGCAATTATTTGTAATTGTTTCTGAAAGAGTTTCCAATTGACAATGAAATACTTGATCAATATTGTTTGTTATATCCAGGAGAATGAAATAGTAGTTGAAGATATAATACATAACATTAATGTTGGTAAATATGGGAAAGTGATTTTTTTGGGGGAAAGGTAAATATGCATTGGGAAGGTAAATTTTGATTTACCTTGGTAAGGTAAATATTGCCTTTTTAATATTTTAATGTATAAAATTTAATTAGTATCATTTGGAATAAAAAAGGAGATTTTTGTAATTAAATACATCAGTAGGGAATTAATGAAATTAAATAAATTAAAGTAGTGTATTTTAATAATTTTTTCATTTTAATATGGGCCCAAATCCTATGAGTATTTTATGGGCTTACCATTCTTCTAGGCTTGCTAGATATTGGAAATTCCATATATGACAAACGAATTTTATGAAATTATATTTCATGGATATAGTTTTACATAATCACATTCTATGTGTATAGTTTAGTTTGTTAGGTAACTTTAAATTTGTATAAAAGGTTTTTTAATTAAATTTATACAAAAAAATTATTTTTCAATAAATGGTAACAGTTGCACAAAAGATGGTAACAATAAATTTACATAATCCCATGATTTAAGCAAAACATTCAAAATCAAATATTTTCCTAAAATAAGAATTCTAAAGATACAAAAAGATAATACCAATCTTAAAGCTTACGACTAAAGCATTAGTTTAACGTTCAAAATCAAATATTTCTAAAAAAAGAGAGAAAGAATTTAGATAAATCTATGAAACACTCAGGCGTTAATTTTTAGCGTTAATTTTTATACATATTTGTGTGTAATTGATTATGTGTTATTAAATGTATATGTGACCATCATAATATGTATTTTTTTTAAAAAAATTGGGTAGTCTGTTTGTATATAATATTTTATTATGTTTTTTTTTTTTTTTATATATATCTAAAAATTTGTATAATGTACAATAATTTTGGTATATGTATTATAGTTATATCTGTGCATATGAGATTTCATGTTTATTTTTACAAAAATATTAATATTAAACTGATTATATAATATTCATTTGTGAATTGTATATGCAGTAAGCTTGAAATTTGTTTGTATATTTGAGTGCGTAATGTTTATATATACAATATTTTATTATTATTCACAATTTTTTGTATATATCGACGAATTTTTATAATGTATTATAATTTTGTATAGGTATATAGAGTGATTTAACAAATTTCTTTTATACAAAACTAAATAATTGTATACAAATAGCTACTGCCTCATAAGACTTTGTATATGTTACCTTATTATACAACACACTATATACCTAACTTTAGTAATTGGTATACAACTAAAGAATATACAATAAGAATTGTCTCATAATACTTTGTATATATTACCTTAATATACAACCCACTATATGCATAACTTTGTAATTTGTATATAAATTACACTACCTGATGTTCTTGATATTCTTTTGATATGTCTAGTTCTGATGAGGCAGATTCAATCTCCTCTGAATCAATGTTTATGGCTTTTTTCTTACTTCCACCTTCAACAATCTTAATGACACTATATTTCGCGTTGTTGATGACTTGTCATTACATCATTTTTTTGTCATGGATCTCAATTCTTCAATAGATTGTTCAATTTGAATTTGTTTATGTCTTGCCATAGACCGTACATTGACCCTAAAATCTTGAGTTAACCCAATTGAAACGAAGGTGGATTATCAAGAAAATTGACATGCAATGACATGCCTCTCGTAATTCTCATAGATGGAGAGAAATCATTCATTCTGATTTTGAAAGACTTGTAATTTGATAAGTAATAAAGATTTTTTTTAAAAAAAAATATGAAAAAACTAACAAGCATACTACATATACAATTGTTGAAGAAGGAATCAAGAAAAAAAAATATTGAAAGCCACGAATTTTGCGGTTACCTGCGAAAAGTGAAAGAACCATCGGAGGGAGAAGGTCAAAATGGAAGGGAAGAGTAATCGTAGGAGAAAGATATGAAATGAGAATAAGATAGATAAATTTGATTTTGAATAAAATTATATACAATATCTTTGGATGACTATTTTTATCTGGTATACAAATAGGTAGTGTGTCCCATTAATTATGGCAAAAAAATTGAAACTATATTTATTGACAATAAATAAATTAAACTATACCCTTGTTAACTAATTACATAGGGATGTTTGCCATCCCATGTAATTTTCCCCACTAGATATTCGAAATCCGTGCCAGCACTATATATAATAACTTTTACTAAGGGAAACCTATATGAAATAACAAATTATTAGTTTAAATTAAATATTATAGCCATATTTCGCAGGAAACATTCCTTTTTTTTGCCATCTTATTTGATATATAATTAATCATTTTCGATATAAAATTGGTCATTTTATATATTTCGATATAAAATGTATAAAATGTGTTTTTATTTGTATAAAATGAGAGAAAAATGTATATAGAAATACAAATACATATATTTTCGTCCTATACACTTATAATTATACAAATAGAAATCTCAATATACAAATTACAATGCATAAATGAATTTATACAAAACTGAACAATTTTTATAATATTGAATGTTTCTACCGAATTGTACAGATCAATAGCTCCATAGCAAACATAAAATTTTTCATGGAGCGCAATTATGCAAACTTTAGCTATAAAATACAAATATGATTTTTATATTTGCTATATGTGATACTTGCTCTTTTTTTTAATCTCAATTACATATTTAATATATGTTTTTTTAATCTGAATTATAGTATTTTTCGTATAAATTTGAGTAATATATGTTATTTTTGTTTCAATTCACGTGGATAATTATAAATATTTTAAATTGTTAATTTTTATATTCTAGAACTTTTGACGACACTTTCATATAATATAAGTTATCTCTTCTATTCCAACCAGTCAATCAAATTTCTTATATGATTATGAAATATTTTAAATTGTTAGTTATTGTGATTTTTAATAATATATACTATTACACTTGTTCAAATTTACATGACAATACCAAAATTTCAAGAGTCAATAATTTTTAAAAAAATCTATTTTTTTAGGGATAATACTCAATTACCCCCTTAGCATATACCCAAAATCCCTGAGACACACCTTATCTTTGATGAGGTCCTATTACCCCCCAAACTTTTTTTAAGTAATTGTTTACCACTTTTGTACCTACGTGGCAATATACGTGAATTCACCCATGTAGGGCGCGTGAGTGAAGATTTTCGATAACAATGACCAATAAAAGTTGGCCACGAGTCAAAGGAATTTGAAAAAAACTCAAAAATAAATATTAATGTTTCTCTCTAAATCAATTGTCTTCATCTTTTGAAAAAAAAAAACTCCATTTTCAGTGTTCTTCATTTTTAAAGAAGCTCCATTATCATTCAAGTTAAATAGCTCTTTGATTTGAAAAGGTAAAGTAAAATTTAATATATTCTTTATATCTTTTTATGTCGATTATTAATTCTTATTTTTTGGACAATGTTTATAAAGTTAGGGTTATGACAAAATTCGAGTTGAATAAGTTGTGTATGGATGAGAACGATTCAATGTTTAACGCGGAAGTGCGATGCAAGTATGGAATCTTACTGCAAATGCAGACGTCTTGGTCAAATCGCAATCCCGGAAGATGATTTTGGTCTTGTCCTCACTATGAGGCCACAAACTGTAATTTCTTTAGATGGAGAGACACGGAGAGAGTTGATTAAAGATCTCGTTTTATTCTTCCGAAATTGGTGAATAGGATTAACGAGTTAGAAAAAAATTATGAGCGTGTGAAGATGCAACTGGAACAACTTGAAAATTCCAACATTGAACAGTCAAAACTAGAGAAAATTCCTTTGGATGAATGTGAAAGTCTTCAAAATCGTTATGAAAATCTGAACATCAATTCAAAGGAGAAGGTTGAAAATGTAAAAGAAATGGGTGAATTGAAAGACAAGAAGAAGATGAAAGGGATGAAAATGAAGAAAACAAATAAAAGCTGTTGTTTTGGCAAATTCCTTTGTTGTGTGATTATTTATTTTGCTGTTGTATTTGTTAATTTTCTAACCCAAGTTGGTAGGTATAAGGATCATATGAAATTGCTATAATTTTGTGTGGTAACGAAACCTTTATTTGCTCTATTGTAATGTAAAATTGAATTTGTTTGTGTTTGAAACTGTCTTAATTCTCTATTCGTCATGTTGATATGTTTGTGTTGGAAGTTGTAAAATGAAGTAAAACAAGAGGTATTAATCATTTTAAGTACAAAGTTGATTGTAAAAGTGCCGAGAAATAGTCACAGCGCATAGGTGCCCAGAATTTCATTGCTTAAGAGTAAATTTTCAGTACAAAATCTAAATGTGCCCAAAATTATACAAGTCATAATGCATACGCAAAATAAAGTTTTCACATTGCATAAGTACCCATAATTTCAGTACTATAACAAAATATAGGAATATTTATTTTTCCTTCAAACATGAAACAAAATAGTACTTATAGTGGCCACCAAAAAAGTACTAATAAAAAACCATTGATATCAACATTATAGTTTCCATGGGTGTCGAGGTTGTGAAGAGGAGGAAGCATTTGGGTTTGAAAGCCTTTATTGACCTCTAATCTGCTGGAGCCTTCTAGTTGTGATTTCTTGATTTCCTTTCCACTTCAATCCACTTGTCGGTTTGAAACCAACATCCCCAGTTACAATACTTGATCTCAAAACTCTCTTTGGTCTGGCTAATATTGTGCTACTTGGCAGTCCAGGCTACAAAATTTTTAGAGAACTAATATTATTAGAGAACAAATGTGCAAGTTATTAGAGAACAAACAATATAAATGCATCGCAATACTTACACTGAAAGTTTTGAAACCATTTTTAGCTTGAAACACACCCATTCCAGTGACTCTTGGCCTTTTAAATTGAGTTGTGTTTTCAATACCCTTTCCTTTCCTGGTAGTAGCAGTTTCCTTTGGTGCAACATTTGTGTTCTGGTCTACACCCTGTGTTGTACTACCTTGAGAACATGTAAACCAATTTTCAAGTGGATGATTACTACCTCTTTCTGCACTTCCCAATCCCCTACCGCTTCCTCTACCACTCCTAGATCTTGATAATACTCCAACACCATTTACACTTGCACTTGCTTCATGTGTTGGTGTTCTTGAAGTTGTAGGAGGTGCAGTGGTTCTAGGAAAGGCCCATGATGCACTTGCACTTGCTGTAGCTTTTGTTGTTCTTGAAGTTGTTAGAGGTGCAATAATTGTAGGTGAATCCCCTGTTGCACTTGCATTTGCACTTGTATTTTTAGGTCTGCCTCTCCCCCTTTTGGCAACAGGT
This sequence comes from Solanum arcanum, assembly GCA_027789145.1. Taxonomy (NCBI): domain Eukaryota; kingdom Viridiplantae; phylum Streptophyta; class Magnoliopsida; order Solanales; family Solanaceae; genus Solanum; species Solanum arcanum. The sequence goes on from CM050940.1 coordinate 6,144,547, forward strand.
CACTCTCAATATTTGATTTCTAATTAGCAAAAAAAAAAAATACTATATTAGTAAGTTGATTACACTTTAAAAGTAAGTGACAAAATAATAATGTACCTTTGGTCTTCCCCTTCCCATTTTTGAACTTGATGGTTCTTCAACATTTGAAGTAGGGGTAACTCTCTGTTCCCCGACAGTAGAACCAACTTCATCACTCCTTCGTAAATGAAAACTTCTTTTATTGTTACCTTTAACATGGCAAAGACTACATGTCATAGTTAGTCCTGTTTTAGATAATTTACAAGACACCTTCTTTTCACCAACCTCTTTCCTTCTTAACTTTCTAGGTCTGCCTGACATTTGTTTTATCACTGGTGGATCAACAAGAGGATTTTTTTTATTCTGGCCACATTGGCATGTTATTCATAGGTTATATTAAATGTGAGTAAGTCATCAAGTACCTATCTTTATAGTAGCATGGATGAATGAAATTATGTGGGTCATATTGTTTATGCAACATTGCAGCTAAGGCATGTGCACATGGTATACCCTTCAACATCCAAGATCTACAACTACACTCCCTCTTTATCAAACATACAGTGTGTTGTTTGTATCCATCCAAAACCTCATAGCCAGTTACTCCATTAAACTCAATGTCACATGCGATTGACTTATCAATATTTTGTTCTAATACTTCCATTGCCATTGGAGAGAAATTGCTTATCCAAGAGTTTGGAAATTCACTTAACCTAGCTAACCTATTCATGACCTTAATTATTATCTCTTCAAGCATAGTAATAATGTTTTATGCCTTGCAGACAAAATTCAAGCATTAAAGCTTTCACACATATTATTATCTATTGCATCAGACTTGACTTCACAATTAAAATGCACCTTACACCAATATATTTTATCATAGTAAATTAGGTCATCCACTATACCTGTACCTCCAGTACCTACTTTAGACAACTCGTGCAGATTTTCTCTGAATTCAGCTTCAAAAGTACTTCTAGTATATGCCTAGCACACCTTCTTTCCTCACAAGCCGGCAACAACTCCTTTATAGCTATATCCAGTCCCTACAAGTTACAACAAAAATTAGATAATTAGGTTTAAAAAATAATAAACCAAAAGATAATTTAAAACAAGTTTACCTTTTGCATATCTGACATAATTGTGAAACTTGTTCCATCTCCTAATCTCAAGTCTTCTTTCAACAGAGAATAAACCAACTCCAAGTGATTGTGTTCTCATTTTCAACTACAGCCCAAGCAAGTGGAAGCATTTGATTATTACCATATTTAGCCACTACAATAAGTAATTGACCCCTGCAAACCCCCTTCAAGAATCAACCATCCAGACCAATGCATTTTCTAGCTGACATAAATGCCATCTTGAGTGTAGCAAAACAGATGTAAAATGCCTCAAATACTGACCTACCAGATTCATTAGCTTCTCCTAGCTTCACCACACAAGTACTCCCAGGATTAGACCTCAGCAACTCATCCTTATAATCAAGAATTCTCTCAAATTCCTTAACATGATCACCCACAAGTTCATTCAAAATTTTAGCTCTTGCTCTTCTAGTTGTGGTCTTACCAACATGCACATTATACTTCTTACGTATTAACTCTTGCAACTTGTACACTCTGATATTTGGTTGTTCAATAACTTTCTTTTTAAAAACAGTAGCAATAAATGTAGAGTTGCACAAATAATTCCTAGTAGCCTTTTGACATGAATGGACTGGCATGTAAGTATTAATAACAAAGTTATTAGTCTTCTTGTCCAAACTTGTATATAACAACCATTTGCAATTTACCTTGAAACATCTCACCCTTACTCTATTTGGCTCGTTCACACACTTTTCAATCTGAACCCCTCTCTGAATTCCATACTTAGTGAATGCCAATCTAAACTCTTTTACACTTTCAAAAATCATACCCAATTGCCACACAATCTTCTTAATGTTGGGATCAAATCTGACTCTCTCTATGGTATGTTTTTTCCTTTTGTGTTAGACAGTTTCAACTTTATTTTTTCATCTTCATCTAGACAACTATCATCTGTGTCAGTTTCAAAATTACAAGCATCAGAACTTGCATAATATGGTTCATCACCCCCCAACCTTCCTTCTAAAGTACATCTATTGATATATGTCACATCAAACCCAAGATCTGCTCCAGCATTACCACATGCTACTTCTTCAGTATCTGCAGGACTTCTTTCCCTTCTTTTTCTTCTTCTCAGAAAAGATCTTTTCTCAGCCCTCAGTTGAATTAACTCCTCATGAATATCACTTCCATATTGATCATATTCAAGTATTTCACTATCTTCAGAATCATCACTCTCTTCAGTTGACTCATTAGATACTTTACAGAGTATTCACTATCTTCAAAATTTGATGGATCACTATTTGGAGCTGTTGGTTTTGAAGTAGAAGGAATATTTGAGGTTGTATTTAAAGTTATATCTACCCCATTAAAAGCAGCCTCACCTACTTCATTATATCCACTAGCCTCAGTGGTCCCAACTTTATTAAAAGTTGCACCAGATTCCTCACCATGAATGTGGACATATACTTCCAAAACAGACCCACTTTGCAAACAATTACATATTGCTAAGAGAATATCATCATTGTCAATATCTCCTAAGATGCAACTATTAGGTGGACGGACACTAAATTTGCAATTTAGGCTATACCCTAGTTCTTTAATGTAGTCTTTAATCTCAAAATATGATATTGTATCCACATCAATATCATAATATTCACTCACTAACCCACCCACATATCTTGTTTTATCACCTTCATACAATAAGGCCCCACCATGATAGAGCTTTAAAGTAATGAACGTAAACCCACTCATATCTATATGCATAAACATAACAATAATTAAGTAAAAGTTGCTAATAGAATATAATAATTGACTAAAGAAAACACATACCCAAATAGTTATAAAAACAATTCAAGTTGAAGAAAACGCATACCCAACCCCACATATACAGAACACAATACCCCACAAAAACAACACAATACACGATATATCTTTATCTTCTTACAATTAGGTATGTAACCCCACACAGATACAACACAACACCCAACATGTATTTTCTTCTTAAGATAATGTTATTTAACTTTAACCCCACACCTACACAGACACAACACAACACCCAACATGAAGTTACTTTATTGTAACCCATAATATAAGACAACACAACACAACACCCAACTCGTCTTTATCTTCTTGCATGTTTCATATTATAACAACATAACTCACACAACTATAATACCACCCAACCAACCCACACTCAAAACACGTTTCATATAAATGTATGAATAACAAGTTACATATCCCATAACAACAAAGGTGACAGTATATATATATGAATAACATCAACCCTAAAAATACGAAATTTGATATCTAACAGGACCATAACATAAACCCTAAAAATAAGCTCAAGTTATATTTCACGTAAAATCGAAACCAATATTTAATAACATATCATAACCCCTACAAAATCTAAGCATAACAATAACAAAAAACAAAATAAATGAAGAAAAAAACTAACCTTTGAACTCAACTCAACCACGATTCTTGCTGAATGAAATCGACCCAAACTTTCACGATTGAAATCAATCCACACATGCAGCACTGAAACAAAAACTAACTACCAAAATCCAACATCAAAAATCAACTATCAGTTTGAAATCATATTTCTAACCTATATTGATTTTTTGAAACCAAGCTAAATTTTCCCTCTTTCTTTCCTTGTTCCTTTATCTTCTTTTTGGTAAAGTAATTTTGAAAATGTAAATGTCCAGCTTTTTCGAATTTGGGAAGTGTAAAAGTAGCTGATAGTCACTTTTTAGAAAGTTGCAAAAGTGGGGCCCGACCCGTGTTGAACAAACCGATCAACGTTTCTGATTATTATTGCCACGTAGGTACGAAAGTGGTAAACAATTACTTAAAAAAAAGTTGGAGGGGGTAATAGGATCACATCAAAGATAAGGTGTGTCCCAGGGATTTTGGGTATAGGTTAGGGGGTAATTGACTATTATCCCCAAAACTTAATAAAAGAAAATTTAAGTACATGAAATTTAATTAAGACATTAAAAATACATAACAACATTATTTTCTATTATTAATTTTCAATTGTGATCCCCAAAGAAGTCCTCAGCTTCTGGATGAGTAATATTATCGAGCCCATCAACATCATCTTTCAATGCTAAGTTCGCCTCAACATTCTCATCATATCTGAGAAGATTTTGTCTGAACACCATCTTTGAGAGTCAAGTATGAATCTACCTAGGCATTAGAAGAGGAGGTACAACCTTTATTTCCTTTCCTTTTAAAGAAATTCTGATATAGCCTAACAAAATGCTCAGGTGCCCGACATTCATTTTTTCAGTGACCTTTACGGTCACAACGATGACAGTGATCGTCCTTAAATTTAGAAGGATTATTTTGAGAACCTATATTGTTTTCCCTATTGTTATTACCACTACCTCGACGATTAATATTGTCCTTTGTCTTTTTCACGCCCGCGCAAATTGTCATGGCCCCGATTATTTTATCTTATTTTAGATTGATCGTGTGCTTCAACCGCGTGTGCCTCCAGTAATGGAGCACTTCCAACAGGACGAGCTTCATGATTTTTCATTAAAGGGTCATTATGTTGCTCATCCACCATAAGACATGAGGTTAATTCACAGTATCTCTTTGAAATCCTTTTCACGGTATTGTTGCTTTAATATCAAATTGGAGGCATGGAAAGTAGTTAGTGTCTTTTCCAACATGTCCTCATCGTTTATAACTTTTCCACATAATTTTAATTGGGAAGTGATTCTAAATACAACAGAGTTATACTCATTACAGTTTTATATCTTGAAACCGTAAGTGCATTCACTCATAAAGAGCCCTTGGCAATACCGTTGCCTTGAGGTGATCATACCTCCCTTTCAAACCTATCCACAATTCAAGTGGATCTTTCACCGTCAGGTATTCAACTTTCAGAGTAAAAGCTTCATTAAGATGATGATGAAGAAAAATCATAACTTTCGTTTTATCCTGACTTGATGTCGTATTTCCTTCAATTATACTATCACCAAGACCCTTAGCGGTAAGGTGAATTTCAGCATCAAGTACTCATGACAAATAATTTTAAAAAAAAATATTAAGTGCCACATATAAAATGACGTTGTAGATATTAAAATTTTGCGGACTCTACAAGACGTGTTCAATTTGAGTTGAGACTCTATAAATTGTGGTCAACTCAACCACGATTCTTGCTGAATAAAATCGACCCACACTTTCACGATTGAAATCGATCCACACATGCAGCACTGAAACAAAAACTAACTATCAAAATCCAACATCGAAAATCAACTATCAGTTTGAAATCAATTTTCTAATCTTTGTTGATTTTTTGAAATCAAGCTAAACTTTCCCCCTTTTTCTTTCCTTGTTCCTTTATCTTCTTTTTGGTAAAGTAATTTTTAAAACGTAAATGGCCATTTTTTTCGAATTTGGAATTTTAAAAATAGCTGATAGTCACTTTTTAGAAAGCTGCAAAAGTGGAGCCCGACGCGTGTTGAACAAACCGATCAACGTTTCTGATTATTATTGCCACGTAGGTACGAAAGTGCTAAACAATTACCTAAAAAAAAGTTGGAGGGGGTAATAGGACTTCATCAAAGATAAGGTGTGTCTCAGGAATTTTGGATATAGGCTAGGGGGGTAATTGTGTATTATCCTTTTTTTTTTAAAAAAAAAAGGTTGTACCTCTAATTTATATTTTAGCTAATAAAGTATAAATAAGTAATTAAATTTCAAAAAGTTAATTTCTACAAAAGAAACAGAGTGAAAAAAATTAAAGGAGAAATGTGAGGAAGAAATAAAAAATAGAAATGGGTATAGTTGAGTGGGATCCATATGCTAAAATGACAGTTGGATAGTGAAAAGAGAATTGAAGAAAACGTGAAACAGGCAAAAATAAGGGACCACATATTCCGGCTGAGGTAAAACAAAAAGGAAAATATGGGTGGAGTTTTATGTCTTTGCATAATGTTTAGATAAGGAAGTGCAACATTAAAATAGTAAGGTACAATATTATCTTTGCATAATAATTAGTAAATGATTGTATTATCCTTGGCTAGGGAAGCAGACATGTTGACGAAGAGCTGCTTCCCTAGCCTCTTCTATATATTAGTAATTAGTAATAATAGTAATATTGGAAGTTGATAGATACTCATATCTCATATTATCATTTAGCTCGGAAAAAATAGATGAGAAACTTACAAAAAGAATTATAGTTTAGAGGTTAATAAATTTCAATAGTTATAATAAGATAATTACTATTTGTAACTAGTTTTTGATTGATTATTCAACTGTATTTAAATGTATTCATCGTGTTTGGTTGTTGTATTCTAGGATATATAAGCTATTTTTAGGTATATACTTCAAATATAAATACAATTTTTAATGTGGTGCATTAATTGTGCAGTAGTATATTTTTCAAAAAGAAATCTATATTACCCTACCTTAATTTGTTTACTGTAATTAGTTTGTAGCAAACACTAATTGAGTCTCTATGTGGTCTGTATCAAATTCATCTTTCCCACTCTTCCTTTATATTAGCTATCGCCATGTTGAGTACCCTTAATTGCTTCAATTTGTAGCAACCATGACTGTCGTATCGACGCTTCAAAGCTTTAGCATCAATTCTCTTCATCGAGGTTTGATTTTAATTCATTTTTTTTTTGTAAAACCTTAAAGTTGATGCTTTTAACTGTGAATATTATTCATTTTTTTCAATGTGAAATATTATATGAGGTTTTTAAAGTTTGTCTCAAATTAATCATGAATTTTGATTTCATATTTTTGAGTATTTCACCTTCGTGATTGTTGACGGTCGTAAATCAATATATAACCCTACAAAGGGTTGAGATCGTTCTAATAGGGATGAGGATATTTTAGCCAAGCACAAATTAAGTTATGCCAGTCATAGCTACAATAATTTATCGAATAAAAACATAACATATTAAAGGGTGACGCAAGCATCAATTAACAGTAGGGTTTTTTCAGACAAATTAACGACTAAGCACTAAAAACAATAAGAGAGACTAATGGGAGACGGGATTCTTAGGATGTGATAGGAATACATGATAGACTAAAATATTGGGTACATATTTTTGACGATAAATTTGTTGAACATTTGTGACTAGGCTAGACTATAGTAGAGGTAAATTCTCTCTCGAGCAACTTACCCCGAATCAAATGAGTTTCTTTCGAACACCCATTTGCCGCATTAAGCACAAGCTCCGCCTTAGCCCATTCATTTCTCGAGTTGAGTGTGTGGAAAAGGACTAGGGTTTACTCTCTCGAGCCGAACCTCATGTCGAGTTGAGTGTGTGGAACATATTTGTCTTCCAAATCATTCATTTCATAACTTTCAAGTTTCTTCAAGTTGAATATGACATATTTTTTAAACGAAAATTTTCAAAATTGGCGACTATAAATTTATCGCATTCAATGAATAATTGAAAAATAATTAGGTTATTTTTTTATTTCTTATTTTTTTGGATGATATATTTGTATTTGTTGAGTACAAGAGTGTTCTTTTTCTGATTGAATCAGTGAAATCTTTTATGTATAGATATTTATAGCTTTTTTCACATATATTATATCCAAATTATGATGTATAACGAATGAAATTGTTTTTTTGTTTAGTAGTTTTTTTTTCTATTTGAATGCATATAATCATTTGTACCCCATTAAGTTAATATAACTAATCGATCATGAATTATATGTGGTATACAACAATATAAGAACACAAAAGTGAGATGAAACAAAGTTATAAATACAAAATGAGATTGAATATAAAGTTGTGAATACAAAAATGCTTTCAAATATAAAGTGACTTTGCAAGGTAAAATCCAAATTAATCGATCATGAACTATATGTTGAATACAACAATATATGAATACAAAAGTGAGTGAAAATACAAAGTGAGATTGAATGTAAAGTTGTGAATACAAAAGAAAAATACTCTCTTCATTTGAAATACAAGGTGACTTTGAAAAATAAAATAGACACATAAAATATAAAACTTGTTGATATAATTAAATTCAAAATAAAAAAACAAAAGCGAAATACAAGTTTGTTCACATATAAGTGAGATTGAAATACATGATGAATACCCAGTAAAATACAAAATTGTTAGCATGTGGTTAGGATGAATACAAATTAAGAAGGAAATACTAACATGTTGGTATACTAATTGAGATTGAAATACAATGTTAAAAAAATGTAAAACTTTTTGATATATAGATAAAATAAAAATACACAAATAAATTGTTGATTCAAACATTGTAGATAGAAAAATACTTTTCCCGAATCTAAAACCCTAAAAGAAAATATACATGTATTAAAATCAAACAAAATAAACATATGAATGAATTTGTAGATTCTAATAAATTTGAAATATTAACATGAAATCAGAAAAATAATCAAAAAAATTATTAATTGACTAAAAATGTGAAATACATAAATATTAGATGAATATTTAAACAAACCTGCATAAAAATTAAAAAAACGATGAAAAATCTGTAATATGTGAAATATAAATCATAAACAGTGCTACTGAACTCTGTAATGTATAGAATTGAGAATATATATCATAATCGGATATCATAATCGGTGATTTAAACAGCAACTCAAAATATATCCAAATAATAAATGAAAATTACCTTGCCAATTAAGAAATCTGCTTGAATTAATAAAAAGATTTTGTTTAACAATAGAGTAACTTTCTTGAATGAAAACATATATTTTGATGAACAATTTGTGAGCACCTTGAAGAAAGAGAATCTGAAAACGTGAAAAAAGGGTAGAAACGTGAAAGGTGAAGAAGGAAAGTTAATGGATAATGATAACTGATTAGTTTAGAATTTGGTCCAATATAAGATTGTTTTCATAAATAAAATTATTTTTAAATACTAAAATCTGAATACACATATTGTCATTCTGACATTTTAAATAAATATTTTAAAATGTTGTTATTTTGACTAAATATATTTGATACTATGATTTAATTGCCAATTTTTCAAAACGAAAGTCACAATAAAAGGTTAGTCAGTACATCATAATTACTTGAATGAATCCTTATTTAAAAATAATTACTTATTTTAGCTATACTCTTTAATTATTACCATTTATATCAATATGAAATAATATTATATATTATTATAAAAAAAAATTCTCGCTCGCTCTTTCTTTTTTTTTCTCTGTCAACTTTTCTGTTTTTGTTATTCTTCCTCTTTTACTTTTTTTTTATTGTTTTTTTTCTCTTTTTCTCTGCCACTGCCAACTTTTTTCTTTTTGTTGCTCTTCTCCCATACTTTCTTTTTATTGTTTTTTTTCTTCTGTTTTGCTTTCTTTTTGCTGTGCACTCCCTCGTTACTTTTTTTTTTTAGTTTCTCTCTTTACTTTCTTTCGTAGAGTAGTCAATAATTCATAGAATTAATAAAATTTGTATCAATAATTAATTAATTAAATACTTAATTTAATCATAACAAATGAAGACACATAATAAATTGAAAAATGAATTAAACTTGAATTTAAAATGTATCACACACATATTAAAGTTGAATTAAAAATGTATTACACACAATGGTCTAGAGTAAATTAAACTTGTATTAATAATGAATTAAATAAGTAATCCAATAGTAATAAATAAATCAAAAAATTACAAAATCAATTAAATTGATTTAAAATTGTATTACACAATATTAAAGTTAAATTAGAAGAGAATTTAAAATGAATGAAAAACTAACTAACAAAAGACAAGACAACAATCTATAAATTGAATTAAACTCATATTATCAATGAGTAAAACTTATATCATATGTATCTTATAGATTATCTTGCTTTTATCACTAAGATAATCAATTAATTTGACAAGTAATCTAATTGTAACAAATGAAGAAACATAATAAATTATCAAATGAATTAAACTTGAATAAAAAAATGTTACACATATCAAAGTTGAATGAGAAGCAAATTAAACATGAATGCAAAATGTAGCAAACGAAAGAGCATTATGTGATTTGTAAATTGAATAAAACTTGTATCAATAATGAATTAAAGACGTAATTCAATCATAACAAATCAACTAATAAAATGCAAAATGAATTAACTTGTATTAAAAGTCCATACACAAATATTAAATTAAAGTTGGATTAAGCATAGATAAAAATTGTAATCGATGAAACACAACACAATGTTCTATAGAGTGAATTAAACTTATATCAATAATGAATTAAACAAGTAATATAACAATAACAAATAATAAACTACAAAATGAATTAAATGTGCATTAAAAGTGTATTACACAATATTAAAGTTGAATTAGAAGAGAAAAATAATAATAAATGAAAAACATAACTAACGAAAGACAAGATAATAATCTATAGATTGAACTAAACGTGTATTGTTCATGAATAAATTATAAACTTAACCAAAATCAATTATAAACTTAACCAAATCCTCTTAAAATTGAGATATAAACTCCAAACGACATTTCACTTATTTGTAGGAACAACCTATCCAAATTAATCACAAATTCATGAAATTGAATCTTTATAATGACAATCGATGATTAACTCTTGTTTCTATAATTTTAAAATTTTGAAATTCCTATTTGAGAACATCATATTGTACAATTTTCTGTTTTTTCTATTCATTTTCTTGTCGTGTTTTTGAATAAAAATAGTGAAATATGGGAAAAAGTAATTTAAAATAATTATTTAAATAAAAAATTTAAAAAAATAAAAAAAGAGTGGAGGAAGAGAGATTGACATAGAAAGAAAAAAAGAGAGGAGGAAGAGAAAAAGCGCAGAGAAAGAGCGAATAAAGATTAACAGTACAATTTTTTAATTCTTAAAAATTGTTATATTTAGTTAGAAAAATAATGTTGACATAAATGGTAAATATTTTTTTAATATGGTACATTTATGTGATTTATAAAGGAAGGAGAAATAAAGTCAACTTGGGCTTTGGGCCCAAATTCGAATTTCTGGACCCTTGGCCCACATGTCCTAAGCTAACAAAAGAGCTGCAAATGGATGGGCTTGCTGATGGATTTCAACCCATTTTTGCCCCTGAGAATAATATTGTATACAATAGTTGTATATTGCTTATCTTGGACTTTTCGAGATTATTTTGTCTTTAACCTGTATTTCAGTATTTGACCTGTATATCTGTGTTTTGAGTTGTATTTCCGCATTTTCTCTATAAAATTGTATACAAAAAGTGTATATCTGTGTATACCAGGTTTTTTTTTTGTATATCGTTTGTACACTGATGTATACAATTATTTTCTTTCTGCTTTCAAGACTTGTATTTCATCTCATCATTCACCACACATCAACTTCCAATACAAAAAGGAAGAATGCCGGGTTTTGACTCAACCCAAAATGCAAGGGCGAAAGGAGGAGTCCAAGTGAACTTGAGCATATTTCACATGCATAAGGACATTTCCAACCCTACATTCTGTTTTACTCTCCAAATATAGAGTTATCTATTTTTTCAGATAACTAACTCTAATCCAATTCTCTATTTTACTCTCTAAATTTTTTTTCTCTCTCCTCAATATTATATTATTATTTCTATTTCATTCTTATTTTCTTATTTCATGATATAAATCATTTATTTCTTTTTCCCAATAATTACTTTATATAATTCTCATGTGATACAAAAATATATTTTTTCAATTTTTTTATTTAATTATTATATTTTATTCAAAAATTTTAAATACCATAAATTGCACGAAAATATTATATAATATATAAATTAATAAATAAATTCAAATAAAATTGAAATACGATTACATAAACATTACATAATCACTCAATTTTTGAAATTATTACGTTGCTCCCATAAATGCTCTATTAATGCATTACGGAGTTCAAAATAATCATTTTTGTCCTTAATTTATTATGTCTAGATAAAAATTGTTCAAATAGGAGATGTTCATCTAACACCATTTTTGTCGGGAGCCTATATGACATCTTTAAATGGTGCATTAAGATCACGTTCATCCTCAATTATCACGTTGTGTAGTATAATATATGTAGTCATTATATCATGTAGCACTTTCTTTCTCCGAAAATGTGAGGACTTGCAATAGTTGCAAAACTTCAAATTCTCGTTCAACATCTTTTTGTCATGATTCTTGTTTTATCGCGAATTAATAATTATGTTATTATTGTATTTTATGTTATATTTAAATTATTATGTTATGTATTGTATTGTTATCATGTATTTAAATTAAAATTTTCATATATCATTTTAATTTTGTGTATTCTTTATGATGAAAATTAGTAATAAAATAAAATTTTATTATTGATGAAAATTATTAAAAAATATAGTATATATATATTAAATAATATATTTTAAAAATATTATCTTACATTTAAAATGACTTATGATATTAATATTTAATTAATGAAACTATATGTAAAATAATATGTTAATTGGAAAGTAGTGAAAATAATAATAAAATGGAAAAAGCTCAAAAATACCCTTAAACTATTCGAAATAGCTCGTATATACCCTTAAACTTTATTTCTGCTCAAAATCACCCTTCCCGTCATACTATTGGGTCAAAAGTACCCTTTTTATTAACGGAAGTTGTTAAATGCAATGTGAATGCTATATGGATGCTACATTGCATGCCAATAGGATTTCATATCCACGTAGACTAAATAAAAAGGATCAAAAATACCCTAAAACTCTCCGAAATAGCTCATATTTACCCTTAAACTATATTTCAGCTCAAAACTACCCTTCCCGTCAAACTATTTGGTCAAAAATACCCTTCTTATTAACAGAAGATGTTAAATTCCATGTGGATGCCACTTTGCATAACAATAATAGAAGACATAAAGTGACATCTGAAGTTGTCACAAATTTGTAAAAAGACACTCTAACTATGCGGACGTCCTATTACCTCATAAAAGTATTGAATGCCCTTATAAATACACCATTTTAACTCATTTTCTGCCTATGTTTGTATTCACACGGATGACGCGCGTGGTTGAAAAAAAATTCTTCCAAAAACGAATTAAGAAATGCCATGTGTCATTTCTTTCTTTATTATTTGATTACTTTCTCTCAAAATACACCATCTTCCCCAATTCATTCAAAACACCAATTGGTTAAAAATTAAAGTTGAAAATAAAATCTTCTCTTTCCAATATAAAAAAAAACCAAAAATAGAAGAACTTTCTAACTTGTTAAATTTTAGTCATCTCTTTAAAATTTGAGAAATCAATTTAGCTTTTGTAATTAGATTTTGAGAAAAAATATTTTTTATAATAGCAAATGCAAATCTTGATTCGTATTTGTAATGACGAGAATAATCGATGTCGTATATTACTTCATTCTGCAAAAGTGTCGCAAACTAACCCGAACCTATAGAACTCAACGAAGCTCAACTTTTAACAACAATGGCGGCAATGGCGACATAAACGGTTGAATCCCACAAGTGAAAGCGTGCTCCAAAAAACCGGAGATAAATTAGCTCACAAGAAACTAAAATCATCAATCCAAGAGGTTCTAAGAAAATCTCATGAATTGTCAAAGCAAGCTCGGAGATAAGAAGCAACAACCCAAGCCCTTATGTCGTCGTTTTTCGGAAAAGGACATCCACATAGCAACAACTTGTGCTTTATTAATATTTTTGAATTAAATTAACTAATTTAATGGAGGGTGAGGGTCACTCGCCTATTAACATTCTTGGATTGATGAGAAAACGTGTCGAAATGGTCCCTTTACAAATGTAATGAATACTTTTGTGGGGTAATAGGACGTCCGCATAGTTAGAGTGTCTTTTCGAAAATTCGGGACAACTTCAGGTGTCACTTTATGTCTTTTCTCTAACAATAAGGTTTCACTGCCACATAGACTAAATCCGTAAATCCTAATTACTCCCCCCCCCTCGTTTCATTATTTCTGGAAACGCTATATTCACCCGTTCTCCCTCATTTCGCGGCTAGGTTTCATACTTTTCTTCGTGGCTGGGCTTCAAAGTGGATATTAATGCTTGTAAGTTAGTAAATATTTTTTCTTATTTTATAATGTTTATAATTTCAAAGCATAATAGTTAGGATTTCACAACTTTCCCTATCAACTAAGGATTCGTAGCTTTCTTTGGGGCTGAGTTTCTAAGTGGATATTCATGCTTGTAGGTTAGTAAATATTTTTTCTTATTTTATTATGTTTACGATTTCTAAATATGATAGCTAAAATTTCACAACTTTCAAGTCATTTCGCAGCCAAGGTTTCTTAACTTTCTTCAGAGCTAAGTTTCAAAATTGATTTTCGTGGTTGTAAATACAATAAAATAAGAAAAAAGTTTTACTAACCTACAACCAAGAATATCCACTTTGAAACCCAGCGACGAAGAAAACTGTGTAACCCTAATCGCGAAATGAGGAAGAAGGGGTGAAATCATTTCTGAAAAATAATGAAATGAGGGGAACATGAGTAATAAGATTTAGGAATTTAGTCAATGTGGCAGTGGAACCCTATTGGCGTGCAATATGACATCCATGTGACATTTAACAAGTTCCGCTAATAATAAGGTCACTTTTGACCCAATAGTTTGACGGGAAGGGTAGTTTTGAGCCGAAATATAGTTTAAGCATATATATGAGTCATTTCGGATAGTTTAAGGGTACTTTTGACCCTTTTTCTTTTAGTATATGTGACGGTGGAAGTCTATTGGCGTGCCATGTGGCATTCATGTGTCATCCATATGACATTTAACAATTTCCGTTAATTAGAAGGGCACTTTTGACTGAATAGTTTGATGGGAAAGGTAGTTTTGAGCCAAAAATATGGTTTAAGGGTATATACGAGCTATTTCAGATAGTTTAAGGGTATATTTGACCTTTTTTCGATAATAAAATATTGAAGAACTAAAATAGAGAGTGTGAATATTAGTTCTCCAAATTTGGAGAATTTCTATTCAACTCTCTAAATTTGAAGAATAGAGAGTGATTTAGAGGTGGATTAGAAAGCCATTCTCTATTTTACTCTCCATTCTCTATCTGGAGAGTAAAATAGAGGTGAGTTGGAAATGATCTAAGTAGCAAGGTTATAAAGATTAGAGGGAAGAAAAACAAGTAATTAGTTCACCAAATAAAGAAACCAAAATGCTTCTATGAATCTCAAATTTCTCAAAAAAAAAAAAAACAATGAGAAACTAAACACAATTAACTTTAACAATGAAACACACAATAGCTAGAAATAAAGCAGTGGCAGAAAGAACACAACAAACTTCACAATAACTAAGTTAAGGTCTACCCTATTTTCGAGAAGAGAACACCACATATTCATTTGATGGTTAATAAAGTTGTATATCACTTGGTGATAACCCATGAGGAATTTTACATATTTTGTGTAATGATGTGGGATGAAGGATCTAACTATTTGACGTACATATGTGTAAAAGACTGATAGGATTAATGTGCAAGCTAATTATAGGTGAATATCTTCACATTATATCTTACACATAAGTTCGCACTTTTAAATTAAGTAATTGAAAAATCTTTTACTTAGTCTTCATCTGAATGGAAAAAACACACAAAAGAAATAGCAAACTAACGAAATATAAAATGTCATTATGAGTGTAGCTATAAAACGTGCTTCTTAGTAACGAATTCTAAAACGTTATTGACAGTCACTTTTTGTTATTTGTTAGCTGTCACTTTTAAGCCGTTTTATCATTAAATATCTAAAACGTTATTATGAATCATGTTTATCCTATTTTCATAAAATTTCAGAAAAATATACTATTTTAGTAAATCAATTTTAATAATGACTTATTTTTGATAAAGAATTCAAAAACACTAGGCATTGTACACTTCTTATTTAGGACATTTTTCTTCTGTTTTCAAAATTTTCACTCTCTCCTAATTTTTACAAGAGTTCTGTGCACACAAATCGAGAATATATAACCACCATTACCAAAATTGCAATTGAAGATTTTCTATACTCCATGGAAAGGCAAAAGAAAATCATGGCATCGGCCGGAGGAGGAGACCGGTTGACTGATCTGCCGGAGGAGATCCTACTCCATATCCTCTCTATGTTGCCAAAAAGTAAACAAGTTATTCGAACCAACGTATTATCATCCCTATGGCGATTTCTTTATCAATCCGTTCCGGTATCACTCTATTTCGACTCAAAAGATTATTTTAAACCTTAAAAAAAATATATTCTCGCTTTTGCAGCCTCTGTTAATAGAGAGCTTCATTATTGGAGGTCTTGCCAGAAAATCAAATCATTTAGGGTTTTTCCTTATCGTTACCGGAACTTTGTTGCTCATGATGTGATTTTTGGGTGCACTTTGCTCTTAATATTGGTAAGGTTGAAGAGTTTACGTTGAAATTTTATTATTTTAATTCTCTAGAAATTGCGTATAAGTTTCCTGAATTCGCGTATACGAATACAGTTTTGAGGAATTTGGTGTTAGGATTTTGTCAGTTGAGACCTTCTGGTAATGTGAAGTGGAGTAATTTGGTTTCTCTTTCCATTGGGGATCCGGATATCACAGAGGTTGAAATGGAGAAAGTATTATCAGGTTGTCCTAATTTGGAGTGCTTGGAATTAGATAAACTTGTTGGTATTCATCTTCTGGATATCACCTCTGTGAAGCTGAGAAAATTGATTGTAACGATGTATGAAATAGAATATGGTGTTAATGGTGAGGACCATAGCCTCGAAATTCATGCTCCACATATTCGACATTTAGAACTTCGAGGATTGTGTTGGGATGATATGCAGTTTCAGCTGAGAAATGTGGCTTCACTTGTCACTGCAATCCTTTCTTTAAAATTTCATTGTTTGGTAGAGTGTATAAGAATAATGCAAGATAGGATGCATTATTAATGCTTGCATTGATAGTGCTTGCATTATTAATACTTGCATTAGTTTTGCAAATATTATTTCTTATACATTGTTTGGTTTGATGTATTAGAAATAACAAATTTTGCATAATTTCTATTTGAAAATATATATTTACAAAAACGCCCTCCACAGTTAATTTATTTGTACATTTTTTTGCAAGTTGCAACAAAGTCATTTGCTAAAATATCATTAACTTCTCCTCCTCTTCTTCTTCTTCTTTTTTTTTTTCAAAATTAATATTAAATAGTTGTGCTATTTGAGTCAAAATATTTTGTGAAAACTTGGAAAATAATTTTTTTAATCAAATTTATCGCCACAATAGTAATTTTTCTTATTAAATCATGTTAAAATTAGATTATTGTTTTTTTAGAAAAAATATATTTAAGAAGTCATAAAGTCTATTATAACACCAACAAATTAATAGACAAAGAAAACTAAATGAAAATAAAAACACATGACAACAAAGAAAATTAAAAGAAAAGAATATGTTAGGAAATGTTTCAAAAGGGCTTTGAGGGTAGTTTTGTAATTATTTAATCTAATGCAAGTTTTAAATACAATACATTGGATAATATTTTTTTAAAGAAAATTTGTTTAAAAAAATACCCACCACAAATATGGTGGAAAGGATATAAAAAAGTTTTGAAGGCCAATTGAGTCTTTTATAATGTTAATGCATGCGTTAGAATCCATTGCATTACTAATGCATAGAAATAGATGATATTACTAATATATTCTTTAATATACAATAGAGTGTATTACTAATACAAGTATTAGTGATGCATTGGTTAGAAAGGTGTACCAAAAAAGGTACTACTAATAAATCAAGCTAATGCATGCATGCATTATTTTCTCTAATACACTCTACCAAACGACCCCTCAGTGATTCTTCCCCTCTATTCTAGCGTTGTTGACAAAGTGCTGGTAGGAAGTGGCAAATGGCAAGTATCCTTTGGAACACACAAACTGGCCCGAACACCACTTTTATCAAATTAAGTCACACGAATGTGTCTTTCGAAACGTTAACATACTTAGTGTAATCCCACTAATTTTGGTCTAGGGAGGGGGTGTGGCATACGTAAACCTACCCCTACCTTTGTGGGTTTTCTCCTAGTGTTTAAAGATCAATCTTTCCAAGACAATTCTGAATACTTTGATGTGGCTTGTGCCTTGTGGCAAAACAGTCCTATAGTTGAAGTTGTTTTTTCTAATTATTAAACAATTTTCATATCGTTTAGTAAGTATGTTGCATTTCCTAGTTTTTGACGTATTTTGCTTTATCTATTTGGTTCATAAGTGCCTGTCCATACTGGAGTTCAAAGGGTGGCCTGTTCCACCATCAAGCTGGAAATTCTTAAAACTTAATGCTGCCTTAGAATCGTACGAGCATCCTGGAGTTTGCAGCTTTATATCGAGTTCATCAGGTCTTTAGACACTGGTCATTGACTGGTGCCGTCCTAAACCAAGAGTATGTTTCTTTTAGACCTTTATTTTTGTTACTTGATGTAATTAATATAAAACTATTGGTGAAAGATGATATATTTTTAGCGCTTTTGAAAAAAAAATCATTATACTTCCATAGACAATGATAAAAGGTTACAAAGAGGGGATTTTACAGCTTATCCTCTTTCAAAAAGGGGATTTGGCTAAATATATCACCTATTTAATTCATCTGCAACCAGCTTCTTTGCTTTTTACTTAGATGAGAAGAACTGGTTAATATATCGGATTTTTTCTGCAGAAACTGCTGTCGATGTACTCAAATGAGGATGAACGACGGAGGAGATTTGAAACAAATAGTTTTAACTGTTAATTGCCACATCTAATGTTCATTAACTTTCATGGAAAACCAAGTGAAAAGAAGTTTGTCCATCCACTGATCAAATGCTTCTGCAAGAATGCGACAGCACTGAAGAAGTCTGTCATTGCTTGCAGCTTCAGAAGGAGAGATGTGTTTTTGAATTTTGTCGTCAGGAGGTCTGCAAGCTTCAGTTATCTTTCCTGGTTGATAATCTTACGCCATTCTCTTTTGTTGTGATCACGACGTACATAACAACCTTTTACTTTTGGTTTGAAACTGGTTTACAGTTGATAGACGAGGTTTGGATTCTAGTTATCAGTATTCAATACAAAATAGTTGATTGTAGATTTTTCATGTCTAAGCACAATGTTTTTTTTTTATTTGATAATCATGTAAGAAAGCTTGATCTAAGGTTGAATGTCATTTTGCAGAAATTGTATTTCTTTCAACATGTGTTATCTCTTTTAGGAAATTTGAGGACCTGCCACTTGAAGAAAATCATGCATTGGCTAACTGTTGATTACTATATAGTTTTAGGCAAAAATTACCATCAATTGTGAATACTTATATGAGATGGTTTACTTGAAAAATTGTGCATATGTCTACATGTCTTCCATCAGATGTTCCTTCAACAGATCATTCTTTCTTTTATTTCAGCTTGCAAATGTGCAATGTTCCATATTATTCAGAGCAAAGACATTGGTTCTTGGGAACCCTTTGATCCTGGGGATTGAAAGCTCTGGAACAAGCATCATCAGGTATTGCCTTTTTGGATCTGTCTGACTTATTTATTGCATGTCACCTGTTTGTTCTACATTAACTATTTTATAGCTGAAGTCAAAGCTTCTCTAAGAAATTTTATATCCACAAACATTTGGAAATGCCTGTTGCATGTCCGTGTTGATGCTTTTCTGCCCGATAGGTCCACTTAATAGCTCCACAACAGACCTTAGCATTGCCTGTTTGATGCTTAATGTTTTTTCATGTGTAAGAGAAAATTCCATAGCTGGATGTTCATTTCTTATCACACAATGCAAAAGAAGATGATTATATATTGCTCTCTGATTCCTCACACAAAGAAGATCATTTGTTTGTCGGAGTCTTGTTCATTTGTGTAAGTGAATAGAAACTGCTTGCATAGACACGTTTGTTTGCATCATATTGAATCTGGCTTTTCTTTTGACTATTTGAAATTTGAACTTTGATGTGATGTTTCTCTGTTGAATGAACTTGTCAACTATTATTTCGTTATTTTCTTCCAGTCGAACATTATTGTTGAGAAGAACTAATACTCGGACCAAAAAGTAAAATCTGTTATCCAGTGTGCAACACGAGCCGGATGTCTTCCTAACTGAACCTTCTTAAGTCCACTTTCTGTTGTTAAAGGGGATAAGTGAAGTATAGTTTACTCGTGTCTACGTGACAGACTAATCTCATTTCATGACAGGTAGCAGCTAATTACAGTAAATGCCAATGGAATGAATGAAGGATGCTAGTGAATGGAGATGTTTGAAGATGTTGGCGTTGTAGTATTTTGTATGGCCCTGAAAAAATGGCTAGACATCACTGTTTCCCATGTTTTAATCGCGAACAAGTATGATTTTTTCAAGGAGTAGATCATTCGTGTACCACTGGGTTCAGCGATTTCAATCCAGTGTAGACGTAATCAGTCACTAGCAAAACCAAACATATTATTGTCGCTATGTAGTTTAGACATGTTGATATCTGTATATATAGCAAAGAGAAAGAAAAATGGAAGCATCGATATCATTGTTGATCATTGAAAATAATTGTTTGTCCTTATACTAGGGAAAATGCACAAGTACCCCAACATATGCCCGAAATTTTTGAGACATACTTATTCTATTTTTTCGCTCAATTCTTCAGATAAAACTTGAATGAAACCGAACTAAATTGTTCAACTCAATTATACTTTGAGACAACATACATTCATGACCAACAAAATTGAAGTGTCTAATATAGTGTACAACCATCTATAATAAACTGAAGAGTTTGTATTATGTATATGAATTGAATGAGTAGTCTAATTGAACATACGACTTTTTTACAAAGCTTGGCAAAAGTATACTTCAATTTTTTTAATCAATGGCCACCCAAATACATAAGGGTGTTAAAACATAAAAGGAAGTTATCTCGAATTTTTAAAAAGACATTGTAACTTTATTGGTGTTTTATTACTTCACAAATGTATTGAATATCTTTGTAAAATGACTAGTTTGAGCTAGTTTCTCACCTGGTAAGACACACGTGAGCATTACTTGGTATTGAGTATCTTTCTTTTCTTTTATTTTCTTTTCATTTCTCAGTTTTTCATGTCTATTTGATTTCTTGGTCAAGTGATATATATTGAATATCTTTGTAGAATGACCAGTTTGAGCCAGTTTCTCACCTGGTAAGACACACGTGAGCATTACTTGGTATTGAGTATCTTTCTTTTCTTTTCTTTTCTTTCCATTTCTCAATTTTTTATGTCTATTCGATTTCTTGGTCAAGTGATAGTGGAGTGGAGATCATCTGCTTCATTTTTGGGCGATTCTTGGTCATCATTCTTGGAAATTTGTTGAGTAAACAAGGAATTGAAGGTTAACAAGTTAGACTTTCTTATAGTTTTTGAAAAAGATAATATTTTCTAGAAGTTAAATCTTATCACAACAATATCTTTACTTCTCAAAACTAAATGAAATAAAGAAGAAATTAAACCTTAAACAATTTTAAATTAAGTTTTTCGACTGAAAAATTAAAAGCGAATAGTTTTTGGGAAGATGATAAATTCATAAGAGAATGTGTATGTGTTTCAATGGCTCTTTTTTAAGGTTGTTTTGGGGGAAGATAATGAATTTGAATAAAGTAATTAATTAGAATTAAAGATACATTACTTATATACACAAGTTTAATTTCTTTTTTCTCTATTTTTCCCCATCTTTTTAAAATATTAATTAAATCTCTTCTTTCTCTTAATTTAAAAAACCACCGGATATATAAAAGTCACCAACAAACCCACATTCATCCCTCCCTTTTCTTTCCTATTTTCTCTCTCTAAATTCACTCCAAATTCTTAGCCCTTACAATATCTATATCCAAATTTGATTTTCAATAAGTTTAAACTAACAAATCATAAAAAAAAGTTAAAAATATTTTCAAAAAATTTAAATTAAACCAAACATAAAAAAATTATAAGTATTTTACGAAAAATATTTTTCATAATACCATATACAAACCTCGTTTCTTTTTCATATTTTGTCCATACTAATCACCAGTGGCGGAGCCATATGTAGTGAAGGGGTGTCGACCGACACCCCTTCGTCGGAATAGTACGTTGTGTAGCTAGAATAAAAATATTTTTTATGTATATCTATATTACATATTGACACTCCTTGGCTTCTACACGATTTTATTTCTTTATATTTTGACACCACTTAAACCAAATTCTAGCTCCGCCACTGCTAATCACATCCAATAATAGTAAAAGTTAAACTAAAAGAAGTGTATTTCCTCTATAAAATCCTATACAGCTAAATGGATATGTTGAAAACACTTCCTTAGCTAACTTTAGGCTGATTTTTTATTGGTTGCATATTATTTGGTGATAATTAATACTTCCTCTGTTTAAAAAATAATAGTCTAGTTTGACTCGGAACAGAGTTTAAGAAAAGAAAAAAAATTTAATCTTGTGGTTCTAAATTAAGTTATGTCAAATAAACCAACATCATTTAATCTTGTGGTCTTAAACATGCCACGAGGAAAGTTAAAATTAAAGTATTGCCAGAAAAGAAAGGGGGTCATTCTTTTTAAAGAGTCAAAAATAAAAATAAAAATAGGGTCATTCTTTTTAAACGGATGAAGTATATTCCTTTTAGAATTTTTTCATAATTTGAGTTGGTTATGGACTCTAACAACTAATAATTCATTGAAACTGATTAAGATTCTTGTATTATTATTTAATCTTCTCATTATTTCATAATAATATTAGTTTCAATTTCACCAAAATTTCAAATAGTCTAGTATTTTTATCTTTTTTCCTAGTGGTATTTCCTAATCAAAATTCTTTAATGTATTGTGTTTGTTCATGTATCGATTTGATAACTCAATTGTTATTTATTGTGATACATTTATAGATACACTTTATTTCAATTGACATGCATCCTTCTTTCACAATTTTATTGTATCACATACTTTATTATCAACTACAAAATGATACATTATGTAAGTTATACATATCTTTGAAGGCAAACAATACAATACTTATCTATTTAAATGAGATACATATATAGTAATGTATAATGCACTAAACAAAATAAGATACATAAATAATAATATAATGTATCATGCACTAATTTTTTAGGCATGATATGTAAATTCGAATTCATATTAAATGTATCTGATACATAACAATTATCAAACAATAATGTATCGATCACAAATCTATAATCTTATGAGCAAAACTTTTTTATTTATTGTATCTAGTAGAATACAACACTTATCATTTAAATTGAAGGATCTTCGTGATGTATATTTTCAAAATATTTGATAATTTTGAATCAAAATTGAAAGGATATTCAATGAACTAGGAAAATAATTTTGACACTCAATATTTTCAACACTTTTGAATCAAAACTGAAAAGATCTTCAATGAACTAGGAGAAGAATTTTGAATCTCAAAATTTTTGACAATCTTGAATCAAAATTGAAAGAATCTTCAATGAACTTGAAGATTAACAAAAGAAATTGTTTGTCCATTAACAATTTCATCACTTTTATATCATTCTTGACTCACCTCGCTTATCCAAAATTTTGACAAAAGTTTTTGAATCAAATCTGAAAGGTTTCTTCGCTGAATAGGGGGGCCGATACAATTTAAGAAATTGTATTTCTTCGTTCTGTTAGGATTTATCTCGATTTGATTGAAAGTATGAAGAAACGTAAGAAGATTAAAATATTTGTATGTACCGTATGAAATTTTCGGCTAATGAAGGAAACATAGAGAATGATGAACAACAAGAAGAAATTTTAATTTTTGAATTTTTTGATTTGTTACACTATATGATTGAATTCTTGACAATAATTTGAAATGGAATAACACAATTTATGAGATCTTAATTTGATTTCAGTTTTTTTGTTTCTTAAGTAGTGGAAGAGATGGATACTATGAGATCTTAATTTGATTCTTCAACCTTTTTTCCTTTCATAAGTCCAATAGATTGATAAATATCCGGATTCTTAATTATGTATCCGAAATACCTAAAAATATGGGATTTGTGTAATTACAAAAAGAGTAGGGATAGAAGTTAATTTAGATTTTACAATATGATATTTATGTAAGTTATATACATTAATAATTAATAAAGAAAAGAACTGAAATGTGACATCTTTTAATTGATTTTTTGCATAAAAATGGAGCTTTACGCACGTGTTGTGCGTGTTCACAAATCAGGTGAGAAAATAAGTCAAATGGTCATTTACAAAGATATTCAATACTTTTGTGGGGTAATAGAACACTCACAAAATTAATGTATCTACTTGAAAATCTACACAATTTCAGTGATTTTATGTTTTTTATCTCTCTCTTAAATTTATGGTTACAACTAGGGGTGTTCACGATTTGGATAAAAACTAATCCAAACCAAAGAATCGAAACAACCCGATTAAATAAATTAATTTTATTTGGGTTTATATTTTAAAAAATCAATAATATTTGTGTTGGTTATGGGTTTCCTCAAAAAAATAACCAAATCGAAACCCAAATTATGCATATATTTTAAGGTAAAAGGACAAATATACCCATGAACTATCGTAAATGATATGTAAATACCCTTCGTTATAGGACATTGATGTCCTTACCGACTAATTTTTGGTGTATATATACCCTTTGAACTGACGGAAAGACACGTATCACGATCTTAACGACCTATCCAAAATTTATTTAATTTTTATCCACAATTAAAAAATTGACCCGAATAACAAAAAACCCGCCAAATAATTTTAAAACTCACACACAAATAAATCTAATTTTCCCTTTCTTCTCAAATTCCGGCAACCAAAGACTGCACCGCAACTCCATCTTCTCCAAGGAAGTTCTACAAACAAAGCCACCTCTAACTGCTACAAACCCAGCATCCGACAATGTGGCGAAATTAGCGATGTTGCAACCCTTCGGCCACCATCACCGATGTTCCAACAGCTTTGGCGAGCAGCCGACATACCTCTAGCTCTCTTTACAAAGCTTCAATAATGGCGACCAAGTGGAAACTCCGTAAGAAAAGATCAATCTCATTTCCATCGACTAGGAAACCCCAAAATATCTACTCATACATTCAAAGAGACTCTTTGTATGTGTCATTTATTTTGTCTAAAAAAGATTAATGAATCTTTGTTGATGAGAATCATATTAAATCAGGTAGCAATTAATACGAGATTTAACTTTTTCTTAAAAAAAGGGAAAATGCATGACGGATTATGAACGAAATTCCAAAGGACACACCTTAACTAAACTAAACTCCTATTTATCCTGTGAACTTATTTTGTTGTAATTTTATGAACCTTTTGTCTTATGTGTCAAACTCGGTGACTCCACGCAATCGAGGCGGGTGAGAGGTATTTGGATGTCATGTAAGCCGAAAAGGTGCATAAATGAAGAGATTTTATGTGAGCAACCTTAGGCACGATGACATTTATGCTAAAGATGTTGATTTATGGGTATATTTTGCTACAAATGTTTGAAGTATTTAGACTTAATTTTGTATCTACAAGTCAACATAATTATGAGTTTCCTCAGTTTGGGTATAAAAATTTGTCAAATGGACCCTTGTGGTTGTGTTTATTGGAGTGATTTGGTTTCTCTTTCAATTGGATATGTTGAATTGAAATGACAGATGGTGCCATGGAAAAGGTATTATCTCGTTGCCCTAACTTGGAGTGTTTGGAAGTTTTGGGTATACAACATGTGAAAATCAGATATATCAAATTGAGATACTCAATAATAGAAGAGTACTAGATACGAATCATGATATTTGTCTTGAAATAATAGCCCCACATATCAAGTATATGGAAATTATAGGAATGTACAGTGAGATACGTATCGAGCAGAGAAATGTTGCTTCACTTGTTTATGCAATCCTTCGTTTAAATTTTGATTTTGAGGATGAGGAAAGCAACTTGGATGTAACAACCTGTTTAGTCATTTCGAGCAGTAGAATCATTGTGATAAAAACTGACTGGGTCGACGGATCACGCGATGGACCGTCATGGTCATGACGGACCGTCATAGACTCCATCATCCCGTACTAGTGAAATTTCTCCTGTGGCTCCCTTCATTACCCTCGACGACAGGTAGGACGAACCGTCATAAGTACAACGGTTCGTCGAGGATCTCCGTTACAAAACACTTAAACTTGAAAATTTGGGTGCTGGGATCGACTCTCTGAACTTCGCGACGAAAACTGCAGCACGGACCGTCGTAGTTACGACGGACCGTCATGAGCTCTTTAATGAATTTGACTCTCTGAGCTTTGTGACGGACCTGCAGGACGGACCGTCGCAGGTACGACGGGCCGTCAAGAGCTGCGTAACCCCGACTGGGTCGGATTTTTGCTAAAAGTTTTTAAGGGGTGTTTTGGACTATTCCTGATTATAATTATGAAATTAGTGGGGTAAGTTTAATAACTTATTTACTTGGGGTTTAAAGGAGATAACCTTGAAATAAATAGTGGGTTACTTTTATCATCTTTTATACTTAATTATATGATAATTAGGGTAAAAAAAAAAGAATCAGTAGAAGAAAAATAAAAAGAACAGGAAGAGGGGAACGAACGAGCGAGAGAGAGAGAACGAAGAGGAAAGCAGAGGCATTGAGAAGTAGCTTGCTTGATCACGATTCTTCGGTGGAGGTAGGTTATGGTTTATGCTATTACATAGTAAACTCTAAATAGCGATTGATATGTATTGGGTGGTATTGTAAAGTCGTCTATATGCTTAATTGTGTGGTTGCATGAATGTGATTATGAAATTGTGATGGATTTGAATGATGAGACTGTTGAATCTTAACTTTAAATCCTCTCTATTAAGATGATGCATTGACATAAAATAGGCTTGATGAACTAAAGCAATGAGATTAGGGGATCGGGTGTCACATTCCGACACGTAGTATTAGGGGATCGGGTGTCACGTTCCGACACGTAGTATTAGGGGATCGGGTGTCACGTACCGACACGTAGTATAAGGTGATCGGGTGTCACGTACCGACACGTAGTATTAGGGGATCGGAGTGTCACGTTCCGACACGTAGTAGTAGGGGATCGGAGTGTCACATTCCGACACAAGAAGAATAAAGAGAATGAATCCTGAATTATGTTAATATACTCAATTTAAAGAACCTATTTCCCAAATGAGTATGGTGTGGAGGCTTGAGTCCTCATGGGTGTGCTTGGTGTTGTTGACAATGGTTCTTGTACTTGTTGTTGTCACCTGTTTAGTATTGTAGTTGATTTTATAATATTATTTGATATATATCCTTTTCTATTTTGAGTTGGCCGATGATACCTACTCAGTACGTGTTCCTTGTACTGACCCCTACTTGTATTTTTCTTTTTGTTATTTGTGGAGTGCAGCAAACGTGCCATCAACTTCGACTCGTCCATGACTCGAGCCGCCTTGATTATATCGAATTGGGGTGAGCTACTGTTCCTAGCTCGGACTGGACTCTCTCCTTCACGTATTGATGTCTTGAAGTTCGGACACGGACCATCTTTTTTACTTATTTTAGCTTCTTAAATACTCTTAGAATTAGAAATTTGAGGATAGATGTTCTTGGTGTGATGACTTCCAGATTTTGGGGATAATAGTTGATAAATTTAAGAAGTCATTTAATTGATCTCGTTAATGAGTTTTAAGTCTTCCGCATTATATTTTGTTCGTTATGTTTGAAATAAAGGTAAGTGTTAGGGTTCAGATTTGTTGGTTCGCTCACATAGTAGGATAAATGTGGGTGCCACTCGCGGCTTGTTTTGGGTCGTGACAAACTTGGTATCAGAGCATTAGGTTCGTTGGTCTCATCACACAAGAACGAGTCTAGTAGAGTCTTGAGGAACGGTAGGGGGACGCCCTTACTTTTCTTTGAGAGGCTATAGGACTTTAGGAAAATTCCATTCTTTCTTTCTTTCTTTCGTGCTATTACTTGGATCCAATTGGTATCTAGGTGATACAAATTGGTATCTGACATCCTCACTCTATTTCGCAGATGGTTAGAACTAGAGCAACAACGGTGCCAACACCAACACCGGCAAGACATGATGCGTCTGAGCCAGCCACTGGGGCTTTAGCTCGAAGTGGAGCAGTAGCAAGAGGCCGTGGTAGAGGTCGTGGGAGGACGTCCTCTAGAGGTAGAGGACAAACACCTGGTCCAGCTAGTAATAGGGAGGTGACTCCTCTACCGACTGATGAGGTAGTAAGAGAGGGTAAGGAATGGGAAAATGAGCAGGTGCAAGATGAGGAACTACCACCCCAACCTACCCCAGAGATGATTAACCAGGTTCTTGCTTATCTTAGCGGGTTATCTGATCAAGGACAGACACCTCCAGTGTTTTCTGCACCAGCACCCCGGGTTCCGGGAGTACAACATGCACCTGCTGTGGCTCCCCGCATGGATGCCTCATTGGAAGTAGGAACGTTTCCTCGGTTGACTACAGGGCCTATAATGACGAGTGATCAGCATGAACTTTTCACTAAGTTCTTGAAATTGAAACCTCCAGTCTTCAAGGGTGCTGAATCTGAGGATGCCTATGATTTTCTGGTTGATTGTCATTAGCTGCTGCATAAGATGGACATAGTAGAACGATTCGGTGTTGAGTTTGTGACCTATCAGTTTCAAGGGAATGCCAAAATGTGGTGGCGGTCGTATGTTGAGTGTCAACTAGCACAGGCACCACCTATGACTTGGGCATCATTCTCTAGCTTGTTTATGGAGAAGTATATACCCCGGACTTTGAGGGATAGGAGGAGAGATGAGTTCCTGAGCCTAGAGCAGGGAAGGATGTTTGTTACTGCTTATGAGGCTAAATTTCGTGCACTATCCAGGTATGCCACCCAGCTTTGCTTCGGCCCACAAGAGCGGATTCGTTGTTTTGTGAAAGGATTGAGGTCAGATTTGCAGATCCCAGCCTTACAGGTAGCTGCAGCAGCAAAATCCTTTCAAGAAGTGGTAAATTTTGTGATAGAGGTGGAGGGGGTAAAGCCAGACGACTTCACCATGGCATCGACATCTAAGAAGTTTCGTAAGGGAGGTGAGTTTAGTGGTTCTTACTCCAGAGGACAGAGTTCAGGAGGTTACCCAGCCCGACCTATTCAGTCTTCACTGCAGGCTGCAGTTGGGGGTCTACTGCAGACCAGTCAGCATTTCTCTGAGTTTGGAGGTTATCCCCAGACTTCGTCGTTCTCACAGAGACCTATGCTTGACTCCAGAGAGTGTTATGGATGTGGAGAGACTGGACATATTAGGAGGTTTTGTCCAAAACAGAGTTACAGACCCCCAATAGTTAGAGGTAGAGGTGGTCATGGGAGAGGCCGCCATTCTGGAGGACGGTGTGTCCAAGGTAACGGTGGTCACCAAATCAGCTGGGGTGGCGGGCAAGCTGGAGCTACTGCTGCGCAACATGGTAGGGGCAACGGGCAGACAGGTGATAGGGCCCATTGTTATGCTTTCCCCAGGAGATCTGAAGTAGAGACATCAGATGCTGTTATCACATGTAATCTTTTGGTTTGTGATTGCATGGCTTCTGTATTATTTGATCCTGGATCCATATTTTCATATGTATCTTCCTCATTTGCTACTGGTTTTGATTTACGTTGTGATTTGCTTGACATGCCTTTTCGTGTTTCTACTCCGGTGGGTGAGTCTGTGATAGATGAAAAGGTGTATAGGTCTTGTCTTGTTGCTTTTGAGGGGAGCAATATTCATGTAGACTTGATTATTCTAGAAATGGTTGATTTCGATGTGATTCTGGGTATGACTTGGCTTTCTCCAAACTTTGCAATCTTAGATTGTAATACTAAAACTGTAACATTGGCCAAACCTGGGACAGATCCGCTAGTGTGGGAGGGTGACTATACTTCCACCCCAGTTCGTATCATCTCCTTTCTTCGTGCTAAGAGAATGGTTAGTAAGGGTTGTTTAGCTTTCTTGGCACATCTCAGGGATGATACTTCCCAAGTACCTTTGATTGAGTCTGTCTCGGTAGTCCGTGAGTTTCTGGATGTGTTTCCTGCAGACCTTCTGGTATGCCACCGGATAGGGATATTGATTTTTGCATTAATTTGGAGACGGGTACTCGCCTCATTTCCATACCCCTTATAGAATGGCTCCCGCTGAGTTAAGAGAGTTAAAGGCCCAACTTCAAGAGTTGTTAGGTATAGGCTTTATTAGACCAAGTGCATCCCCTTGGGGTGCTCCTGTCTTATTTGTGAAGAAGAAGGATGAGAGTTTTCGGATGTGCATAGACTACAGGCTACTGAATAAGGTAACTATTAAGAACAAGTATCCTCTCCCTCGCATTGATGATTTGTTCGATCAGTTACAAGGTGCTTGTACATTCTAAAAAATCGATTTGAGATCTGGTTATCATCAATTGAAAATACAGGCAGCGGATGTGCCAAAGACTGCTGTTCGGACCAGGTATGGGCATTATGAATTCTTAGTAATGTCTTTCGGGCTTACGAATGCCCCTGCTGCTTTCATGATCTTGATGAACGGGATTTTTAAGCCATATCTGTATCTCTTTGTCATTGTGTTCATTGATGATATACTGATATACTCAAAGAGCAGGAAAGAACATGAGGAGCATTTGAGAATTGTGTTGGAAGTGTTGAGGGAGAAAAGGCTTTATGCCAAATTCTCCAAGTGTGAGTTTTGGCTAGATTCAGTGTCCTTCTTGGGGCACGTGGTTTCTAAGGATGGAGTGATGGTGGATCCTTCCAAAATTGAAGCAGTGAAGAGTTGGGTAAGACCTACTTATGTTACAGAGGTAAGGAGCTTTGTTGGTTTAGCTAGCTACTACCGTCGATTTGTCAAGGGATTTTCTTCTGTTGCTTCCCAATTAACGAATTTGACTAAACAGAATATTCCATTTGTATGGTCGGACGAATGTGAAGAAAGCTTCCAGAACCTCAAGACCTTGTTGACTACTGCACCAATTCTTACCCTGCCAGTGGAAGGTAAGAATTTCATTGTTTATTGTGATGCATCTTATTCAGGGTTGGGTGCAGTGCTAATGCAAGAGAGGAATGTAATTGCTTATGCTTCGAGGCAATTAAAAGTGCATGAACGTAACTATCCGACCCATGATTTGGAGTTGGCTGCAGTAGTGTTTGCATTAAAGCAATGGAGGCATTATCTATATGGGGTTAAGTGTGAAGTCTATACAGATTATCGTAGTTTACAGTATGTCTTTACTCAGAAAGATTTGAATTTGAGACAGAGGAGGTGGATGTAACTACTGAAGGACTATGATATTACTATTTTATACCATCCAGGAAAAGCTAATGTTGTGGCAGATGCTTTAAGTAGAAAGGCAGGGAGCATGGGAAGTCTAGCTCACTTGCAGGTTTCTAGACGCCCATTGGCTAGAGAAGTTCAGACTCTGGCTAATGACTATATGAGGCTGGAAGTACTAGATAAAGGAGGATTTTTGGCCGGTGTGGAGGCAAGATCTTCTTTTCTAGACAAGATTAAGGGAAGGCAGTTTGTTGATGAGAAGCTGAGTCAGATTCGGGAGATGGTATTAGAGGAGAGGCTAAAGAGGCAAAAATTGATGAGGAAGGCATTTTGAGAATTAAGGGAAGAGTATGTGTGCCCCGCGTCAATGATTTGATTCACACTATTCTTACAGAGGCTCATAGTTCAAGGTATTCTATACATCCTGGTGCAACCAAGATGTACCGTGACCTAAAGCAACATTTTTGGTGGAGTAGGATGAAGCGTGACATTGTTGATTTTGTTGCTCAATGCCCGAACTGTCAGCAGGTAAAGTATGAACACCAGAGGCCTGGGGGGACACTTCAGAGAATGCCCATTCCTGAATGGAAGTGGGAGAGAATTGCAATGGACTTCGTAGTTGGTCTTCCAAAGACATTAGGTAAGTATGACTCCATTTGGGTAGTTGTTGACAGATTAACTAAGTCTGCTCACTTCATTCCGGTCAAGGTGACTTACAATGCAGAAAAGTTAGCCAAACTTTATATCTCAGAAATTGTTCGATTGCATGGAGTTCCACTTTCCATCATATCAGACAGAGGTACGCAGTTTACTTCTAAGTTTTGGAAAACATTGCATGCTGAATTAGGTACTAGGTTGGACCTTAGTACTGCATTTCACCCTCAGACCGATGGTCAGTCTGAGCGAACGATTCAGGTTTTGGAGGATATGCTTCGTGCATGTGTGATAGAATTTGGTGGTCATTGGGATAACTTCTTACCCTTAGCAGAGTTCTCATACAATAATAGCTATCACTCAAGTATTGACATGGCCCCATTTGAGGCATTGTATAGGAGGAGATGTAGGTCTCCCATTGGTTGGTTTGATGCATTTGAGGAAAGACCATGGGGTACCGATCTTTTGAGGGAGTCGTTAGATAAAGTAAAATTCATTCACGAAAAGCTTCTAGCCGCTCAGAACAGGCAGAAAGAATATGCAGATCGAAACGTTAGGGACTTGGATTTTATGGAGGGTGACCAAGTCTTGCTGAAGGTTTCACCCATGAAAGGGGTGATACGGTTTGGTAAGCGAGGTAAGCTTAGTCCAAGGTATATTGGTCAATTTGAAGTTCTGAAGCGCGTGGGGGAGGTGGCTTATGAATTGACATTGCCTCCAGGACTCTCAGGAGTGCACCTGGTATTTCACGTGTCTATGCTGAAAATATACCATGGGGATGGAAACTACATTATTCGTTGGGATTCAGTCCTTCTTGATGAGAATTTGTCTTATGAGGAGGAGCCTGTTGCTATTTTAGATAGAGAAATCCGCAAGTTGAGATCAAGGGAGATTGCATCCATCAAGGTTTAGTGGAAGAATTGGCCAGTTGAAGAGTCCACTTGGGAGAAGGAAGCTGACATGCAAGAAAGATATCCACATCTTTTTACAGATTCAGGTACTATTTCTCGCTCTTGTTTTATTCTTGTGATCGTTCGAGGACGAACGATGGGTAAATTGGTATCTATTGTAACAACCTGTTTAGTCATTTCGAGCAGTAGAATCATTGTGATAAAAACTAGCTGGGTCGACGGATCACGCGACGGACCGTCATGGTCATGACGGACCGTCATAGACTCTGGCGTCCCGTACTTGTGAAATTTCTCCTGTGGATCCCTTCATTACCCTCGACGACAGGTAGGACGAACTGTCATAAGTACAACGATTCGTCGAGGATCTTCGTTACAAAATACTTAAACTCGAAAATTTGGGTGCTGGGATCGACTCTCTGAACTTCGCGACGAAAACTGCAGCACGGACCGTCGTAGTTACGATGGACCGTCATGATCTCTTTAATGAATTTGACTCTCTGAGCTTTGTGACGGACCTGCAGGACGGACCGTCGCAGGTACGACGGGCCGTCATGAGCTGCGTAACCTCAACTGGGTCGGATTTCTGCTAAAAATTTTTTAAGGGGTGTTTTGGACTATTCCTGATTATAATTATGAAATTAGTGGGGTAAGTTTAATAACTTATTTACTTGGGGTTTAAAGGAGATAACCTTGAAATAAATAGTGGGTTACTTTTATCATCTTTTATACTTGATTATATGATAATTAGGGTAAAAGAAAAAGAATCAGTAGAAGAAAAATGTAAAGTCGTCTATATGCTTAATTGTGTGGTTGCATGAATGTGATTATGAAATTGTGATGGATTTGAATGATGAGACTGTTGAATCTTAACCTTAAATCCTCTCTATTAAGATGATGCATTGACATAAAATAGGCTTGATGAACTAAAGCAATGAGATTAGGGTACGTTCCGACATGTAGTATTAGGGGATCGGGTGTCACGTTCCGACACGTAGTATTAGGGGATCGGGTGTCACGTATCGACACGTAGTATTAGGGGATTGGGTGTCACGTACCGACACATAGTATTAGGGGATCGGAGTGTCACGTTCCGACACGTAGTAGTAGGGGATCGGAGTGTCACGTTCCGACACAAGAAGAATAAAGAGAATGAATCCTGAATTATGTTAATATACTCAATTTAAAGAACCTATTTCCCAAATGAGTATGGTGTGGAGGCTTGAGTCCTCATGGGTGTGCTTGGTGTTGTTGACAATGGTTCTTGTACTTGTTGTTGTCACCTGTTTAGTATTGTAGTTGATTTTATACTATTATTTGATATATATCCTTTTCTATTTTGAGTTGGCCGATGATACCTACTCAGTACGTGTTCCTTGTACTGACCCCTACTTGTATTTTTCTTTTTGTTATTTGTGGAATGCAGCAAACGTGCCATCAACTTCGACTCGTCCGCAACTCTAGCCAGTATTCAGTATATCAAAATTCAGGGTGAGCTACTGTTCCTAGATCTGACTGGAATCTCTCCTTCACGTCTTGATGTCTTGAAGTTCGGACACGGACCATCTCTTTTACTTATTTTAGCTTTTTAAATACTCTTAGAATTAGAAATTTGAGGATAGATGTTCTTGGTGTGATGACTTCCAGATTTTGGGGATAATAGTTGATAAATTTAAGAAGTCATTTAATTGATCTCGTTAATGAGTTTTAAGTTTTCCTCATTATATTTTGTTCGTTATGTTTGAAATAAAGGTAAGTTTTGGGGTTCAGATTTATTGGTTCGCTCACATAGTAGGATAAGTGTGGGTGCCACTCGCGGCTCGTTTTGGGTCGTGACATTGGAGAAGGAGTTTAGCTGTTTGAAGAATCTTCTTGATTGTGTTTCCCATGTCCAGAATCTTAAACTGAGTAGTTGGTGCATTGAGGTTTATTCAAAATTCAGAATCTTTCCTTTTATTTTCTATTGAATCATCACTTGATAACATTAAAAGGGCCACTACATAGGATAATTTGATAACTAAGTTGCTAAGTACTAAAGAGTAAAGACTTTGCGATTGATAGAACTATATTTGGTTTGATTTACACTTATCTTACTATTAAGTCATGTTGATGGGGTTTTACAAGTGTTAAAAGGTACATCGTTGGGGTTTTTAGAACAACTATGAACTTGTTGATGTGTGTATAGTCCAAGTACTTTCTTATGAATTATTCAACAATTTGCATCTCATTTATCATGTATCATATTTCCTTGTTTTGACATATTCTAGCTTATCTTATTGGTTTATCAGTGCCTGTCCATTCTGGAGTTGAAAGGGTGGCGGTCTCCACCATGAAGACGGAAATTGTTAGAACTTAACATAGTTGATGACCAGCTGGACTTCCCTGGAATTTGCAGCTTACTACAGAGCTCATTCGATCTTGAGACATTGGTCATTGACTGCTGTGAGGATTCACCAAAAGTAAGTTTCTTTAAACCTTTATTTTTATCACGAAGAGGGGGAACGTGACTTCCTTACCTGTTCAAAAAAGATAAGCCTCTAATGTGTAAGCAAAAGAGTGAACCTGTATAGGAGGAGGACTCCCATTTGAAATTTGAAACATAACTAGTTTAAATACTTAATATAGATAAAAGGTCTCATTTTTGCTTTTTGCGGCTACAATGTAGCCTTACTCTCTATTTGTATATCTATGCATCTTCTTCATGTGTTCTATGATTGAACTAATTGCTTCATTTTATTTATGTATGCTATGTTGAAATTTGGGATAAGGCACAAGTACCCCTAGACTATTAGCAAATCTCAGATACACTTAACTAATATAAGGTCCTATTACCCCCATAAACTCATTTTTTGTGTAATTTTGTACACCTTTTGGCTTACATGGCACACTCTGTTATTCTATATGTTTGGAGGCTACGTAGGCTAAAAAGGTGTACAAAATTACAAAAAAATAAAGTTCAGGGGGTAATAGGACCTTAGTTTAGTTAAGGTGCCTCATCCCTTCAAATTTGCTATAAGAGTATCATGTTAAATTTTTTGTTTTGAATTTATAACTTATGTTATATTTTTAGTTTCATTTGTTTTAGTAATATTGAATTCACATTCCACGTGATTTTTTAATTAGATTTGATAGATTATCTTTTTGTCAAACACTTAATAATTTTTATGATCTTTTTACCAAATATGCATTTCATGATGTTCATAGAAACATCATACTTTTAGTTTTTAGGGAAAATGCACAATACACGCTCAACCTATGCCCGAAATCTCAGAGACACACTTATATGATACTAAGGTCCTATTAACCCAATACATATTTTACAAGTAATTTTCTACCCCTTTTCAGCCTACGTGGTACTATCTTGTAGGTCCAGCGTGTGGTGATACTTTTTTCAAGCTAGTGCCACGTAGACCGAAAATGTGTAGAAAATTATTTATAAAATAAGTTGAAGGGGGTAATAGGATCTAAGTATAGTATAAGTTTGTCTCTCGAATTTCGGGCATAGGTTGAGGGGGTACTTTTGCATTTCCCAAATTATGCTAATGTGAAACTAAGCATGGAATAAAGAAATATATCACACGAAAAAATTATATAGAATCACGTAAAGTAAAATTGAGAACAAGAAGAAAATGAAATTATAATATAAAATAAAAAATAAACTTTTAGAATAATAATAATAAAAACTTAAAATAATAGAAGTAAAAAAAATAAAAAAAGAAATTAAAAAGTAATCAGTTGGTAATTTACACCATGTAATCAATTCACAGCCTCTGCTTGTGAATTGTAGAGTGTAATTACCTACTAGTTATCTGCTGACCAAGTAATCACCCGTCTAACCAACAAAGTAGTTACACCCAATTATACCAAATCAAATACCAGGGTGTCTTTCCAAACAAGCCTTAATATGTTGTGAATATTGGTTCAGTTTGTTTAGATAATCATTTTTTGTTAAATTGCATGTTTACATGCTTTTCATTTTATTCGTTACATTTTTTAACATTCATTTTATTTGTTACTTTTATTACTATTCATCTTGGTGTTTTTTTTAGCATAATCTATATATACATTTAAATACGGATAAAATTTACATAAACAAAGATTTTATTAAACAGTGATTTTGACCCACAATTTTAAGTTCATGTTTATAAAAATGTGAATTTTAAATTTTCTTTTTATGTCATTTGCTTGTTGACAAAGATAGATGATAGATAACTTTTTTAAGATTAGGATTGAATAATTTTTAGATTTTCTTTTAATTTACAAAAGGGTCTCATTATTCAATATTTCCCGGTGAGATTGATCACCAGAGTTCAGATTAGTCTAAGCAGCCATTTTAATAAATATAGACATATTACAATAGACTTCTCAATTCACAAAGAAAAGCTTTTCCTTCAAAGCACAAAACTATTTCTTTCCTTGTGTAATCCCCCATCATACGCGATGTGCCAACGTTCCACTACTTAACTTTCTTCACAAAATTGGCTTGATATGTTGCAATTGGTTCA
Source organism: Solanum arcanum (assembly GCA_027789145.1). Taxonomy (NCBI): domain Eukaryota; kingdom Viridiplantae; phylum Streptophyta; class Magnoliopsida; order Solanales; family Solanaceae; genus Solanum; species Solanum arcanum. The sequence continues at coordinate 6,181,872 of CM050940.1, forward strand.
AACAATAAGGGTCAAAGGCTATCGATGACAAAAGACAACTAAAATGTGTGGAAATCGAAATAAGGGGGAAAGGGAAGGGTCTGGTTCATTGTTGGAAATGAGGGAGGGACAATTTGGGGTTTTCGATGGCTCACTACAATAAATATATTTTTAGAGGCAATAAACATAGACATTAACAGTTAGTTAATTGTCATTCGATTCAATATCGTTATAGGCCTTAGGGACATTTATAAAGTATGTAACTAATTAAGGTTAAAGAACATTTTTAATATAATAGGTGGTTGTGTGTGGAGGTCATTTTTGTGGTGAAGAAACGTAAAGGGGTTTTAATGGAATTCTTTGGTAGGTTGGAAAGGGGTTTTGGGTGGTGGTTTGTTGTGGATTTGTTTATTGTTTCTGGTGGCAATGAGGAGAGGTTTCATAGTAAATTTAGTATTTTCCCATTCCCCCAATTCTTATCCTCTATTTTTTTCCCAGTCTTTTAAATGATGGCTTTGATAACATGACATGCATGCGGAATTCACTCCCAGATCTCAAAGAGTTGTTTATTCTTGAATCACTGAGTCAAGAGATTGATTATGATGAAGAAGAGGCTTTTAGGGAAATTAATAGGGAATTGGAATAGTTTGTGCACAAGCCTAAGCCTAATCTTACTGAAACCGAGGCAATCAATTTGTGAATTACTAAAGAAGTTAAAGAAATAAAAATAAGTATTCATATCAATTAAGAAATTAGAGATTCCATAATACAACTTTTTTTTGAATACACACATGTGTTTTTTCTTGGTCTTATGATGATATACCAGGTTTGACTGTTGACTTAGTGGTTCATAAGTTCCCCACTTATCCTGATTTTCCACCCGTCCAAGAGTAAAAAAGGAAATTTAAACAATATGTGAGTTAAAAAAATCAAGGAATAAATCATGAAAAAACTAAATGCAAATGTGATCCAAGCCATTCATTATACTACTTGGTTGGAATATGTCATTCCTATGTTGAAAAAGCGATGGAAAGACAAGAGTTTGTGTTTACTATCGGGATTTGAACAAAGCTAGTTCAAAGGACAACTTTCCGTTGCCCAATATCCACATTCTAGTTGATAATTGTTCCAAACACGAGATTCAATCTTTTGTCGACTGTTATGTGGAATATCATCAAATCTTGATGGATGAAGAGGACACTGAGAAAACTGCTTTCACCACTCTATAGGGGATTTGTTGCTACAGGGTCATTCTGTTTGGTCTTAAAAATGCTAGTAAAACATATATGAGGTCTATGACAACTATGTTTCATGATATAATGCATAAAGAAATTGGATTATACGTCGATGACGAATCATCAAGTCTAATACACAAGTTGACCATGTGCAAGATCTGAGAAAATTCTTAGAAAGAGTGTGAAGATATGATTCATGATTAATCCAGAAAAATGTGAATTTGGAGTTCCATCTGGATAACTTCTAGGTTTTATTGTTAGTAGAAGGGGAATCAAAGGGGATCTGTCCAAAATAAAAGTCATTCAGTATTTGCCGCCCTCGAAAAATAAGACCAAGCTCATGAGTCTATTGGGAGGTTGAAATACATCAGCATGTTTATTGCTTAACTTAACTTACAATCATTGTGAGCCCATTTTTAGACTTTTGAAAAAGGATGATTCTGTCAGATAGACAGAGGATTGTCAACAAGCTTTTGAAAAAGTCAGTATTTCTCCAACCCTCCCGTATTGGTCCCACATGAACCTTATAGGCCTATCTTTCTATATATTTCAGTGACGATTAATTCCTTTGGATGCATTCTCGGTCAACATGATTTCACAGGAAGGAAGGATCAAGATACCTACTACTTGAGCAAGAAATTCGCTAGTTATGAGGTCAAGTACAACCTTTTCGAAAGGACATGTTGTGCCCTAACTTTGGTAGCTCAAAATTTAAGGCATTACTTTTTTTCCTAAACAACTTACCTTATATCAAAAATGGATCTTTTAAAGTACATATTTCAGAAGACAATGGAAACTGGCAGACTCGCGAAATGGCAAATCTTGCTAACTGAATTTTAAATTATATATGTCACTCAAACTATAATCAAAGCCTAAGCTTTGGCAGACCATTTGGTAGAGAATCCACTCGATGGTGACTATTAACCATTGGGTACATATTTTCCCGATGAAGAGATTAACTTAATTGAAGAAGTAGGATGAAATATTTATTTAGTCCTGACAATTGTACTTTGATGGAGCAATCAACGCAAAAAGTACAAGGATAGGGGTGATTCTTATATTGCCCAAAGGGCAACATTACCCTGCAACATCTTGACTTTGTTTCTTATGTGAAAATAACACAACAAAGTATGAAGCTTGCATCATGGTCCTAAATATGGCAATAGATTTAGGTGTGCAAGAATTGACTGTATTGAGAGATCCTGATTCGCTTATTCGCACAAGCTCAAGGCGAATGGAAAACTCTAGAACTCAAACTTCTTCCATACGGACAATGTGTGGCATATCTTAGCAAAAGGTCTAGGTACATCGAGTTTAGATACATTCCAAGGTTTCATAGTGAATTGGCAAATGCCCTTGCTACTTTGGCCTCAATGATTGCATATCCTGGAAACACTTACATCACTCCCTTGGAGATTTAAGTTTGGGACCAACATAGCTATTGTAATACATTGGAGGTAGAAACATATGGTGAGCCGTAGTACCTAGACATCAATAAATTTCTAAAGACAGGAAGATGCCCCGAACATGCCAATGGAAGCCAAAAAAGAACTATTAGATGTCTGGCTAATGGTTTATTTTTTGAGGAAGGAAGTTTTATATAAACGAAATCCAGATATGAACTTGTTGAGATGTGTGGACGCTGAAGAAGTCGAGAAGATCATGAGTGAAGTACATGCTGGGGTATGTGGACCACACATGAATGGATATGTCCTTGCAAAAAGATAATCCTACCAGGATATTAGTGGCTTACCATGGAATAGGATTGCTTGAGATTTGTGAAAAAATGTATTTAGTGTCAAATTCATGGTGATCTCATTTCACCTCTTTTAGAGTTGCACCCTATGGCCGCTGCTTGGACCTTTGTTGCATCGGAAATGGATGTCATAAGACCAATTGAGACAAAAGCTTCTAATAGACATCGATTCATTTTGGTTGCAGTCGATCACTTTACCAAATGGATGGAGGCGATCATTTTCAAAGCAATCACTAAGAAGGGGGTTGTGGATTTTGTCCATTCGAACATCATTTGTCGATTTGGTATCTTAAGAACTATCAACACAAATAATGTTGCAAACCTTAATAGCAATTTGATGAAGGAGGTATGTGAGCAATTCAATATTGTGCATCACAATTCTAGTCCATACCGATCAAAATCCAACTGAGTTCTGGAGGCAACCATCAAGAATATCAAAAAGATTCTAAGAAGGATGGTTCAGGGCACTAGATAATGGAATAAGAAGTTGCCTTTTTCACATTTAGGATATCGCACACTAGTGCACACCTCATTTCCTGGTTTATAAGACTAAAGTTGTGATTCCAACGGGAGTCAAAATTTCATCTCTTCAAATTATTGTCAAGGCCAAAATTAAAGATACTGAATGGGTCAAAACCCGACTAGATAAACCCACATTAATAGATGAGAAATGATTGACGACCATCTGTTTTGGTCAGCTTTATCAGTAAAGGATGACTCGTGCATACAACAAAAAAGTGCACCCAAGACACTATGAAGTAGGTCAACTGGTCTTAAAGCGCATTCTCCCGCACCAAGAAGAAGCCAAGGGAAAGTTTGACCCAAATTGGCAAGGATTGTATCTTATCAAGGAAATGTTGTTTAAAGGAGTCTTGCACCTTACTAATATGGAGGGAATTATGACAGACATAATTGTTGATGCGGACGCAGTCAAAATATACTACATCTAGTGCATTCGAAGATACCATGATTAGTTTATGGTTGGGAGAACAAAGACACCTCTTCAAAGAAAAAATAAAAAAAATCCTCAGTTTGAAAATTTAAACTATGTTTGATAGGATAAGTAAGCAATTCTTTGTGGTTCGGTCATACCAAAAACAATTAATATTCTATTATCTGTAGAAAACTGGGGCATTTTTTTAATTTTTATAAAATAGTAGCAAATTATATTTCCGTTTATGATTTTATCCTAGCAACCAACATTTTGATAAACTCTAAATATGATAGATTCAATGTGTCTTTCACGAATAATTTATCATCAAAGACAACATTGTTGAGTTACAAAAAAAAAACCAAAAAAAAAAACCCAAAGAGTTTGATCGGTGAAAACCTTCATAGGCACCATAAGACGATAAAAGAGAAGATCTCATCACTGAAGACCTTTATGGGAACCTTAAGAAAAATGAGAGAACATCACCAAAATGACTAAGGGAAGAATCTGCAAAGATGAAAATTTCTCGACACCTCTACATGAAGGATAAACAGATCAGTTTTAAATTGATGATGATTCAGATTTTGAGAACTATACAATTCAAACGGATCAAGGGTAAAGTTCAAAGTGCATGTCATGGTTCACTCAAAGTCGACATATGCCTCCAGATAAGTTCTCTTTCTCATTTTTCTTTAAAAATGAAAGTCCTTCTTTAAGTTTATAGTCTTTCTTGATCCAATCTTTCACACTATTAAGTTTAATATTGTTCTAGTCTTTTCGGTATAATCTCTTGATAAGATAAAGTTAAAGAGTGCAAAGATTACTGTGGTTTTCCAAAGGTTAAGTTGAGTGTCCAAGTTGACATGTCATCGATCAAGGACTAAAAAACGCCTCAGATCTTCACCAAAAAGTCGTGAAGGAACATGATGTAGTCTCTTAAGTAAGAATAATGCACAAGTACCCCCTCAACCTATGCTCGAAATCTCAGAGACACACTTATACTATACTAAGGTCCTGTTACCCCCCCAGAACTTATTTTATTAATAATTTTCTACCCCTTTTTGGCCTACGTGGAACTATCTTGTAGGTTCAACGCTGGTTGGCTTTTATTTTCAAGTTACTGCCACGTAGGCTGAAAAGGGGTAGAAAATTACTTATAAAATAAGTTCAGGGGGGTAATAGGACCTTAGTATAGTATAAGTGTGTCTCTGGGATTTAAGACATAAGTTGAGGGGGTACTTTTGCATTTTCCCCTTAAGTAATGAAAAACTATTCAAAAGGAGAATTCATCCTTTGGGACATCAATCGCACCATCATGTTTGGTAGTACCAAGTTCAAGGCCCCTAAATTGACAAAGAGAAAGCTTCAAAGATTGTTTAATCAAGGATTTGGAGTAGATTCAGATAAATTGGTCAGAAGTATTGTTAAGTCACCAAAGCATCAAGGCCACAAACCAACCACCATTTTAAACTAACAATTTTGTTTTTATTTTTCTCAACATGAAACAAAAGAAAATATGGGATTCCAAATAAAAAATGAAGCATCGCAAAAAGAAATTTCTCCAAAGTCTTCACATGTTTGTTGTTTCATCTCATGCTATTCACTTTCTTGCCTATCAATTTGAGAGCTTTGGGCAATACGCACCAATCTGGATTTCGTGCAATGTGCACACATCTTTTATTCACATGTATTACGTATCATCCTTTATTCATGTGCAATACACGCCAGCCTGAATTTCATGCAATACGCACTAATTTGAAGTCCGTGCAATATGCACCAATTTGAATTCCGTGCAATACACATATTATTTATGTGCAATATGCACCATCCTTTATTCATGTGCAATATGCATCAGTGTGAATTTTGTGCAAGATGTACCAATCTGAATTTCGTGTAAATACGCACTCATCCTTTATTCACATGCAAAACGTACCCACTTTTATTTCATGAGAAAGACGTATCAATCCAAATCCCATGCAATACACATTGATATTGCATTCATGTGCACACTAGTCTCCTTTCAAGTTCAATGCACACAAGCCTTGTTCACATGCAATGCACATCAATTCTATATTCATGGCCAATAAAACATATGCATAACTTGGGCAGTACGCACCAACATTCAGGGCTATACGCATCCTATTTACATTTTTGGGTGATATACCAATCTTAGGTCAATCCAGAAAAAAATGCGTCTAATTTGAAACCCTTATGGTAATACGCCTCAATTCTCTTTTTCTTTATAGGGTTATACGTCCTAGTTCAAGATTCTCATTTTTTCCTCCCTAAAAGAAACACATCCTTTTTGGGCTCTTCATTTTGCGATAGTGAGTTTTGAGTTTCAATCGCCAACTCAAGTTGAAACATGCACTTGAGACTGATCCACAAGCCGCCAAGAGAGTGTGAAGATCAATCTAAGAGGTAATGAATAGAGCAAGTCGAAAATCAAGACGAGACCCTAAGAAAAAACATCAAGTAGGGATCTTGTAAATCTTATAATGTAGAGAAGCATAGTTCCCTATTTTTTTTAGTAAGAATAGACAGTAGATGATGAAAAACAATGTGAAGCAATATTTTGAACTCCGTTTCTTATAGTTTCGGCTATCAAAGTTTCTCTAACTACACTTACCTGAATTTCTTTTAATCAAGGATATATAGGCAACCTCTGAAGCAAGGTTCATCTTTTCAAAAAATGTGTTCCTCGGAGTTTGAAACTGTAAAAAAATAGTCACTCCGTTCACTTTCTTTGCTTGAAAACACTTCATGTTTCCAAGCAAAGAGGGGTATGCTGTTAACACCAAGTTTTTGACGTGTTTATTTGACTCCTATAGTATATAGTAATGTATTTTCTTATGTTTTGTTTATACTTTTTGTTTTGTTTGTGTTTGTTTGTGTTTGTTTGTATTATTTTTTTAAATTGACCCAAATGACCCAATTTTTTTTGAATTGGGCTAATTTGGACCAATTTCTAATAGCCCAATCAATTTTTATACAGTCTAATAGAAATTGTTAAGATTGAATCTTAACCATTCATGATATTTTGATCAATGGGATCTTATGAAACTCTAACAAAAATACAATACTCCAAAAATCAAAATTTTTATTTGCATTTTTAATTTCTTTTCCTCTTTGCTTCCACCAGCCACCGGCCGGCTGGCGCCACTACTGTCGGCGGTCGTCACTGTTTCATCGAAAAATCTACACTTTTATGTAGTTCCGGTCGTCCCCATCCCATACCCTCTACATATACGTGTATAGCTCTTCAAGTTTGATCTATTGATATAAATTTTTTGTCCAAAATCTAACAAAAAATTTTTTGACCGAAGTTTTTCGACAACGTCCATTCACCCGAAAATTTATGTCAATCTTTTTTCCCTCTCAACCACTATCCAAATCCATCATTACCATTTTCTTTTAATCATATAAGTCATTTTGGTGCCGGATTTTTTAATTGTTTTGTAGTGTTCTTCAAGTTTATCATGTTGAAGTTGTTGCTTCAACTTTGTTTTATTTTATTTTTATTCTTAATTTAATTTTTATCTTTTTTATTTTTTATTTTATTCCTTATTTGTTGTTTTTGATCTTCTAAATAGTTTAGATGTTTGAGTATTGTGTTAGTGTACTGATTTTCTTTTGGTTTTGGATCTTGATCAAATGGGTCAGCATTGTGGGCCTGTTTTAATTTTTCAGACGACCCATTAAGATATTATTCAATTAATAAATAAACTAAATGAAATGGGTCGTCTAAAATTACATTTTGGGCCTATTCTAAAATTTTCAGATGGCCCATTTAACTATTATTCAATTAATGAATAAAGAAGAGCAACTTACAAAAATAAGTATATTTATTGGGTTAATGAATACCACTAGCTATAAGTATGATATTTACAATAAATAACTATAATTTATATTTCTTTTTAGTTGTATTTTTATATAGTATTTTATTTTTTATTTATAAATTAATACATCTTTAAGTACAACAAACTAAAAAAAGGTATTGACTCTAAATATAGCCCATGATCCTTACATTACGTCCATACAATGAACACCTTCCCATAATTAATTTTATTACTAAATATTACTTATTTAAAGACATAGCAGATCTTATTCTTTATCAGTTTAACAAAAATAGTGATACATCATTGATACACTCAAACTTACTTCTGAAATAAGAAGTAAAGCGTTCATATCAAGTAAAGAACCCAACTAATGAGGTTGGGATCGTTCTCACGAGAAAAATAGTTCAGACTTAACTTTATTCTATTATTACTATTATTTAGTCAATTATTTTCTTAGAAAACAAAAGACAAATAAAAGAGGGGTTTTTATTTCTAAATTAATGAAAGTAATTAACTAGATTAAAGTAAACAACTAATAGATTCAAATCTTGGAGCTTAATCAATTAATAAAAGTAACTAGGGCTTAAGTGTTCCCCACAGGTTCCTAACTTAATAATTCTAAGTAACAATTCTTTTCTAGTGTCTTGCATGCAATGTGATAAGTTATGTATCTCTAAATCCTTGGTTCGGCATAGAGAAAATTTCACTCCGCACCTTGGTTCCGCTACGTGTGTTGCTATACTAACCCTTACCTTTACCTCATATTAAGCATTGTATTCGATATTTGACTAAGTTATTACCTAGTACCGATCGACACTAACCTATTAGATAGTATACACTAAATCTATATTGATAATTCTTTTCCTATTATCTACCTCCTTGGTCCGACAAGTAGCATTAAGGAGAGTTCGAACGTTGGCCATCCGTTAAAAAGACTTCTAAACGAAAGAATTATCAATACATGCAAGACAGTATTCTAGAATCGCTATTATAGTTAGTTTTTAGCTCATTCTTCACCCATGGTTCCCACAACCCTAGTTATGGAGTTTAGTTACCCATGGTCATAATCACACTATTCATATATTTAATATAAGAATTCATGCATTTACTTTGATAAGAAAGACTAAAATCCAGAAATTTACTTGATTAATCAACAAAAGCACCAACAATCAATTCCAGAAAAAGTGTAACAATTGCTGAAATTAATCCTTCAATACTTGAACAAGAGAACTAAAGATTATCCAAAAGTCTAACTATCAAAAAGTCTACTATTAAAGAGTATATTATCAAAGAGTCTAACCCGAAAAACGAGATTTTTTGAACTATTTATGATAAAAACAAAAACTTAATAAAAAAAGAATTTTAATTACTGAAAATCTATGAAAACGCGTCTTAGTCAACGGACCTCGTAACGGACCGTCGTAGTCACGACGGGCCGTCATGGCTCCGCCATCCCATACTTCACAAATTCTTCTGCTGCTTTCTTTATTACCATCAAAGACAGGTATGACGGATCATTCCAAGCACGACGGTACGTCGAGGGTCTCTGTACCATAATACTTAAACTTCTTGGAATTTGGGTACCAGACTACTCTCTGATTATTGCGACGAACCAGCAGGATGGACCATCGTGGCTATGACGGTCCATTGTGGACTTCTGTAATCCCACACTAAGACAGACTTCCCCATGTTCCTTCAGCAGCTTCATTACGATGAGACCTACGGACCGTCATAAGATCCGTAGGTGGTCTCTTCTGTATTTCTTCGCTCAAAACTTCCGCGTTCATCTTTGGACAGACTTCCTGCAAATAAGGAGAAACTTACATAAAAATCAATACAAAAAGGCTTTTGGACACACACTAAACTTAAGGAAAAATCCTTAAAAATACCGTGAAACCACGGTATATCAACACCCTCAACTTATGCTTTTGACATAAGCTGAGGTGCACATGCCAAGGATGGACCCAGGGCCAACACATTATTATCAGAAAAGATCAGTTGGGGTGAAAAAGAAAGGTCTATATTAAGCTCAAATCATTTGGATCAAAGAGGGATTAATTTCATTCGTTTTTTATTTTATTTATGCTAAACATTGGCTATATTGAACAACTGCCTATGATCCTTTCCTAATCGTCTATTACAACTTACTTTTAGAAGGACTAACCAGGCGAGTTCTAGCTTAGTACAAATAGTGGACTATTCAAATTTTCCTCACACTCACTTGACATCTCATTACTCTACCAGATTAACAGACACCTAGTTCGAGTCTTAGACTTAGGGTCATACAGTGGTGTATCTCTATGTCATGCTTAGAGCCACACATTTATCAAATACTGTGCCTAGCCATGCATCCTTTTCATTACATCAGGATATCATTTTTGTTTTATCCATCCTGCTTCAGAGTTATACTAGGTACACAAGATATAGACATGCCGGTTCAACAATAAAAATAATTAGTCTCTTGGGAAAAAAGAACACAGGCAAGAAAACCCCAAAGGAGGATCATGAATTTGGCTACTCAGACTTCACCCTAGCACTCACTTTCCATTTACCCCACCCCCAACAAAAAGATATGAAATTGTCCCCAATGCATAAAAAAAACTAAAATATGTAGTCTGGACACCCTCAGTAGTGTCCTCATCAGCAACAACATTATCAGTAGTGCCTCCCGCTGTCTCCACATCTCTGGAGATAGATGCCCGAGCAGCTAACTCTACAACCCTGATCTGATCGAGGCTCTCCTCACAGCCTCTAGCTCATGACGCTCCTTCTTTCGTGTTCTAGCCTCATCCTCTTGTCGACCCCTACGCCTCTTGGCATGCTCTCGAGGGGGAGGTGGTGGAATATCAGAATTGGAGAATAAAGCCGCCAACACTGTGTCCTCAGTAGGCTCTGCAGAAGGGGCCTCAGACTCAAGAAATCTAGACTCTAGGATCATATCAATATCTGCTCGTAGACTCTCATCCGCAGCCTGAAGGTTCGACACGTCCACCTGACGGGATGGCCGGGCTAGCACCCGGAACTCAAAAGCGTCTAAGCGTTGATGAACCTTAGCGATCTTCCGCTTTGTGTGCTGGGACATCTTACGCTCCAAGTTCTCCTCCGCTTCAGCAATAAACCTCTACATCCAAGGCTGGATGTGATACAAAAGTGTGGTCATCTGAGCCTCTAGTTTCTGGACCCTAGCAAGCGGGACTAGAGCGGGGAAAGGGCTGAGCGAGAGGAGCTAGGGACAGTGCTACTATTCGGGATAAACTCGACCGGGGTAGTGTCAGTGGTTTCAGAAGCAGCCTGCGTAGCCGTTCGAGCATGTGCTACCGTATCAACCATATTTTCACAAAGTGTAGGCAAATCTAGATGGGGCCCTCTGTATGGAGCCAACTCATTGCCTCATCATGAACAGTGTCCAGTAGAGTCTTGAGCTGATCAATGTGCCAGATGGGAACACCTGCGGACCTGCATAAGGAAAATATCATGCACGGAAAAGGGTAAGTAGTTGTGACCTTGAAAGCCCTCTCGTGCATGAACGCCTGTAGAAGCCAAGCGAAGTCCACCACAAACCAGGCTATTATCGCAGCCATCAGAACTACGCGATCCCATGTAACTATTTTATCAATAGCCATGGGGGAAAGGCAGTGGCGAACAATCAACCATAATAACATAGCCGTGAAGGTCAAGTTAGACTTCCTGATGGCTCCCTTCGGCTCCGTTACCCAGTCGGCACCCTCTCCATCAATAGACAAGTGCAGGGCCATCCACCACTTAGTGGTCTCTCTCAGCGATTGCTCACGCAAGAATTGGCCATCTTTTACAATTTGCCACAAGTAGTCAAACTCGGCGGTGAGAGGTCCTGTTAGCATCAACATCCTAGCCGTACAGATATCTGCGAATGGCTGGCAGGGAGATGTCGACCTGTATGCCGCGTACTCTGACGTGCTCAAGTGGGGCCAATTTAGCGGGGGCAACCTGCCTATCGATCTGTGATCAGAGAGTAGCCACATATGAGGCGCACAACTCTCGGACCAACTCCTCACTGTAGCGGCCCAAAGAACGAGTTGTCCACTCTAGCTAGTGTTTGGTGAAGAGATTGTGGATATCGGGCATGGTGGGAAGGCTTCCCGTAAGGACCCACATCTCTAGTGTAAGGGTCCGTGTCATGACGCCTTTATCATTTAGAAACTTGGAATCTGAATACACTTGTTATTGCCCGTCGACACACCACCTGTTGGGCTGGTCGGCAACCGTGGTGAGAGGACCAGTCGGTGAGCCTGGAGTGGAATCAAGATTATCAGCCTCATCAGACGAGGCAGACTGTGCAGCTATGGCGGGTGCAGGGACTTCTGCGGACCCGGAGGCTTCCTCCGACCATGAAACTCCTAAGAAACTAGACGCTCCTTCTTCATATGTAGCTGACCTAGAAGGTGTGCCGATCAGTGTGCGCTCCTCATTAGACTGCAAGGCAGTGACTACGCCAGACACCACCTTTTTGGGCACAACTCTGGTTGCACGTGTAGCTCGTGCTGGAGTGGCAGTGCCTGGGGCACGTACTTGGTATCATGCTCATCATCAGAGCCTATAACCAGTCGGGAAGACGGGGCGACAGACTTTGAACGCCCGCGTGCGTTAACACGATTTTTTTTCGTTGCCATTAGAGATAGGACCTGTAAAGAATCATTATTAGTACTAGAAGGAGCAAACAAGAAAAGCAAAAACGACACAAAATAAACATAAGAGCAAAGCTGTAATGACATCTCTGTTGTAACAGTGAAACACGACGGACCAGGTGACGACTCGTTGTGAGTATGACGGACAGTCATGGGATCCGTCATTTCTTACTTCAACTATGTATATGTGGAGACCTCAAAAGAAAAGTCTCTGATAGTTATGATAGATAAGCAGGATGGGACGTCGTGATAATGACGGTTCATCATCGATGACCGTCGTGGGAAACTTAGAAAAAGTAAGGAGACCCTTAGGAGAAGGGTCTCTGACCGTCATGAAGGTTGCACAAGACAGACCGTCGAGGGTATGACGGTCCTTCGTAGATGTCCGTTAGAGGACACTTGGGGAAAAAAAAAGGAGACCCTTAGGGAAAGGGTCTCTAACAACCATGACAGTTGTGCAGGATGGACCATCGTGTTAATGATGGTCCGCTGTAGATGTCTGTAACAAGACACTTGGAAAAAGTACGGAGACCCTTAGGAGAGGGGTCTTTGACAATCAGAACGGTTATGCAGGACGGACCGTCGAGGGTATGACGGTCCGTCATAGATTTCCATCAGAGGACACTTGAAAATAAATGGAGACCCTTAGGACAAGGGTGTATGACAACCATGACGGTTGTACAGGACCGACAGTCGTGCTAATGACGGTCGGTCGTAGATGTCCGTAAGAGAACACTTGGAAAAGAAATGGAGACACTTAGGACAAGGGTCTCTGACAACCAGGACAGTTGTGCAGGACGGACCATCGTGTTAATGACAGTCCGTCTTAAATGTTAGTTGTTGGAAAACCATTTTAAAACGGATGTTTTAGGTGCCTAACACCTTCCTGAAACATTAATTTGAATACCCGAACCCTTTAATTATTTTCAAACATTTCTCTGTTAGTTATTTGAAAACAATAGTTTTCTTAATTTTTCTTAAAAAATTAAGTGACGACTCCAAAAAATTCAAAAACTCTCCAAAAAACTAATTTTTATTTTTTCAATAAAACAGAAATGACGACTTCCGCTGGGGAACTTGGAGGATTCTAACTTTAAAAGTCAACGTTATTTGTCTATTTGTGATAAATTATTTAGTTGTTTAGTTTACCTTAGTTTTAAATTTATTGCATTTCCATGGCATTCTTACGCCAAACGGCAAATAGTATGCATTAGGAAACCGAAAGTTACATGGCTTTCCACGGAATTCTTCAGAAATGCACAAGAATTCATTTGGAAGTATCAAACAAATAGTTGGAATGCAGTCATCCGACGTTATTTGGTAGCTTTACCCCGATGTTTGTCCGACTAGGGTAACCGTCAACTTGAAAACTATTCTAGTAAACCTAAGATAGAGCGAAACCAAAACCAAAAATTAAGCATTAGCCTAAGACTGCTTAATACCCAAGGTGTATTAAGTCCTTTTAGTATAAAACCGCTAAAATTGTGTCCAAGTTCTTCGACCTCACGACATATCATATTATTTGACATTTGAATGATGTACGTGTGAAAACCAATTTAGGGTGGGGAAAACTTAACTAAGTTTCTATTTTGTAGATATGGATCGTTTTCCAAAGTTTGATATAGTTATAGAGGCACCACCTCAACTCACAATGTGGTATGAAAATCTCGACGGAGATCACAGGAGAACCCTCAACAAATACGTGGGTGCATTAATAGAACTGATCAACATGAACGATTGGCCGGAACTGGTTGAGGTACTTATGGGATATTGGGATAGCCAAAGGATGTTGTTTTGATTCGGAGCTGGCGAAATTACCCCGACTTTGGAGGAGATCAGAGATTGTATAGACACGGTAGGTACTGGGATAGAAAGGAGAGCGAGAAAACAGGAAGACATCTTCATCCCTAATAAGCCTTTTGTTGAGGATATTGCAGACTGGTTCGGGTTGGGAAAAGACTTTGCCTACTGGTGCCAAGAATCCCATGTGGCATTCAGAGATCTTTATACCCGATTTGTAAATGCATGATTCTACTCCAATTACAACCGAGAGTTTGAGGTGTCTTACAGAGAATGCAACAAGATTCGTCCTCTAGCATTTGCTGTGGCGTTATTAGGACAATGGTCCTCCCTCATGGTCCAAGTTTGTGTATCAGTACCCGAGTTATAACACTCGCGCATATGTTGTTCAAACGGTATGAGAACCAAGGGACAACAAAATACTACCCTATAGCTCCGGTCATCCTGTCCGACATGTATCGAGCCTTGGGAAAGTGTAAAGAGGGACATCGATACTTACAAGGATACAACTACTCCTTCAGTGGTGGATCCTCAGCCATTTAGCAAAGGGTGCCAGGAATCGGGAGCTGCATACTCTTGACAACAAGAATACCCTTAAGGATTTGAATGACTTGTTGTACTGGGCAAATATGAAGAATCGGAGAACAAGGGGTAGATGGGCTCAATTTTTCTCCGAATTAAGAGAAGAGGATCTCTAGTGGATGCTTGACCATTTTATTTCCAAAGAAGTCATCATGGAAAGCCGTAGATAGATTGTGCTTCCTCTCCTAGGTATTCGGGGAATTCGCCCTGATGCATCCTTTAGAGTCTTGCGACAGTTCGAAAGGAGATAAACTATACCCAGAGAAGCGTACTATGGGGATTATGTATACGATATTGGAGATGATAGAGTGCATGATGCGTCTGAAATGTTTAGAGAATGGAAAAGCGCATAGTGGACTTCGCCCCTGCGTGGTTTTTTTATATGTATTTACATTGTTTTTAGCCCCTGCGTGGGCCTGCCTTTATTGCACTTTCAAATGGCCCCTGCGTGGGTTTGTCTTTAATATTTATTTCCCCTTTGTGAACATTATTATTCACTATTAAAATTTATTTTTGGAGGAATATTTTTTATTTGGTTTAAAGTCACACGTACATCATTCAAATACGCTAGGCCTACCCTTGGAACAAAAGGGTCCCCCTATATGTTTTAGGACGCGATGTATGTGTGTTTAACTGCTTATGTGCTATGTTGCTATGAATGTGGATATCGTAAACCCACTCCTATCCAGAAATTTATAAAGAATATACAGAAGCCACTATTACAAAATGTCCGACCAAAATTTCCAAGTCTCAAGTTTCTCACTCGAAAGACCACCTACTATACCACAAATCCTAAAACATTACTCTACCGTCTCAGGAAAGGTAAAGTCGCTGCTATGGACAAAGGTAAGAGCATTCATATGGAACTCACAGGAAGATAAAATAGATCACTTGGGAAATTTAAGAAGTCAAGGAGGAAGGTCTTAGAGTCGACATGGCCACCGCAATCTACAAAGCTGCAACCATGACGCTGGATGAGGATTTGGCATTACAGATGAAGAGAAAGAAAAATGTTGAGATGGAGACAACGGACATGCAAGAGAAGTTGGACTTGCTTCGATTGAAAGTGCAAGAAAGAGAAGCGAGAGAGGCGAGGATAGAATCGGAGACAACCACTTTATTTGCTAAAAGCATGTCACTTGAGGAAGAGCTGTCAGTGGAAATGGAAAAATTCACCTCCATGAGAGAAATGATGGTTGCACTAAGGAAGAAGAACAAAGCCTTCCATAATGACATGATTGATAAACTTCAGAAAATGGGTGAAAAATACCTTGCATACGAGCAAGGGGCCAATAGTGGTCCCGACAACGCTCACCCTGAAGTGACTGAGGAAGACGACGACGAGGAAATTGTCTACAAGACTCCATTCCTAGGTCTCCTGAAAGGAGGAGATTAATGCTGAAACAAGAACGGAAATGACTAACGTGTCGTCATCATTTTATCTTTAAACGGCTTTATTGTTGTCTTTTAATTTCCTTGTAATCGTAATAAACAAATGAATGAAAATATTTCCTTGTACTCGAACTACGTTGGGCCTGAATTATCTTTGTAAGATACGTAGGCAGCCTCTCCAGGACCGGCTCCTATCTTTAGAAATTTTCATTCTCCTCTTTATATTACGAGAAGATAGAAAGTCCTGATCAACGGACGTCAAAATGAGCTGCATGGAGACTTTAGCTCAACGCGATTTAGCCCGTCTGAGACAACGTCAAAACTAAAATAAACAAACTCCTGTTTATTAAAAAAACATGTTTCCGTCCTTACTCGTGAGTTGAAGATATCCTCAAACAAAGCAACTTGTGTGTTTATCTGCTCTCTGTGTAATATTATGCAATTTGTTTTCTGAGTCTGCGCTGACAAATCTTCCTTTGAGTTGTTTTCCTTCTCAGGTACTTTGAAACTGATCTGTGTCGATCGAAAGCTGGCAGATCATCCTTATTTCACCAGATCAAAAGGTCCCGCAGATTCCTTCCCTAGAGAAAGCTCAGACAAAGGAAAGGCAGTTATGGCGGATAATAATGAAGAAGTAAGTCTTACTAATGTTGTGGTGGCTCAACCCACCGTAGCAGAACAAAATGAGTTGATTATGCAGCTGATGCAGCAGATTGGAGAGATGAGAGTGGAAATGCAACAGAGGCAGGATTTGCCTCCACCTGGATTTGCTGCTAACGCTGCCGATGGAAGGCCTCCAATCTATTTCCCTTCCTCAAATATGGATCCAACTCAGAACCAACCATCTATACCTGTTCAGAATCCATCAGTTATAGATCTGACTACCCAAAATCCCAAATATGCTTCCGCATCCTACCAAACTCTACCTGCTCTTCAAAATAACCATCCCCAAAGGCCACCCTATCCTCAAAATACTCACCATCAAACCGCTCCACCGCCACGAAATAAAAACCAAAATGCTTTAAATCCCCAAACACCCCACCACCACTTAAATCAGAATACCAATCCTCAAACTTACCCACAAAATTATCAAACCGCTCAAAATGCTCAAAGTCCCTTTATAGCTCCACCATTGCCAAAAAAGAGCCACTTTCCAAATTCCCGCCCCTGTCGAGCATGATGTGCACGGTTCTAAGCTGGACCATTATGAGGAACAGGAAAAGGAGTGGAGGTCTAAGGAAGATGTTAAGGTCGACATAAAAGAAGAGATCAAGAAGGCCATAAAGGAGCTCCAATGCATCCCCGATATCACGGGACTTAGTTATGAGGACTTGTGCATCCATCCAAATTGGACCTTCCAGAAGGGTTCAAGATCCCTAAGTTTGACACTTTCGGAGGAGTGGGCAACCCTATGGCTCATTTGAGAGCCTACCTTGGAAGGTATGAAGCTTTATCGATGCGGCTCTTCAGCCGAAGCCTGTGTGGAGAAGCTCTTGAATAGTTTACCTTGCATGAAACCAGGCAATGGTCCAGCTAGAATGCATTGACCAAAGATTTCATCGATCGATTTGCCTACAACAGAGAAATTGTTCCCGATCGATACTCTTTAGAGAAGATGACACAATAATCAACCGAAAGCTATAGGAAGTTCGCCTATAGGTGGAGAAAAGAAGCGGCAAGGGTCTCAGCCATGACTGAGAAAAAATCGTTGAAGTGTTCGTGCGCGTGCAAGAGCCGGGATATTATGATAGAATCATGTTGCTCATTGGAGCAAAGTTTGCCAAGATAGTCAAGATTGGTGAGACTATCGAAGACGATTTAAAATCAGGAAAGATAGCTCGTGTAGCCGCATCACCTGGGTCTTCAGGGTTGTTGAGAAAGAAAAGAGAAGAAGTTGCTGCTATTTCATACGGGGGAAGGAAAAACCCTAGAAGCTCATCATAGTCCCAAGGTTGTTCCAGGCCTTCCCCAAAGTCCTACCAAGCTTGTACACGCAATCTAGTCATCCCAATAATCAGAATGCTGCCTCCATTTATCCAAACGTCCAAGCTCCATCTCCCATTTACCCGATTCATCCTCCACCCTACCAAATTCCATCTCCCAACAAGGGTGTTGCTCCCAATTGCGCTAAACGTATAGTCGACCTACCGAGCACCCCCTCCTGTTTATCAAGTCCAAGCTCCACTATACCAAAATTCCCCTCCAAATTACCTAGCTCCATCACCAAACTACCAAACAAACCCATACCCCAGAAGCCAAGTTCCCCGTCCAAATACCAGAAATTATCAACAGGTGCCTCCTCCTTAACAAAGTAGTTATGACCCTCCCCGACCCAGATTTGAGAAGAGGCCTTCAAGGAACTTTATTGCGCTCGTTGAAAGCCGAGAAAAACTGTACGAGCGACTGGCTGCGGCTGGATACATCCACCTTGTGGGGCCCAAACCCGTGGATATTAATTCAAAATTCTACGGACCTGATCAGAGATGTGATTATCATTCCAACAGTGTTGGGCATGATACTGAAGATTGCATCAATCTCAAGCACAAAATTCAGGATTTGATTGATCAAGAGGTAGTCTCTCTCCAACCGACGACACCAAATGTCAATACCAACCCGTTACCAAATCATGGATGCAGTAATGTCAATATGATCGAGACAGTCGAAGACAGGTGTGGAACGAAGATGATTACTCCCATCGTCCATAATGATTTGGAAAAGGCTATCGCTTCTTTGAGCGTCGAAGAGAAGAGAGAGTTTTTTATTTTGACACCTACAAAGGATAATGCTTTGGTGCCATCAAAAACTCTCGTCAATCCTAAGTTTGTTATTGAAACCGCTGTTGATCAAGGCATGACCAGGTTCGCAATATGTTACACTCCTGACGAGCTTTCTCTCGGAGGACAAAAGAAGGATCAAGCTAAGATGCTGATAAGTGAAGGAGAAATGGAGGAATTCTGGAGAAGAATGCAACCAAAAGATTATTCCATCGTCAAGCATTTGGAGAAGACTCCAACTCAGATCTCCGTATGGGACCTGCTGATGAGCTCTCAATCCCACATGCAGGTCTTAAGTAAGTCTCTCAATGATATGTATCTACATGCGGGCACAAGTAGCGATAACGTGGCCGCCATGATTCACCAGGTTATTCGAGGGCACCAAATCAGCTTTTGTGACGATGAGCTGCCTGTCGAAGGGAGGTCACACAATAAGGCGTTGCACATCACTGTGGTATACCGTGAAAAGGTTGTCAACCACGTCTTAGTAGATGATGGATCTTATCTGAATATCTGCCCGTCGTGGACGTTGAGGCAGCTAAGGTTTGACCTTGGGAAACTGGAGCAAAAACAAGTCAACGTGAGAGCCTTTGATGGGGTTTAGAGGAACATGTTGGGAGCAGTGAATTTGACTATTCAAATAGGCACAACACAATTCAGCGCGCAATTTCAAGTATTAGATATTGATATCAGTTACAACCTTCTTCTGGGAAGGCCGTTCATCTATATGGCTGGAGCCGTCCCCTCTACTCTCCATTAGATGATGAAGCTCGTGTGGAAGAACGAAGAGTTGGTTATTCATGGCGAGGGGAGTCACCTTGGCAGACAGGTGCCGATCATTGATGAGATATCTCAAGGTACATACTTTTACACGGTTGAGCTGGTGAATGTCACAGGTGAAGACTTGGCCCCACAGACTTGGCCCCACAGACTCTAATGCCTGCCGTGTACGAGATGATAGCCAATGTGATACTGCAGAATGGTTTTGCACCGGGTTCCGAATTGGGAAGAGATTCCCAAGGAGATATTGAGCCTATTCCGGTCCTCGTTAAGAGATCCACATATGGTTTGGGGTACATCCCCAGATATGATGACATAAAGATGAAGAAGAAAAATGATAAGCATTGGCTAAGCCGATCCCACATCTGTATCAATCCTTTCCGATCTGAGAGTATGCCGAGCATGAAGACCTTGAGAAGGAATCTATGACCTATTTCGAGGAGATTGATGCTGTTGTTGAGGAAGAGGTCGAGATAGCTGGTATCCGCGATAGTGAGCAAGGGGAGGTGCTGCGGAACTGGACTTCCACGCCTATCCTGATACCCCGAACTCTTTGGTAGAAAGGCGTCATTTCATGCACATTAAAATCGGTGGTAGTCCAGAAGAGGCCCAAGACCCACCATTTTGCATTTTCTTAACTATGCAAATTTTTGAATTTTCATTGTGATGTTCAAAGAAGGAAACATGGCCCTATGCCATTGCAAAAGTTTGCATTGTTTTTAATTTTGAATGAAAACCTCTTTGTTTTTTTAACTTTATTTATTTAGTCATTTTTATACTTTTTACTTTCCTAAATGTGTCTATTTATGATTTCAGTAACGTAATTTTTAGACCTGCCAATGTCATGTCATGTCACGAGCTGAATGAACAAAATGGGGTTGGTAATGACGAGGTTGACGATTACGAAGAAGAAAGTGAGGAACCAGATTATGTCGCCGAAGAATTTTGGCAGTTTGAAATCAGCATAAACCAAATCTAGAGGAAATGGAAACAGTGAATTTGGGGGATCCTGAACGTGTTAAAGAAGTTAAGATTAGCATACACCTAAATGAAGCTCAGAGAGAGGGCCTGATTAAAGCAATTCAAGAGTTACCTCCGCCAAAGATGAGAAAAGAGGTGATGAGTTTCTTAGGGAGGTTAAACTACATCAGTCGATTCATAGCTCAATCTACCGTGGTGTGTGAGCCTATTTTCAAGATGCTGAAGAAAGATGCCCCAACAAAGTCGGCTGAAGAGTGTCAGACTGCTTTTGATGCTATCAAGGCCTATTTATCCAATCCACCGACATTGGTTCCTCCGCGAGAAGGGAGTCCTTTGTTGCTGTACTTGTCTATCTCAGATAGTGCATTTGGATGCGCACTTGGTCAACACGACAAGACAGGAAAGAAGGAAAGGGCTATCTATTATATAAGCAAGAAGTTTACTCCATACGAGTCTCGTTACACTTTGTTGGAGATAACATGTTGTGCTTTGACGTGGCTTACCTAGAAGCTGAGACATTATTTGTCTTCCTATACTACATACCTCATTTCCAGAATGGATTCGCTGAAGTATATCTTCTAGAAGGCGATGCCGACCGGAAATTTATCTAAGTGGCAAATGTTGTTGAGTGAATTTGACATTGTGTATGTGACTTAGAAAGCGATAAAGGCACATGCTTTGGCTTATCATCTTGCAGAAAATCCCGTTAATGAAGAGTACGAACCACTTAAGACTTATTTTCACGATGAAGAAGTGTCATTTGTGGGTGAAGATATTTCTGAAGCATATCCAAGTTGGAGATTATTCTTTGATGGAGCGGAGAATCATCAAGATAAAGGTATTGGAGCAGTCGTAGTGTCAGAATCTAGTCAGCACTATCCCATGGTGGCTAAGCTCCGATTTAATTGCACAAACAATATGGCCGAATACAAAGATTGTATTCTTGATTTGAAAATGGCCATCGACATGAATGTCTATGAGTTGTTGGTTATTGGAGACTCAGATCTTTTGATTCATCAAGTTCAAGGAGAATGGGCTGTGAAGAACCCAAAAATTATACCTTACGTACAGTATGTGCAGAAGTTGTGCAAGAGATTTCATAAGATCGAGTTCAGACATACTCCAAGCATACAAAATGAATTGGCCGATGCTCTTGCCATCATCGCTTCGATGATTAACCATCTGGATACAGACTATATTGATCCTTTTGGATATAGAGTTGAAAGAAAATCTAATCCATTGCTCCCATGTCGAAGCAGAACCAGACGGTTTGCCTTGATATTTTAATATAAAAAAGTATTTGGAGTCTGGGACTTATCATGAATATGCTACTTCCAATCAAAAGAAGTCGATACGCCATATGGCTCTCAATTTCTTTCTAAGTGGATAAGTCCTTTATAGGAGGACCCCACACTTAGTTCTTCTCAGATGTGTTGATGCTGTTGAAGTTGCGAAGCTTATTGAACAGATACATGCCGGAGTTTGTGGCACGCATATGAATGGGTCACTTTAGCAAGAAAAATCCTTCGAGCTGGTTATTTCTGGATGACTATGGAGAATAACTGCTGCAAGTTTGTGCAAATGTCATAAATGTCAAGTGCACGGTGATTTGATCCGAGTGCCGCCTCATGAACTTAATGCTATAGGTTCACCTTGGCAATTTGTAGCTTGGGGAATGGATGTCATCGGTACGATAGAGCCAGCCACCTCTAATGGACACAAATTCATTTTGGTTGCCATTGATTATTTCACCAAGTGGGTGGAAGCAGTTTCTTACAAGTCGGTAACCAAGAAAGTGGTGGCTGATTTTATTCACAACAATCTGATATGCAGATTTAGAGTGCTAGAATCCATCATTACTGATAATGGTGCAAATCTCAACAGTCACCTGATGAGAGATATTTGTGAACAATTTAAGGTCGCTCATCGAAATTCAACTTCTTATCGTCCCCAAATGAACGGAGCTGTAGAGGCCGCCAATAAGAATATCAAAAAGATGTTGAGGAAAATGATTGATAAGCATCGAGGTTGGCATGAGATGTTACCATATGATTTACTGGGTTATCGAACGACTGTCTAAACATCGACTGGTGCTACTCCATACTTACTAGTATATGGAACAGAGGCAGTCATACCTGCTGAAGTTGAGATACCGTCATTGAGAATCATCTAAGAAGCTGAGTTGAGTAATGCTGAATGGGTAAGCAAGCGGATCGATCAACTAAATTTGATTGATGAGAAGATAATGGTTGTGGTCTGTCATGGTCAGTTGTATAGACAGAGAATGATTCGTGCCTTTCACAAGAGAGTAAGAGCCAGAAATTTTGAAGTTGGTCAGTTTGTTCTTAAGTGTATTTTCCTCATCAAGACGAGTACAAAGGAAGTTCGCACCGAACTGGAAAGGACCTTACATGGTTCTCTAACTATTATCTGGAGGTGCTTTGGTCCTGCCAGAGATGGATGGCACCATATGGCCTAAACCTATCAACTCAGACGTTGTCAACAGATACTACGTATGAAACTGTAGTTTGTATTTCTGTCATTTCCTTGTAATCATTCTGTTTGCTTGTATTCGTTTTGCTTAAATTCTTATCCCTCATGTAATGAACTACATTTGACCTAAATTCTCAAGAATGAGATACGTAGGCGGCCTATGTCGGCTTCGGTCACCCCATTTACCCCTTTTAATATTTTCTTGTATTTGAATTACGTTAGACCTGAATTCTCAAGAATGAGATACGTAGGCGGCCTATGTCAGCCTCGGTCGGGTTCTTTGTAAATTTCTTATTTTGCCAACCTTTGAGGTTGGAACTACGTTTGACCTGATTCCTGCTTCTACAAGATATGTAGGCGTCACAAGGGTTCGGTCATATCTCCCGTAAGATTTCTATTCCTCTTTACAATAAAAACCAGGATAGAGTTTTTGAGAGGGACTCAAAAATTCTGCAATCTGCTCAGTTATAGTTGAAAGATAAGCAAGACAGTTAATTGGGACAAAAATTTTGAGGCTGACCTCAAAATTTCAGAATGAATCAACCAGCCCGGAGTGATACTGAAAAACTCCTCAGCAAATAATTAGATAACCTGCAAGCACCAGACTCAAAGAAGTTCGATAATCCTGATATGACATGGCTTTGACAGTGACATTTTTCAGATACTATTTCTCAAAAATTTATTTCTCTTAAATTTTCCCTTTTATGTTTCATTTGCTTTGGCATAAAATATTTTGTCTTATCTATCAAGAGTCGGGAGATTGGGAAATCAACTGGTGATAGCAAGACAAGGAGTAAGCAACTGAAGAAATCGACACAGATCAGTTCATTTTTAAAACTAACAATTTTTCTATGGACGCGGGTTTATAGTTTTGCTCTGAAATCAGAAAATTCTTCCGATGGATGAATATGGAGAAGTCCAAGGAGGAGGAAAGTATCCCAAAATCAATAGTTTTCCTAGAAGCAGAAAATCATTTTATATAGCTTATGTTGGAGACTTGGGAATATGAATTGTTTATTTCAATCAATTTCCAACAACATGAAATTTATAAAGAACGTCCAGCTAGATTCGAAGAAGAATCAAGAGAAATCTCAAGGAAAAGTTTACGGCTTACATAAAAGACGTCATTTGCATCATAATGTCAGAGATGATGTTACTATTACCCGGAGGGTCAATTATTTTAGTATCGATCAAGATGACATATTATCTGGAAGTCATGTTACCGTTATCGTCAATTGAGACAATATAATTATCTAGAAGGCAACGAGAAGATCACTATGTTGCTTGATTGGAGCACTAATCTTCATTTGGACCAAAGATGACATCACGAGTCAATATTCATGCATCGCGGAAGACCATGCATCGCAAGTCAATATCCATGCATCGCAGAAGATCATGCATCGCGAGTCAATATCCATGCATCGCGGAAAATCATGCATCGCGAATCAATATTTATGCATCGCGAGTTAATATCCAAGCATCACGAGAACATTTCATGCCTCGTCAAAATTTATGCATCATGAGAAGACCCCATGCCTCTTTGAAATTTATGCATCACGAGAAGACCCCATGCCTCATCAAAATTTATGCATCACGAGAAGATTTCATACCTCGCAGAAATTTATGCACCACGAGAAGATTCCATGCCTCGTCAAAATTTATGCATCACGATAAGATTTCATACCTCGCAGAAATTTTTGCACCACGAGAAGATTCCATGCCTCGTCAAAATTTATGCATTGCGAGAAGATTTCATACCTCGCAGAAATTTATGTATCACGAGAAGATTCCATGCCTCATTGAAATTTATGCATCACGAGAAGATTCCATACCTCGCTGAAATTTATGCATCACGAGAAGATTCCATGCCTCACAGAAATTTACATATCGGGGAATATTCATGCCTCGCAAGAAGGCATGCACAACTAAAAAGAAAATCGTGCATCCCAAGAGAAAAATATTTATCCATCGGCATCAACTGCATTCTTTTATTTTGATAAAAGTTAACATCAAGAAGAGCATCGAAGACGACATCAAAAGAAATACTAGCACACTGCATCAACTTTCCTTTATGTTGACATCAAATAAAGAATACATTGAAGGTTATATTGCAAACACAAGACATAAGCTTTATTTTCTTTATGTAGAACCGATTGAGTTCACGTCAAATGTCGAGGAGAATAATTAAGTGTCGACACGGTAAAAGACATTGTCTCCCATTTAAATTGCATTTTTATGCTGACGAGTTTTATCTCAGTCTTTATCGAGAGCATCCGAAAGGATGAATTTTCCAAAATATAACCACAGATGCGGACAACATCAAAAAGGATGCAGCACAACGTGGAACTATTTCTTAGCAGCGAACTGGGACATAACCCTAAGAGGAGTGTCAAACTCTTAGGACATGAGCAGAAGATTGACTTCCACCACAATCAAACCACACCCCTATCAGAAGGCATGTGGGTTTTTGTTTGGCTTTTGTCAGTTTCGATTTTGCATCCGGAATTTCGCTCTGCTGGAAGCAAGTTTCCAATCTGAGTGACAGAGCACCAAGAGTTCTAAAAATTATGTCCGTAAGTTCTTAATTATGGGTGTGAAGTGCACCACATTCATGACTAAGAGGTTACAAGCCTCCTAGTCATACTCATTTAATTTGTCGCTCATCCAGAACCAAAGGTTGTCTAGCATAATAGAGATTCTTTTAAACCGATCGAGTCAAACTACAAACAGCCTGATTCCTAAGGTTTAAGGATATGTGGGCGAGCTCAATGTTGAAAGATTGGCTATGTTCCAACATTCGCTTTGGAATCTTATTCTCGAGCATTTTGGTACCTTCATAATTCAGTATCGAGGTGGCTTTTGATTTCTTTAAAAATCGTGCATTAAATCAACCGTACCGAACTATAGGTGACCTGTGTTCTCATATAGCCCGGATATGTAGGAAGCCCATTTTCGGGATCCGGCCATTGTTCCTAAAGTCTGAACCAAGTTTTGTTGGAAAGAGGAATTTGTGGTCAATCAAAATTGGATTGATCAATTTCATTTTCCTCGATTTTCTTGCATCAATCCAAGTAAAATGAGGGACAGTTGTTGACACTCAATTTTGACCCTCCCCGATATATTAGCAATTAACTAGCTTCTTAAATTTAAACGATTTGACATAATTGATTTTATAAAGTTTAAACCTACTTTTGGATAATTATGTTACCACAAGTATATTTTTATTTATTAAAAAATCATCTCAAAAGAGATTCGACTTTGCTTGAATATTTTTCTAAATTAGTAGTTATATAGTGACTTATATTTTTGAATTATTTGTTTTATAATTGAGTTGATTATTCATTTCGTTAAAATTTAAGAAGCCTGTTAATTGATCTATATTGGTTCATCTTGTTATTTATTATTCATTTTTTTTAAAAAAATAACCTGTAACGACCTGTTTAGTCGTTTTGAGTAGCAGACTTCGATTCTGGAAAAACTGGCAGAAGCGACGGACCCCACGACGGACCGTCATGGGCACGACGGACCATCATGGGCACGACGGACCGTCCCAGGGTCTCGTTTCAAAACACTTAGAAAATCTGAAATTGGGTACTGAAAATCGACTCTCTGAACTTCGTGACGGAATGGCAGGACGGACCGTCACAGGTGTGACGGACCGTCACAGACCCTCGGTGGAAATTTGGGTCTCTGAACCTTGCGACGGACAGCAGGACGGACCATCGCAGGCGCGACGGCCCGTCACGGGCGACGCAATCCCAGTTCGGGTCGGATTTCTTTATACGTTTTAAGGGACGTTTTTGACTATTCCTGCTTAAATTATAAAGTTAGGGGGTTAATGTTAATAAGTCTAATTACTTGGGGGTTAAAAGAGGTAACCTTAAGTTAATTAGTGGGTCATTATTGTCATCTTTTATTCTTAATTATATGTTAATTAGGGTAAAAGAAAGAGGGTTTGAATAAGAAAAATAAGAAAGAACAAAGAGAGACAGAAAAAGAAAGAGAACGAGTAGAGAGAGAGAGAAACGAAGAGGATAGCAAGGATTCTAAGAAGATAGCTTGTTGATCGCAATTCTTTGGTGGAGGTAGGTTATGGTTATTTTTATGCTATTCGTAGTAAACTCTTAATAGCGAATGATAGGTATTGGTAGTATTGTAAACCCTTCTATATGCTTAATTGTATGCTTGCATGAATGTGATTATGTAATTGTGATATAATAAGCATGATGAAGCTATTGAATCCAGAATCTTGAAAAGAAAACCCTAATCTACTTTGTTAATGACGATGCCTTGGTATAAAAGAAGGCTTGATGAACGAAAGTAGTGAGATTAGGGGATCGGGTGCCACGTTCCGGTACCAGGATAGAATATGGATCGGGTGCCACGTTCCGGTACCAGGATAGTATATGGATCGGGTGCCACGTTCCGGTACCAGGATA
Source organism: Solanum arcanum (assembly GCA_027789145.1). Classification (NCBI taxonomy): domain Eukaryota; kingdom Viridiplantae; phylum Streptophyta; class Magnoliopsida; order Solanales; family Solanaceae; genus Solanum; species Solanum arcanum. The sequence continues at coordinate 6,209,517 of CM050940.1, forward strand.
GAATATGAGGATCGGAGTGTCACGTTCCGACACCAGGATAGTATATGGATCGGGTGCCACGTTCCGGTACCAGGATAGAATATGGATCGGGTGTCACGTTCCGACACCAGGATAGAATGAGGATCGGGTTCCACGTTCCGGTACCAGGATAGTATATGAGGATCGGAGTGTCACGTTCCGACACCAGGATAGTATATGGATCGGGTGCCACGTTCCGGTACCAGGATAGAATATGAGGATCGGAGTGTCACGTTCCGACACCAGAATAGTATATGGATCGGGAACCACGTTCCGGTACCAGGATAGAATATGGTGATCGGAGTGTTACGTTCCGACACCAGGATAGTATATGGATCTGGTGTCATGTTCCGACACCAGGATAGTATATGGATCGGGTGCCACGTTCCGGTACCAGGATAGAATATGGATCGGGTGTCACGTTCCGACACCAGGATAGAATGAGGATCGGAGTGTCACGTTCTGACACCAGAATAGTATATGAGGAGCGGAGTGTCACGTACCGACACGAGGGGAATAAAGATAATGAATCTTGAAAGATGATAATATATTCAAATCTAATGAACCTAATTCCCAAACGAGTATGATGAGGAGGCGTGAGTCCTCATCGATGTGCTTGGTGTTGTAACCAAGGGTTATGATAACTGTAAATGCTGCATGCTAAGGATATTAGTTGATTTTATGATATTGCTTAATATATACTGTTTTCTATTTTGAGTTGGCCGATGATATCTACTCAGTACCCGTGTTTTGTACTGACCCCTACTTTTATGTTTTCTTCTTGTTTATTTGTGGAGTGCAGCAAACGTGCCGTCGTCTTCGACTCAACAGTAATTCAAGCCAGTCTTACTACATCGGAAATTCAGGGTGAGCTAATGCTTCTAGCTTGGACTGGATCTTCTTCTTCTTCAAGTCTTGATGCCTTGAACTTCCGGCATGGACTAGCTTCTTATGTATTTTTAGCTTTTAGAATACTCTTAGTTTAGTCATTTGATCGTAGATGTTCTTATGGTGATGACTTCCAGATTTTGGGGATAATAATAGTTATTGATTTTATTAATGAGTTAAGTATTCCGTATTACTTTCTGTTGATATTATATTGAAATGTTAAGGTTTAGATTGGTTGGTTCGCTCACATAGGAGGGTAAAATGTGGGTGCCAGTCGCGGCCCGATTTGGGTCGTGACAAACTTGGTATCAGAGCATTAGGTTCGTTTGGTCTCATTACACAGGAACGAGTCTAGTAGAGTCTTAAGGAACGGTAGGGGGACGCCTTTACTTTTCTTTGAGAAGCTATAAGACTTTAGGAAAACTCCATTCTTTCATTCTTTCTTTCGTGCTATTACTTGGATCCAATTGGTATCTAGGTGATACAAATTGGTATCTGACCATCTTCACTCTATTTCGCAGATGGTTAGAACTAGAGCAACAACTGCGCCAGCACCAGCACCGGCGGGACAGGGTGCGTTTGAGCCAGCCACTGGGGCTGTAGCTCGAGGAAGAACAACGGCAAGAGGCCGTGGTAGAGGTCGTGGGAGGACGTCCTCTAGAGGAAGGGGACGAGCACCTAGCCCATCTGATACTAGGGCAGTGACTCCTCCACCGACTGAGGAAGTAGTAAGAGAGGGTGAGGAAGGGGAGACGAACAAGTGGCAGAATGAGGATTGCCTCCCAACCTACCCAGACATGATCAATCGTGTTCTTGCCTATCTTAGTGGGTTATCTCGATCAAGGTCAAGCACCTCCGGTGTTTTTACTGCACCCGGCACCTCCGGGTCCGGAGGTACAACGTGTGGCTACTATGGCTCCCCGCATGGATGTTCCATTGGAAATAGGCACATTTCCTCGTCTGACTACAGGGCCTATAATGACAAGTGATCAGCATGAACTTTTCAGTAAGTTCTTGAAATTGAAACCTCCAGTCTTCAAAGGTGTCTTGAATGCGAGGATGCTTACGATTTTCTGGTTGACTGCCATGAGCTACTACACAAGATGGGTATAGTAGAACGGTTTGGTGTTGAGTTCGTGAGTTATCAGTTTCAAGGGAACGCCAAAATGTGGTGGCGATCACATGTTGAGTGTCAACCGACAGAGGCAACACCTATGACTTGGGCCTCATTCTCTAGTTTGTTTATGGAGAAGTATATCCCCCGGACTTTGAGGGATAGGAAAAGAGATGAATTCTTAAGTCTAGAGCAAGGTAGGATGTCGGTTACTGCATACGAGGCTAAGTTTCGTGCATTATCCCAAAGATGCCTCCCAACTATGTTTCACTCCACAAGAGCGGATTCGCCGTTTTGTGAAGGGGTTGAGATCAGAGTTGCGGATTTCAGCTTTACAGGTAGCGGCTACAGCGAAATCTTTTCAAGAAGTGGTGGACTTCGTGGTAGAGGTGGAAGGAGTGAAGCCAGATGAATTCACCATGGCATCGACATCAAAGAGGTTTCGAAAGGGAGGTGAGTTTAATGGTTCTTACTCTAGAGGACAGGGTTCCGGAGGTTACTCAGTTCGACCCATTCAGTCTTCACTACAGACTGTAGTTGGGGGTCCACCTCCGACCGGTCAACACTTCTCTGAGAGACCTATGCATGAATCCAGAGAATGATATGGATGTGGGGAGATTGGACATATTAAGAGATATTGTCCAAAACAGAGTTACAGACCTCCAAATGTTAGAGGTAGAGGTGGTCATGGTAGAGGCCGTCATTCTGGGGGACGTGGTGGTCGAGGTAATGGTGGTCACCAAAACGGCCGGGGTGATGGGCAAACTGGAGCCACTACATCACAACATGGTAGGGGCAACAGACAGACAAGTAATGGGGCCCATTGCTACGCTTTTCCTGGGAGATCTGAAGCGAAGACATCAGATGCTGTCATCACAAGTAATCTTTTGATTTGTGATTGCATGGCTTCTGTATTGTTTGATCCTGGATCCACATTTTCTTATGTATCTTCCTCATTTGCTAATGGTCTAAATTTACATTGTGAATTACTTGATATGCCTATTCGTGTTTCTACTCCGGTGGGTGAGTCTGTGGTAGTTGAAAAGGTATATAGGTCTTGTTTGGTGAACTTTGTGGGGAGCAACACTTATGTAGATTTGGTTATTTTAGAAATGGTTGACTTTGATGTAATACTGGGTATGACTTGGCTTTCTCTGCAATTTGCGATCTTGGATTGTAATGCTAAAACAGTGACGTTAGCCAAGCCTGGAACAGACCCGTTAGTGTGGGAGGGTGACTACACTTCCAATCCGGTGCGTATCATCTCCTTTCTTCGTGCTAAGAAAATGGTTAGTAAAGGGTGTTTAGCTTTCTTGGCACATCTCAAGGATGACACTACCCAAGTGCCTTCGATTGAGTCGGTTTCGGTGGTCCGTGAGTTTCTGGATGTGTTCCCTGCAGATCTTCCTGGTATGCCACCAGATAGGGACATTGACTTACGTATTGATCTTGAGCGCATTTCGCCCCATTTCTATACCCCCTTATAGAATGGCTCCCGCGGAGTTAAGAGAGTTAAAAGCCCAACTTCAAGAGTTGTTGAGCAAAGGCTTCATTAGACCAAGTGCATCTCCTTGGGGTGCTCCGGTTTTGTTTGTAAAGAAGAAGGATGGGAGTTTTCGGATGTGCATAGACTACCGACAGTTGAACAAGGTAACCATAAAGAACAAGTATCCTCTTCCTCGCATTGATGACTTGTTCGATCGCCATAAGGTGCTTGTGTCTTCTCTAAGATTGACTTGAGATCCGGTTATCATCAATTGAAAATACGGCAACGAGTGTGCCAAAGACTGCTTTTGAGCGAGGTATGGGCATTACTTGAATTTGATGTCTTTTGGTCTTACGAATGCCCCTGCTGCGTCCATGAGCTTGATGAACGGGATTTTTAAGCCATATCTGGATCTATTTGTGATCGTCTTTATTGATGATATATTGGTATACTCAAAGAGTAAGAAGGAACATGAAGAGGATTTGAGAATGGTATTGGAAATGTTGAGGGAGAAAAAGCTTTATGCCAAGTTCTCTAAGTGTGAGTTTTGGCTAGATGCAGTGTCCTTCTTGGGGCACGTGGTTTCTAAGGATGGAGTGATGGTGGATCCTTCTAAGATTGAGACAGTGAAGAATTGGGTAAGACCTACTAATGTGTCAGAAATAAGGAGCTTTGTTGGGTTAGCTAGCTACTACCGCCGATTTGTCAAGGGATTCTCTTATATTGCTTCCCAATTGACGAACTTGACTAAGCAGAATGTTCCATTTGTATGGTCAGATGAGTGTGAGGAAAGCTTTCAGAAGCTCAAGACCCTGTTGACTACCGCGCCAATTCTCACCTTGCCCGTGGAAGGTAAGAACTTCATTGTTTATTGCGATGCATCCTATTCAGGTTTGGGTGCAGTGCTAATGCAAGAGAAGAATGTGATTGCTTATGCTTCAAGACAATTAAAAGTGCATGAACGTAACTACCCAACTCATGATTTGGAATTGGCCGCGGTAGTGTTTGCATTAAAGCAATGGAGACACTATTTATATGGGGTTAAGTGTGAGGTCTATACGGATCATCGTAGCCTTCAGTATGTCTTTACTCAGAAAGATTTGAACTTGAGACAGAGGAGATGGATGGAACTACTTATGGACTACGACATCACTATTCTGTATCATCCGGGGAAGGCGAATGTTGTAGCGGATGCTTTAAGTAGAAAGGCGGGAAGCATGGGAAGTCTAGCTCACTTGCAAGCTTCTAGACGCCCATTGGCTAGAGAAGTTCAGATTCTAGCTAACGACCTTATGAGGCTAGAAGTAAATGAGAAGGGAGGATTGTTGGCTTGTGTGGAGGCAAGATCTTCTTTTCTTGACAAGATTAAGGGAAAGCAGTTTAATGATGAGAAATTGATCTGGATCCGAGATAAAGTGTTGCGAGGAGAGGCTAAGGAAGCACAAATCGATGAGGAAGGTGTTTTGAGAATCATGGGAAGGGTATGTGTACCCCGAGTTGACGATTTGATCAACACTATTCTGACAGAGGCTCATAGTTCAAGGTATTCAATACATCCGGGTGCAACCAAGATGTACCGTGAGCTAAAGCAACACTTTTGGTGGAGTAGAATGAAGCGTGATATTGTGGATTTTATTGCCAAATGTCCAAACTGTCAACAAGTAAAGTATGAACACCAAAGGCCCGGAGGAACACTTCAGAGAATGCCCATTCCGGAATGGAAGTGGGAAAGAATTGCAATGGACTTTGTGGTTGGTCTTCCAAAGACATTGGGTAAGTATGACTCTATTTGGGTTATTGTTGATAGGTTAACTAATTCTGCTCATTTCATTCCGGTCAAGGTGACTTACAATGCAGAGAAGTTAGCTAAAATCTATGTCTCAGAAATTGTTCGGTTGCATGGGGTTCCACTCTCCATCATATCAGATAGAGGTACGCAGTTTACTTCTAAGTTTTGGAAAACATTGCATGCGGAATTGGGTACTAGCTTGGACCTTAGTACTGCATTCCATCCTCAGACCGATGGTCAGTCTGAGCGAACGATTCAAGTGTTGGAGGATATGTTTCGCGCATGTGTGATAGAGTTTGGTGGCCATTGGGATAGCTTCTTAGCCTTAGTGGAGTTTTCATACAATAATAGCTATCACTCAAGCATTGATATGGCTCCATTTGAAGCATTGTATGGTAGGAGATGTAGGTCCCCCATTGGTTGGTTTGATGCATTCAGGGTTAGACCCTGGGGTACTGATCTCTTGAGGGATTCGATGGAGAAGGTGAAATCTATTCAAGAAAAGCTTCTAGCGGCGCAAAGTAGACAAAAAGAATATGCAGATCGAAAGGTTAGAGACTTAGAGTTCATGGAGGGTGAACAAGTCTTGTTGAAAGTTTCACCAATGAAAGGGGTGATGCGTTTTGGTAAAAGAGGTAAACTAAGCCCAAGGTATATTGGTCCCTTCGAAGTACTTAAACGAGTAGGGGAGGTGGCTTATGAGTTAGCCTTGCCTCCAGGGCTGTTCGGAGTACATCCGGTATTCCATGTGTCTATGTTGAAAAGATATCATGGGGATGGAAACTACATTATCCGTTGGGATTCAGTTTTGCTTGACGAGAATTTGTCTTATGAGGAGGAACCTGTAGCCATTCTAGATAGGGAAATTCGCAAGTTGAGATCAAGGGAGATTGCATCCATCAAGGTGCAATGGAAGAATCGGCCGATTGAAGAAGCAACTAGGGAGAAGGAGGTCGATATGCGAGAAAGATACCCACACCTGTTTACAGATTCAGGTACTCCTTTTTAGCCCTTGTTTTCCTTCTTGTAATCGTTCGGGGACGAACGATGGGTAAATTGGTATCTATTGTAACGACCTGTTTAGTCGTTTTGAGTAGCAGACTTCGATTACGAAAAATCGGCAGAGCGACGGACCCCACGACGGACCGTCATGGGCACGACGGACCGTCGCAGGTCTCGTTCAAAACACTTAGAAAATCTGAAATTGGGTACTCAAAATCGACTCTCGAACTTCGTGACGGAATGGCGTGGCGGAACGTCCGCTGCACGGTGGAAATTTGGGTCTCTGAACCTTGCGACGACGGCGGGGCGGACCGTCGCGGTAGCGACGGCCGTCACGGACTCAATCCCGATTCGGGTCGGATTTCTTTATACATTTTAAGGGACGTTTTGACTATTCCCGCTTAAATTATAAAGTTAGGGGTTAATGTTAATAAGTCTAATTACTTGGGGGTTAAAAGAGGTAACCTTAAGTTAATTAGTGGGTCATTATTGTCATCTTTTATTCTTAATTATATGTTAATTAGGGTAAAAGAAAGAGGGTTTGAATAAGAAAAATAAGAAAGAACAAAGAGAGACAGAAAAAGAAAGAGAACGAGTAGAGAGAGAGAGAAACGAAGAGGATAGCAAGGATTCTAAGAAGATAGCTTGTTGATCGCAATTCTTTGGTGGAGGTAGGTTATGGTTATTTTTATGCTATTCGTAGTAAACTCTTAATAGCAAATGATATGTATTGGTAGTATTGTAAACCAATCTATATGCTTAATTGTATGCTTGCATGAATGTGATTATGTAATTGTGATATAATAAGCATGATAAAGCTATTGAATCCAGAATCTTGAAAAGAAAACCCTAATCTACTTTGTTAATGACGATGCCTTGGTATAAAAGAAGGCTTGATGAACGAAAGTAGTGAGATTAGGGGATCGGGTGCCACGTTCCGGTACCAGGATAGAATATGGATCGGGTGCCACGTTCCGATACCAGGATAGTATATGGATCGGGTGCCACGTTCCGGTACCAGGATAGAATATGAGGATCGGAGTGTCACGTTCTGACACCAGGATAGTATATGGATCGGGTGCCACGTTCTGATACCAGGATAGAATATGGATCGGGTGTCACGTTCCGACACCAGGATAGAATGAGGATCGGGTGCCACGTTTCGGTACCAGGATAGTATATGAGGATCGGAGTGTCACGTTCCGACACCAGGATAGTATATGGATCGGGTGCCACGTTCCGGTACCAGGATAGAATATGAGGATCGGAGTGTCACGTTCCGACACCAGGATAGTATATGGATCGGGTGCCACGTTCCGGTACCAGGGTAGAATATGGGGATCGGAGTGTCACGTTCCGACACCAGGATAGTATATGGATCGGGTGTCACGTTCCGACACCAGGATAGTATATGGATCGGGTGCCACGTTCCGGTACCAGGATAGAATATGGATCGGGTGTCACGTTCCGACACCAGGATAGAATGAGGATCGGAGTGTCACGTTCCGACACCAGAATAGTATATGAGGAGCGGAGTGTCACGTACCGACACGAGGGGAATAAAGATAATGAATCTTGAAAGATGATAATATATTCAAATCTAATGAACCTAATTCCCAAACGAGTATGATGAGGAGGCGTGAGTCCTCATCGATGTGCTTGGTGTTGTAACCAAGGGTTATGATAACTGTAAATGCTGCATGCTAAGGATATTAGTTGATTTTATGATATTGCTTAATATATACTGTTTTCTATTTTGAGTTGGCCGATGATATCTACTCGCACCGTGTTTTGTAATCGACCCTACTTTTATGTTTTCTTCTTGTTTATTTGTGGAGTGCAAAGAACGTGCCGTCGTCTTCGACTCAACAAAGAATTCAAGCCGCCTTACTACATCGGAAATTTAGGGTGAGCTAATGCTTCTAGCTTGGATCGATCTTCTTCTTCAAGTCTTGATGCCTTGAACTTCCGGCATGGACTAGCTTCTTATGTATTTTTAGCTTTTAGAATACTCTTAGTTTAGTCATTTGATCGTAGATGTTCTTGTGGTGATGACTTCCAGATTTTGGGGATAATAATAGTTATTGATTTTATTAATGAGTTAAGTCTTCCGCATTACTTTCTGTTGATATTATATTGAAATGTTAAGGTTTAGATTGGTTGGTTCGCTCACATAGGAGGGTAAAATGTGGGTGCCAGTCGCGGCCCGATTTGGGTCGTGACATAACCATTTTGGGCTTTTATCTAGCAGATTTAGCTGACCTTTGTTTTCCTCAACCCAACAGCATGCTAAAATTAGCCCACCCCATTTAATTCAAACTTTCCAGGCCCATTTTTTTTTTCAATCAACCATTTTTCCCTCTTTTCCAAACTCTATTTTAAATCCATATACTAGTAGCCCAAATATCCTTAACCCGACCCATTCCAGTCCTTTTTCTTTTCTCTTTCTTTCATCTGCCTGTTCCTATGTCCTTCACCACAAGGACGAGAGAGACAGCTTCACGCGTTTTATTCTTTTTCTGCGTCCTAGTTCAGATTCATACGAAGAACATGCAAGGTGTCGAGATCTCAACGATTGGCTCGTCCTTGAGACGAATCGGACATCCCTCGCCCTTTTCTCGTTGGAAATCGTACGTTTGGGAACTGCTTCCATCTCGACCATCCATAGCCCTTTGCAAATTCAAATTCTTATCAAAAAATGGGTATCCCCTTTTTACCCTTTTCCCGCCCAAGGAATCGAGCCCTAATCCTCATTCTATATACTCTCTTGGAGTTCATTGTAAAGGGGGTGGTTTTTTTTGGAGTTAAAAAAAATTGGAGTTCCCAAATTTTGGAGAAAAGATTTTTGAATAGCAATACAGCAAAGACAACAATAAGATATATACAGACACTTGAGAATCAAAACAAATGAGAAGGGAGTTAGCTTAGAGAAGAAAAATTAAAGAGCATTACGAATTAGTCAAAAAAATTTTGAGAGAAAAGAGGGAATAGATTTTGAACAGAAAATTTATTTTGAGTTATTCAAGTTCCGCTTTTGGGCTCTCACACTTTCGGGTCCAACCGTTCGAGTTTTCTCGAAGTCCTCTTTGGTGTGATAGTTGTTGCTGCCTCTACCTCGCTATTTGTCTCCGCCGCTGCTCCGTAAAAGGTAGAGTTCTCTTTCCGATTCATACTCATTTTGTATTGTGTGAAGTTGCTTCGATCTTCTTCTTTTCCTTTCCCCGTAGATGTATTATTTTCTTTTTAATCGATTGTTGAGGTTGGATGAAGCAGTGTTCATTTTTTAGCCGAGTATATTTAGTGGAGGTGAAGCATGAGGAACAACCTTCGGATTGCCGTCGTTTCATTTTTAAGTGTTACCTAAAGTCATGAGATCAGTTAATGTGGCATTCAAATGGTATTACGTTTTTTCCCATTTGTATTATTTCTGTAGTATGTCTTGTTCAAAGTATATAGATTGTATTTGTGTATATTGTAAATGGTATTTTCGGATTTCATCCTTAAATAGCATGCTTGCAAACCTGCTTATGTCCAAATTTTTAAAAGAAAATTCTAGTCATTCGTTTTTTTGGGGTTTATTTGTTACCCGATGTTTCTTATTTTAGAGGGCAATCGAGAGTATATATATATATATATATATATATATATATATATATATATATATATATATATATATATATATATATATATATATATATATATATATATATATATATATATATATATATGTATGCATTAAAAAATAAGAATATGGGTCAATTTGTTTTGGTGTGCTTATTTTGTTCCTTAGCATATTTATCTAGGTATGTGTTTTACTTGTTTGATCATAGTCATGTTTTGGCTAATTGAAGATTTATTTAAGGAAGCATAAATATGATTAACTTTTGTTTTAAGTGTTTACTGTGAAGGTTCCACAAACCCCTTTTCTTTATGTTTTTTTTTTTAAAACTTGATTTAAACATTTTGACATCAAATTTGTGTGAAGTATTGTTTGCTGGAACTTTTATGTTTTATTCTTTACATCTTATTATCTTTTTTTTTTCCTTTTTCTTGTTTCTTTTTTTTGGTTTGGTCTAGCATATTGACAAGAGAATGAGTTATTAGTGGTATTAGTTTGTTCATGGACTTACCTTTGCATATAATATTGCACCATTCTGTAGTAGTGACTAGACAAGATGATTATTAAATCATTATTATTTCATAATAAATAAGTATAATCCATTAAGAGATTGGAAGGAATAAAAATTTTAGCAAAAATGAATAAAATGAGCATAAAATTAATAGATGATGATGATAACTATAAGATATTACTACTCTATATATTAAAAGATCTGAGTACTGATATAAAAAGAGAAATTTATGATAAATTGGTAACATATGAGATAATAGAATTAACAACCCAAGGTTGGACTGCGTTAACTATACAAAGTATACAGGATGAACTTTATTATGACATGTATGATTTATATGATGATTTAGATATTGGAGATTAAATATGACTGAATATTGGCTAAGGCGATATGGTAGAAATTACAGGTTAAAAAAGATTAAATATCCAGATAAATTAAGTAAGCTTTTTAAAATATTATATAAAAAATTATGATGGATAAAAATAAAAATACTAAAATAAAAAGAACCAAGATAGATAAAAAGGTTAGAAAAATATGGAAAAAATTAAAACCTTTATGTATGGAATATAAACTATTACAATTAACTAAAGGAAGTAATAATGAAAAAAATCATTTAATAAATATAATTTCAAACACAAAATACAAATATGTTTGCTATTTGAAAAAACAGTATGAACAAAGAAATTTATAAACAACAATTAATAGAAAAAATAACGAAAAAAATAGCTGAAAAAGAACAAGAATTACAACATAGAAAAAGAAGATTAGAAGAAAATATATTAGCAGAAGTATGTAATAAATCAATACTAGCACAAAGAAAAAATATATCTATGTTAAAATTAGAATTAGATTGTCTTGAATATGAGTTCTGACATAATATAATACATAAATTATAATGAATAAAGAAGAATTTGCAGTGAAGCGAAAAAACATATGAAAATCAAGACGGAATGATAATAAAAATAATATTTTCAAATCTATGAAGAAGATATAAAAATAGGAAATAATCTATAATTAATGTTAGAAAAAGAAACAAAATTAGAAGATAGTTTAACAAATATGATAAGAATAACAAAGAAAATGAAGAAATAGACAAATCAAAAGAAATTGAAAAAATAAAAATACAAGCAAAACAAGAAGTACAACATTTAGAAGAAATAAAAAATACAAGGATAAGTGAATTAGAAAAAGAATTAACTAGGTTAAAATTATTATATGAAAATAAGCAAAAACAAAAGGAAAAAGATAAAGAGCTTGAATTAACTAATGAAATAAAAGAAATGGAACAAAAATTAAATGAAGATATTGAGATAAATGAAGTAAATGAAACAGATGAAAATGAAAATGACCAAAAATCGTAAATAAGTGACATAAGTGAGACATATCTGAAATCTTAGAAACAGGACAAATAAACTAAAATTAGAAATAAACACAGAGATATGAATAGACCTAGTACGTCAAGAGTAAAAAACCCTGATAATATTTCCGAAATAGTCCTAGAAGTAGTCCTAGGTGGACACCACCCATTATTATCTGAAAGTTATCAACAATCAGATAGAAATAATGCAATATGGAATAGTAGATTAAATAAAAATTGGATACCGAAACCAATAAGTGAACAATATAATTTCTTAGATTTAGATTGTGTCACAGACATAAATAAAGCAATATTACTATGGACAGGAAATATATCTAAAAAGTTAATAGATAAAAAAATAGAAACAACAAAAACACCGAGATACATAGAAAGAACATTTGTAGGAACAACAAAATTATGGATAGAAAATCTACCCTCAGAAAGTTTAGAAGTACTTAGAAATGATAAGAAAATGGATGGATCCCCATCAGCAACAAATATAGATATACTAGACAAATATGAATCAGCAATAAGAAGTGAATTTGGAGGTATGACCACGGATATAAGAGAACAAAATAGAGAAAAAATAATAAATAGACAACTTATGACAAAATTAGCTATATGTAAAATGTGTTATATAGAAGAATATACATGTGCATTCAAAGAATATTATTACAAAGCTAAATACAATTTAGACGAAGCAAAAGAAATAAGAAAACAATATTTTACAAAATTACCAGAACAATTTAGTACAAAAAGAATAAAGGATTGGAATAATGAAGGTATGGTAGATACTTTAGGAGCTAGAATAAAATTTCTATCTCAATGGTTTACACAATTATGTGAGAACCAAAAAGAAAAATTAAAAATGGAAAAAGTATTAAATAAAAATTTATCATGTTGTAGAAATAAAATGGCACCACAGTTTGGGTGTACAAATAAAAAACAAAAATCCAGAAGATATAAAAATTATAGAAAAAATATAAGTAAGTATAAATATAATCAACCAAGGCAGAAGGTATTATGTAAAACTATAAAATGAAAAGACCATATAGACCTAAAGGAAAATATCCCAATGTACATGTTATAATTGCGGAAAGATAGGACACATAGCTAAAGGCGTAAATTACCTAAAAATCCAAAGAAAACAAATTGCGAAATAGTTATAGATGATGACGAATATATGCAAATAGAATACATAGACTATGAATTAAGTGAAAACGATAGTATATATGAAGTATCAGATATAGAAACTGAAAATGGAGAAGAAAATCTAGATAATGAAATAGAAGAAGAAGAAATATAATGTCTGAAAACGAAATAATATCTAAAGAGAATTATGAAGATGAAGAATCATCACACCAAAAAATTATATTTGATAATACACTTTTTGAACAAATAAAAGAAAAAGAATTAGATTTAAGTGTTGAAAAAATACTTGACATACCTATACTAAAAAACTGGTTTAAAAGACAGAAAGAAGAATACTATGTAGTTAGTCAAAAAGAACACATCATAGACGGTAAATATACAAGCGGAAAAGCATATATACCTATATATAGCAAACGAATAATAAATAAAGAAATACAAAACATAAAAAATAAAGAAGCTATAAAATATGTACATTTAGGAGGAACAGAAATACTAATAAAAGCTTGTTTCAGAGAAGGAATAGATACGCCCATTGAAATATATTTAGCAGATGATAGAATAAAACATCCTATAGAAAAAAGTGTAATAAGTGCAGTTAAAGGAAATTTAATATACCAAAAATTTAAATTTATAATAAGTGCTAATTATACAGTAGCATTAACAGATACAAATATATGTTCAAAATATGAAGGAGAAGACAATTATGTCTGGTTGGACGTCTGGCTCATATGTTCTAGTTGGACGTCTGGCACATAATTGTCTTCTCCTTCATATTTTGAACATATATTTGTATCTGTTAATGCTACTGTATAATTAGCACTTATTATAAATTTAAATTTTTGGTATATTAAATTTTCTTTAACTGCACTTATTACACTTTTTTCTATAGGATGTTTTATTCTATCATCTGCTAAATATATTTCAATGGGCGTATCTATTCCTTCTCTGAAACAAGCTTTCATTAGTATTTCTGTTCCTCCTAAATGTACATATTTTATAGCTTCTTTATTTTTATGTTTTGTATTTCTTTATTTATTATTCGCTTGCTTAATATAGGTATATATGCTTTTCCGCTTGTATATTTACCGCCTATGATGTGTTCTTTTGACTAACTACATAGTATTCTTCTTTCTGCCTTTTTAAACCAGCTTTTTAGTATAGGTATGTCAAGTATTTTTTCAACACTTAAATCTAATTCTTTCCTTTTATTTGTTCAAAAGTGTATTATCAAATATAATTTTTTGTGTGATGATTCTTCATCTTCATAATTCTCTTTAGATATTATTTCGCTTTTACATTATATTTCTTCTTCTTCTATTTCATTATCTAGATTTTCTTCTCCATTTTCAGTTTCTATATCTGATACTTCATATATACTATCGTTTTCACTTAATTCATAGTCTATGTATTCTATTTGCATATATTCGTCATCATCTATAACTATTTCTGCAATTTGTTTTCTTTTTGGATTTTTAGGTAATTTACAGTCTTTAGCTATGTGTCATATCTTTCCGCAATTATAACATGTACATTGAGATATTTTCCTTTTAGGTCTATATGGTCTTTTCATTTTATAATTTTTTACATAATACCTTCGTCTTGGTTGTTTATATTTATACTTAGTTTTATTTTTTCTATAATTTTTATATCTTCTGAATTTTTATTTTTTATTTGTACACCCAAACTGTGGTGCCATTTTATTTCTACAACATGATAAATTTTTATTTAATACTTTTTTCATCTTTAATTTTTCTTTTTGGTTCTCACATAATTGTGCAAAGCATTGAGATAGAAATTTTATTCTAGCTCCTAAAGTATCTACCATACCTTCATTATTCCAATCCTTTATTATTTTTGTACTAAATGGTTCTGGTAATTTTGTAAAATATTATTTTCTTATTTCTTTTTACTGCCTAAATTGTATTTAGCTTTGTAATAATATTCTTTGAATGCACAAGTATATTCTTCTATATAACACATTTTACATATAGCTAATTTTGTCATAAGTTGTCTATTTATTATTTTTTCTCTATTTTGTTCTCTTATATCCGTGGTCATACCTCCAAATTCACTTCTTATTGCTGATTCATATTTGTCTAGTATATCTATATTTGTTGCTGATGGGGATCCATCCATTTTCTTATCATTTCTAAGTACTTCTAAACTTTCTGAGGGTAGATTTTCTATCCATAATTTTGTTGTTCCTACAAATGTTCTTTCTATGTATCTCGGTGTTTTTGTTGTTTCTATTTTTTTATCTATTAACTTTTTAGATATATTTTCTCATTCATAGTAATATAGCTTTATTTATGTCCTGTGACACAATCTAAATCTAAGAAATTATATTGTTCACTTATTGGTTTCGTATCCAATTTTTATTTAATCTACTGCTCCATATTGCATTATTTCTATCCTGATTGTTGATAACTTTCTCAGATAATAAGTTGGTGGTGTCCACCTAGGACTACTTCTATGACTATTTCGGGACTATTATCCGGGATTTTTACTCTTGACGTACTAGGTCTATTCATATCTCCCTGTGTTTATTTCTAATTTTTTTAGTTTATTTGTCCTGTTTCTAAGATTTCTCAGATATGTCTCACTTATGTCACTTATTTTCGATTTTTGGTCATTTTCATTTTCATCTATTTCATTTACTTCATTTATCTCAATATCTTCATTTAATTTTTGTTCCATTTCTTTTATTTCATTAGTTAATTCAAGCTCTTTATCTTTTTCCTTTTGTTTTTGCTTATTTTCATATAATAATTTTAACCTAGCTAATTCTTTTTCTAATTCACTTATCCTTGTATGTTTTATTTCTTCTAAATGTTGTACTTCTTGTTTTGCTTGTATTTTTATTTTTTCAATTTCTTTTGATTTGTCTATTTCTTCATTTCTTTTGTTATTCTTATCATAGCTGTTAAACTATCTTCTAATTTTGTCTGCTTTTTCTAACATTAAGTATATATTATTTCCTAGTTTTTTATATCTTCTTCCTAGATTTGAAAATATTATTTTTATTATCATTCCGTCTTGATTTTCATATGTTTTTTCGCTCTCACTGAATTCTTCTTTATTCATTATAATTTATGTATTATATTATGTCAGAACTCATATTCAAGACAATCTAATTCTAATTTTAACATAGATATATTTTTTCTTTGTGCTAGTATTGATTTATTACATACTTCTGCTAATATATTTTCTTCTAACCTTCTTTTTCTATGTTGTAATTCTTGTTCTTTTTCAGCTATTTTTTCCGTTATTTTTTCTATTAATTGTTGTTTATAAATTTCTTTGTTCATACTGTTTTTTAAAATAGCAAACATATTTGTATTCTGTGTTTGAAATTATATTTATTAAATGATCTTTTTCATTATTACATCCTTTAGTTAATTGTAATAGTTTATATTCCATACATAAAGGTTTTAATTTTTTCCATATTTTTCTAACCTTTTTATCTATCTTGGTTCTTTTTATTTTAGTATTTTTATTTTTATCCATCATAATTTTTTATATAATATTTTAAAAAGCTTACTTAATTTATCTGGATATTTAATCTTTTTTAACCTATAATTTCTACCATATCGCCTTAGCTAATATTCAGTCATATTTAATCTCCAATATCTAAATCATCATATAAATCATACATGTCATAATAAAGTTCATCCTGTATACTTTGTATAGTTAACGCAGTCCAACCTTGGGTTGTTAATTCTATTATCTCATATGTTACCAATTTATCATAAATTTCTCTTTTTATATCAGTACTCAGATCTTTTAATATATAGAATAGTAATATCTTATAGTTATCATCATCATCTATTAAATTTGTGCTCATTTTATTCGTTTTTGCTAAAATTTTTATTCCTTCCAACCTCTTAATGGATTAAACTTATTTATTATGAAATAATAATGATTTAATAATCATCTTGTCTAGTCACTACTACAACTTTCTTCTTTGGTTAGTTACCCTAACAGCGCCTCAACTTTGTTTACTTCCCCTAAACGGCCTTCTTGCCTACCGGTTTCAACATTAGGATGACATAGTCTGGGCATACTTATTCGAAGAATATTTCTGTAGCAAACCTTCTAAAGATGCTTATTAGAGCATTATTAAGTCATGATAAACAATTATAATCAACAAGAGATTTCCAGGAATAAATTTATTTAGCTACTCATAAATTTAAGAGTGTATACCTGATTTTGTAGATTTGTAGCTCCAGATTTCTCCATTGTTATTAGCTTAGTTAGTTAGCTAGCTCTGATACCAATTTTGGGGTGGAAGCGTAAAGAGAGAGAAGAGAGTAGTGGAAGAGATTTTGGAAGAGGTGTGTTTTATTTATGAAGGCAAATGCCCCTTATATAGACATATATAATGACTACAAGCAAAACAAGAAGTACAACATTTAGAAGAAATAAAAAATACAAGGATAAGTGAATTAGAAAAAGAATTAGCTAGGTTAAAATTATTATATGAAAATAAGCAAAAACAAAAGGAAAAAGATAAAGAGCTTGAATTAACTAATGAAATAAAAGAAATGGAACAAAATTAAATGAAGATATTGAGATAAATGAAGTAAATGAAATAGATGAAAATGAAAATGACCAAAAATCAGAAATAAGTGACATAAGTGAGACATATACAGAAATCTTAGAACAGACAAATAAACTAAAAAAATTAGAAATAAACACAGGAGATATGAATAGACCTAGTACGTCAAGAGTAAAAACCCCAGATAATAGTCGTAAGTTTCTGTGTACTTTATATATAGTTTCCTATAGCTTATTGGATAAAAGTGATTAATTCATTTGATATCTTTGTGTGTAAATTCTCAAACTATAGAAAGTAAATTACGGTCGGTGAATGGGAGTTTTGGTTTGGTGTGTTATTTCAAGATCGTGCCTTTCTCCAAAAGGTGATAAAATTTGGCAGCCTAGGGATGTAATTTTTGTTATTAAATAGCATCAGTAACTCTACTATTTATGACATGATTATAGTCATCGCATATTGCTTTGTCCCTCAACTGCTACCCATTTGTCTTGCTTGTTCAAAATTTGTTACTCTTTCATACTTCCTTTGCAATCAAGTAAATCTTGTTATCACTTAGAGATACCATTGGAGACATCACTATCTGAATTTAATTTTTATTATCATTCCGTTGCATGTCAAATGGCCTGAGTTCACCAAGAACTCACGTTCCCCTTCGCATTTCGAGAGAAAGCCGTAAAGGCTCAACTCCCTTTATCGAGTCAGCCGGCGAAACCGACGTACATGAATTTAAGTGAATGAAATTGAAGTGGCAGGACTCCCTTTATCGAGTCAGCCTAAGATTTGTTCATTCATATTCATATTTATATTATTGTTATTTTTGGGCCTAGCCCCCTTGTCGTCTTTGTTTTTCGCATTTATCATTTATTGTTATATGTTTAGTCTAAGACAGGTACAGAATAAATGGGTCAAAAAACCCAAAAAGGGTGGGTCCAAAATTCCGGTCAAGGCGAACAGAACCCGGATTTGGACCCAAATGTCTTTCCCTCTCTCTTATTTCTTGTTTATTTACTTGCTTTATGTTTTAGTTAGTTTTGAGTTAAGAAACTACAAACTCCACGTAAATGCCTCAAATGTTTTATCAACATAAAACCAATAAAAAATGTTGCAAATAACTCGCTTAGATAATAAGTTAATAATTTAACTCTTTACTATTCCAAATATTTTCCAAGTCAAATCCATTTTGCGCTAACTATGTTAGTTGCTGAAAAACCATTTTAAAACGGATGTTTTAGGTGCATAACACCTTCCTGAAACATTAATTTGAATCCCCAAACCCTTTAATTATTTTCAAACATTTTTCTATTAAGTTATTTGAAAACAATAGTTTTCTTAATTTTTCTTAAAAAAATAAGTGACGACTCTAAAAAAGTGAAAAACTCTCCAAAAAACAATAATTTCTCGTTTTTTGATAAAACAGAAATGACGACTTCCGCTGGGGAACTTGGAGAATTCTAACTTTAAAACTAAAGTTATTTGGCGATTTGTGATAAATTATTTACTTGTTTAGTCTACCTTAGTTTTAAATTTATTGCATTTCCATGACATTCTTCTGCCAAACGGCAAATAGTATGCATTAGGAAAACGAAAGTTATGTGGCTTTCCAAAACTTTCTTCATAAATACACAAGTATTCATTTGGAAGTATCAAACAAATAGTTGGAATGCGGTCATCCGACGTTGTTTTGTAGCTTCACGCCGATGATTGTCCGACTAGGGTAACCGTCAACTTGAAAACTATTTTAGTAAACCTAAGATAGAGCGAAACCTAAATTAAAAATTAAGCATTAGCCTAAGATGGATTAATACCCAAGGTGTATTAAGTCTTTTTAGTAGAAAATCGCTAAAATCGTGTCCAAGTTCTTCGACCTCACGACATATCATATTATTTGACATTTGAATGATGTACATGTGAAAACCAATTTGGGGTGGGGAAAACGTAACTAAGTTTCTATTTTGTAGATATGAACCGTTTTCCAAAGTTTGATATGGTCGTAGAGGCGCCACCTCAACTCACAATGTGGTATGACAATCTCGACGGGGATCACAAGAGAACCCTCAACAAATACGTGAGTGCATTAACAGAACTGATCAACATGAACGATTGGCCGAAACTTGTTGAGGTACTTACGGTATATTGGGATAGCCAAAGGATGGTGTTTTGATTTGGAACCGCCGAAATTACCCCGACTTTAGAGGATATCAGAGATTGTATAGACACGGTAGGTACTGGGATAGAAAGGAAAGCGAGAAAACAGGAAGACATCTTCATCCCTAATAAGCCTTTCGTAGAGGATATTGCAGACTGGTTCGGGTTGGGAAAAGACTTTGCCTACTGGTGCCAAGAATCCATGTGGCATTCACAGATATATATACCCAATTTGGATATGCAAGCTTCAACGCCACTTACAACCGAGAGTTCAAGGTCTCTTACAGAGAATAATAACGAGATTTGTCCTCTAGCATTTGCTGTGGAGTTATTGGGAACAATGGTCTTCCCTCATGGTCCAAGTTTGAGTATCAGTACCCGAGTTATAATACTCGCGCATACCTTGTTCAAAGGGTATGAGAACCAAGGGACACCAAAATACTACCATATAGCTTCGGTCATCCTGCCCGACATGTATAGAGCCTTGGGAAAGTGTAAAGAGGGACATCGATACTTCCAAGGATGCAACCTACTCCTTCAGTGGTGGATCCTCAGCCATTTAGCAAAGGGTGCCAGGACTCGGGAGCTGCATACTCTTGACAACAAGAATACCCTTAAGGATTTGAATGACTTGTTGTACTGGGCAATTATGAACAATCGGAGAACAAGGGGAAGATGGGCTCAAATTTTCTCCTAATTAAGAGAAGAGGATCTCCAGTGGATGCTTGACCATTTTATCTCCAAAGATGTCATCGTGGAAAGCCGTAGACAGATTGTGCTTCCTCTCCCAGGTATTCGGGGAATTCTCCCTTATGCACCCTTTCGAGTCTTGCGACAGTTCAGAAGGAGACAAACTTTACCCAAAGAAGCGTACTATGGAGCTTATGTATACGATATTGGAGATGAAGAGAAACCCCACTAGCATCACACATTAACTCAAATGGAATATTATAATCTGGAGAAATAATGATAAGAGCAAACACAAATTTTTCTTTTAGCTCGACGAATGCTTTAAGACGGGATTCATCAAAATAAAATTTACAATCTTTCTCTAGCAGTTGCACAACGGATGTGCAATTTTTGAAAAATCATTGATGATTCTCCGGTAAAAACCTTCATGCCCAAGAAAGCTTCTCATACCTTTTATAGAGATAGGTGGGGGAAGTTTCTCTATTACCTCTACTTTAGCTCGATCAACCTCTATGCCCTTTTCTGAAATGCGATGACCCAAAACAATTCCTTCTTTCACCATGAAGTGACGTCTTCCCCAGTTTAGTAGTAAATTGCAGTCTCCACATCTCTTAAGGACCTCAGATAAATAGTTCAAACAACGCCAAATGATTCACCAACCACAGAAAAGTCATCCATAAAAACTTCAATAGTATCTTCCACCATGTCGGAGAATATCTACATCATACATCTCTGAAATGTGGCGGGTGCATTGCACAACCCAAACGACATTCTCTTCAACGCAAAGTTCCCATATGGACAAGTAAAGGCGGTTTTCTCTTGATCTTCTGGTGCAATAGAAATCTGATTATACCCCGAATATCCATCAAGAAAATAGTACCACCCTTTTCCGGCAAGTCTATCCAACATCTGATCCATGAAGGGCATAGCAAAATGGTATTTTTCGGTCCATGCATTTAATTTACGGTAATCCATACATACACTCCATCTAGTAACCGGTCTCATTGGAATAGTTCATTTTTCTCATTGGGGACCACAGTCATTCCCCCTTTCTTAGATACACACTGAACAGGTCATACCCAACTACCATCGGCGATTAGATAGATTAATCTAGAATCTAATCGTTTAATGATTTCCTTCTCCACGACCTCTTGCATAGGTGTATTTAAGCGTCTCTGGTGCTCAATACTTGACTTATGATCGGGCATGAGTTGGATTTTATGAGAACAAATACCAAGAGGGATCCCAATAATGTCCGCAATAGTCCACCCAATAGCTCTTTTGAACATTTTTAGTACTTTCACCAAACTCTAAACTTGTTGTTCATTCAGATCTGATGCAATGATTACCGGCAAAGGGTAACCATTTCCTAAGAATTCATACCTGAGATGAGGTGGGAGAACTTTTAATTCTTACTTTAGAGCCTCCTCTATAGATGGTTTCGCGGGTGGAGACTCGCGATTTTTAATGTCTAACTCATATTTCTTCGGTTTAAACCGGACATCACCTCGATCAAGAGCCGCAACTAATGACCCATACTCTTCAATGCAATCGTTATCAAAATTCAATATCACTGCCGCTAATGCTTCGACACCTAGACGTTCTTCTATTTGTGTCTCAGATGACTCACCAACTTTGTAGGATATAACAGATACCGATTGGAGCTCACTACTCTGCCTCATGGACATACAAATGTTGAAGGTCACTTCTTCATTGTTCAATCGAAATTTCATCTGCCTCTTTTCCATATAAACTAAGGATCTACCCGTAGCAAGGATTGACCTCCAAGAATAATAGGAACTTCAAAATCGACTTCACAATCAAGAATAACAAAATCTGCCGGAAATATGAACGACTCCACTTTTACTAGCACATCGTGGAGTATCCCTATAGGTTTTTTTACTGTTCGATCGGCCATCAGTAGCCGCATCGCTGTGGGCTTTGGATCACCCAAACCCAACTTCTTTTAATCGAGAGGGGCATGAGATTTGTGCTTGCCCTTAGATCACATAATGCTTTCGCAAAATGTAATAACCCGATTGTACAAGGAATAGTGAACGCACCTGGATCTTTTTTCTTTTGTACTAGAGATCTTGTAGCAATTGCCCTACAATGCTGCATTCTATCATCATCCTCAAAAGTGACCGATCTTTTCTTTGTAACCAGATCTTTTATAAACTTGGCATAACGGGCATTTGTTTTAAAGCTTCTACCAAAGGAACATTGATAGAAAGCTGCTTCAACATTGTTATAAAACGCCGATATTTACCATCCTCGTTCTTTTTCATTAATATTTGAGGAAATGGGGGTGGTGGTCTAGGCATGGAAGTTACCTTTTTAGGCACTTCAACATATTTTCCAGTGTTGTCTTCTACTTCACCACTAACCTCTACCACTTTATTATTATCTTTTATCACATTTTCCTCATTAGACGGCATAGGTGGGTTAATGGATAGCTTACCACCGCGAGTAGTGATTGCCATACAGTGTCCATCATTTTTTTGATTTTGGACAGTGTTGCTAGGAAGAGTGACCGGTTGCCGTGTGTTCATAGTCGCAGATAATTGGGCCATTTGTAACTCAAGCTGCTTAATCGATATTGCATGTGTATCGACTTTCTGCCCAATACCCACTAAATCACTCTCAACTCTTTAGTGTTCTCATCACTAGCGTCGTACCTTCTCATCATTTTGTGAAACATATCCTAAACTCGCGCCATACTACCTCCACCATCCCTAGGAGTAACTTCACGATTTTGAGGAGGAACATAGGGACCATTCCTATAATTTCTGTTACCATAGTTACCCCTGTTGAAGTTGTTCTCGTGGTTGTAATTTCCATCTCGGACATAATGACCTTCACGGTTATAGTTACCATAGATCTGACCTTGGTTTCCCCGGCAACGACGCCAAAATTTGATATACTCAAACTTACTTCTCAAATAAGAAGTAAAGCGGTCGTATCAAGTAAAGAACCCAACTAATGAGGTTGGGATCGTTCCCACGAGGAAAATTGTTCAGACTTAACTTTATTCTGTTATTACTATTATTTATTCAATAATTTTCCTAGAAAACAAAAGACAAATAAAAGGGGGGTTTTTATTTCTAAATCAATGAAAGTAATTAACTAGATTAAAGTAAACAACTAATAGATTCAAATCTTGGAGTTTAATCAATTAATAAAAGTAACTAGGGCTTAAGTGTTCCACACAGGTTCCTAACTTGATAATTCTAACTATAACAATTCTTTCCTAGTATCTTGCATGTAAAGTGATAAGTTATGTATCTCTAAATCCTTGGTCCGGCATCTAGAAAATTTCACTCCGCACCTTGGTCCAGCTACGTGTGTTGTTATACTAACCGTTACCTTTACCTCATATTAAGCATTGTATTCGATATTTGACTAAGTTATTACCTCATACCAATCGACACTAGCCTATTAAATACTATACACTAAATCTATGTTGATAATTCTTTTCCTATTATCTACCTCCTTGATCCGGCAAGTAGCATTAAGGCGAGTTCTAACGTTGGCCATCCGTTAAAAAGACTTCTAAACGAAAGAATTATCAATACATGCAAGACACTATTCTAGAATTGCTATTTTAGTTAGTTTTTACCTCATTATTCACCCATGGTTCCCACAACCCTAGTTATGGAGTATAGTTACCCATGGTCATAATCATACTATTCATATATTTAATATAAGAATTCATGCATTTACTTTGATGAGAAAGAATAAAATCCAGAAATTTACTTGATTAATCAACAAAAGCACCAACAATCAATTCCAGAAAAAGTGTAACAATTGCTGAAATTAATTCTTCAATACTTGAACAAGAGAACTAAAGATTATCAAAAAGTCTAAGTATCAAAAAGTCTACTATCAAGGAGTTTATTATCAAAGAATCTAATCCCATAAACGAGGTTTTTCAAACAATTTATAATAAAAACAAAAACCTAATAAAAAAGGATTCTATTTACTGAAAATCTGTAAAAACGCGTCCAAGTCGACGGACCTCGTGACGGACCATTGTAGTCACGATGGGCCGTCATGGCCTCTGTCATCCCATACTTCAAAAATTCTTCAGTTGCTTTCTTCATTACCCTCAACGGAAGGTATGACGGACCGTTTCAAGTATGATGGTCCATCGAGGGTCTCCGTTCCATAATACTTAAACTTCTTGGAATTTGGGTACTGGGACTACTCTCTTATCATTGCGACGAACCAGCAGGACGGACCGTCGTGGGTATGACAGTCCGTCGTGGACTTCCGTAATCCCACACTAAGTTAGACTTCCCCATCTTCCTTCAGCAGCTTCACTACGATGCCATCTACGGACCGTTACAGGCTCGACGGACCGTCATAAGCTCCGTAGGTGGTCTCTTCTGCATTTTTTCGCTCAAAACTTCCGCGTTCAAATTTGGACAGATTTCCTGCAAATAAGGAGAAACATACATAAGAATCAATACAAAAAGGATTTTGGACACACACTAAACTTAGGGAAAAAATATTAAAAATACCGTGAAACAACGGTATATTAATCATACTCAATTTTCTTGTAGTCTACATATTTCTTATTTTGTCATCGAAAAGGTATTTATCTTTTTTTTGATAATCAAGTTATTGTTGTAAGCAAATGTTGAATTTGGAAATGAAGTTTAAGTATTTCGATTTTGAATAGATGAACTACATGTCAATAGATACACTAGTTTTTAAACCAAAAATGAATACACCGATATAGAATAAAATGAATACATTGTTGTTATACACACAAATGAATACGTTGTATACAACTATACTTGTATTCCTAAATTAACTTTTTATCTTTGATATATTACTTATATATCTAGATAAATTGTCTTCAGAAATCAACATTTTAATTTGTGCTTATATAATACTACAAGTATCTATGTGTATAAAAATTGATACATTTCAACATTGTTGTTAAGCAAAATATGGATGCATTATACAAACAACCAAAAAGATACAATTTGTGGGTATCAAACTGTATAAGTATGGATACATTAGACAAACGAGCAAAAAAAATACATTTTTTGGGTATCAAACTATACAAATACGAGATAAATATGTAATTAAAAAGTACTTGATGGATATAAAATCACAAAAATCGCTTTGTAGTGATGTAAAGTATCTTGAATTTCAATAATTTTTTTTTTTTGGGGGGGGGGGGACATGAAATATGTGATGTATATGTAACACCCCATAGCCAAAACAGACCAAAAAAAAGCTTTAACCAAAAAATATTTCCAGGTGCAACCAACGGTGGCATTGACGGACCATATCCTGACCCACGGTCCATCCTGCATAACCGTTGATGGGATCAGAAACTCCCAAAATTTTCATCCAAGAAAAATGGTTAAATCTTGGAAGATTGATGTAATTACGGTCCGCAGGTGAGACGACGGTACATCCTGCACAACCATCGATGGGATCAGAAACTCCCAAAAATTTTAGCTTAGAAAATTGGTTAAGTCTTGGACAACGGACGAACTTACGATTTGTAGGTCAGACGATAGTCCGTAGTTTGTGAGCGTCCATTGAATCCCCCATTCAACCACTCTATGACAAGAGCTACGGATGACTAGCACGATCCGTAGGTGGACAATTTGCAGACAGTTAAGAGGAAATGCAGTTGGGTCAACTTAAAATGGTCATAAATCTTAGCATAAAATGAATTAGGTGTCCTATGACCTACCCACATATAGATAATTGAATTTTGTTTCCATAGACACCGACCTTTCTAAAATCAGACCTCTGAGTTAAGAGTTATGCTCATTTTAGTAAAGTCCTAACGAACAGGCCCAATCGACGGACCCAACGACGGGGCGTCAATCAGACGACTGACCGTCAGTCTTGGCCGTCGTTTGGTCCGACAACAACTTACCCAGGGGTCTTTTCACCTTTTTCTACTTTGTTTGAACCTTAAGTTACGTCGTTTTGAACCTAAATAATCATACTTTAGTCATTTTAAGCCTAGAAACATAACTGAAACAAATCCAAGTCAAATCATTAAATCAAAACTTAGACAATTAGAAGTAAAACAACAGAAAAAAAGCTCAAGAACCCTAGTTCAGGAATTCCACAAGCTCCAGCAGTTCAAGCCCCGAAACTTAAAAGTATTTTTCCGTGGATTTCATCACCAGGCATTTAAGATTTCACTAATGGGTTCCTTTCACCCATTGGATCCCTTGTTTTATGTCAGATTCTTTATTCCCATATCACGATTAGATCTAGGGTTTCTAGAACTTCAAGAGAAATTCATGAGCTTATTAGTTATATGTTCCAAATCATATTATCATGTTATTATTCAGTTTATTGCATGAATTTCAGAACCCTAGCTATGTATTTCTTTAGTTTTTGAATTACACATGCTATGTAAGATAGTTCATACATTTCAGATATACATGCCTCAGTTATAAATGCATAATTACCAGATTAATTGTTGAATTCTTAGTTTGCATGTTCAGTTTCGAGCTATCTAGTATTTACAGAAATTCAAACATAATCAGTAAATTTACACAATTCATTGGGAGTAGCATAATACCAAGTTAGACTAGGGTTTAGCGTACCCAATAAGTCCCAGAACTACTAGCAAAGTAGGTGTAAGTCCCTTCTTTGGGTAATCAGTTTAGTGATCACACCATCATGCTTTTATACCTTTGGTAGGGTATATTGGGTCCGCTCGATGGGGCGTATACATCAGACTCCACAGTTAGCTCATGTGGTTTTATTATCGGTTATTAGTAGCTCCCGCAGATCAGTCAGACTCTCTACATTGACTATTTATCAGTATATTCAGTATTCATTTTTAGCATGTTATAAATTGGTCATTGCATCCAGTTAGCTCATAATTCAGTCTATCATGTCAGATTATTATACTTGCTTTTATGCTTGTTCAGTTATGTTTTATTTAAGCTTTACTCTATCCTACATGCTCTGTACCTTTCAAATACTGACGCATACATGCACTACATCTTCTCGTGATGTAGGTTCAGGTTCTCAGCATCTAGATCACGTATACATCAATTTTCGATCTCCAGTTCAGCAGATTCAGTTGTGAGTCCTCATTCTCCGACGACAACAATTATGAGTTTCATTTCACTCTTTAGTCATTTAATTTCAGTTTTTGCTAGATTTAGCTGGGGCTTGTTCCAGCATTTCTAGTCCAGTTTAGAGGCTTATTTTAGACATAGTTAGAATCAACTTAGTATTGAGTTAATATTTCCATTGTATTAAACTTATTGTTTTCAAATATCTCAGTTCTAGAATATGGGTGTTCCCCATCTTTTCAGATTTAATTATGATTTAGCTTCCGCATCAGTTTATTATCTTTAGTATGCTCACGATCATGCTAGCAGTGTTAGCTTGGGATTACTTGTGGTCCTAGGTTCCGTGTCCGCGTCTCCGGGGTAGCTCAGAGCGTGACAATATGAATATTGATAAAATAGTTTTTTTTGATGATGGTAAACATGGAAAAAAAGCACAAATATGTCTGCCATAATTATTTAGGCATTCAATTATAATTACTTTCCTATTTAATATTTATTTATTATATTAAATATATAAAAAATATTTATTTATATAGAATTAACTTTGCTATTTATAGTCTAATTATATCAATATAATATGAAAAAAATAAAACGTAACTATTTTTTTTTGAATATATATGAATGTTTGCCATATTCTTAAGTTTTTCCATGAAATGAGTCATCTAAAAGGTTTCTAATTAATTTTATCTTGGAAAAAAAGAAGAAGAAGAAATTTACTCTTCATTTCAAGAAGAGTGAGTTTAATATTCACCACACATTCAACTCTTCTTCTTTCGTTTCAAAGAGGACACAAGACCAAAAAAAAAAAAAAAAACAAGAACAAAAATTGGAAGAGGGAAAGTCTTTGTAATTCAATTAAACTTGCTTCCATTATTTACTTGTCATCAACTTTAGGTTTTTGTTTTTACATTTCACAATGTGATCTTAAATTGATGTTTCATGTTCTTTTATATTTTGATTACGTTGTTTGTATTAAGTTTGTTTTGATTTATTTAAGTCTATTGCTATTCTTAAATGATTATGTTTTATTATTATCTACAAATATATTTATTATTAATGTGTGGTTAGTTTAATTTTACCACATCGTAGAATTGATAAGTAAACTCATGCTTTGCTAAAAAATAACAATCTTAAAGTCTCTCTTTTACTTTTTAGTTTCTGGTCACTTTAAGAAAAGGAAAAATAAAGAGGTTGTTTTTGGCAAAAAATGTAGATCTGGTAATTTTTCAAAACAAGGTAAATCTGGTCGTTTTTACAAAAAATGTAAATCCAATCATTTCGTAATTATTTTTTTTTAAATAAATAAATATATGAAATGAGTATTGAAAGAAAAATATAAAATTTGCTATTTTTGGTTAGTAATTTAACTATTAGATAAAATTGACTATTTTGCAATCTTCTTTCAAAAGAGAACAATGCAGTCATTTTGTATGATACATAAATTTTACAAAATGGTCATTTCTGAAATTGTATTAATATAAAAAAATAAATTTAAATTAGTATATCACTACTTGTTTTAAGAAGGGGCTTAATTATTAGGAAAAATTACGTGGATAAGCAAACTTATACTATTTAATTAATCATCATAGCTATAGTTTGCTATAATTACCAATTGCGACTAACATTATACATTAATTACGTGGGCTGACTTTGAGTTTGTATAATTAGTTATGTTTGTATATGTATAATTCGCCAAGATATAGAAATTAATATGTATAATATACAATTTTTTAGCCTATATACATATACAATTCACTTCTCTCTCGCCTCTCTCCTCCCTCTCTCAATCTCGCTCGCCTCTCTCCTCCCTCACTCAATCTCGCTCGCCTCTCTCTTCCCTCTACCGATCTCGCTTGCCATTTATAAAAATATATATGTATAATATACAGTTATCTACAATTATATACATATAAATTTCACCTCTCTCCCACTTTCTGCCCTCTCTCTGCCCTCTCTACTCTCTCTCTTAATCTAGCTCTTCTCTCTCCTCTCTCCCACTCTTGCTTGCCTCTCTCCTCCCTCTCCCAATCTTTCTTGCCATACATACAATTACATATGTATAATATACAATTATCTAGCCAATGTACATATACAATTCACCTTTCTCCCACTCTTTTCCCGCTCTCTCTCACATCTCTCCTCTGTGTCCAGTCTCGCTCGCCTCTCTCCTCTAAACAACATGTAGCTACAAATTGTAATTATCAAATTATAGCTATGGAGAGTAATTAATTATTTTTAAGTGGCTATATGTGAAAGTTACCCAAATTATTATTATATAAAAAAAGTTCTGTTGTTATTATTAGCAAGTGGTGATACTAAATATCTATATTTGTTTTATTTTTATAAAAAATATTGATTAGCAATTTGCAAAATATAAAATAAAATAAAATCACTTTCTTGTCTATACGTTGCAACAAAATCATTTATTCATTTTTATCATTCTTAAATAAAATATGAGTAATTAATTATTAGTTTTTTATTATAAAAAAATAATAAAATTTTAATTATCACCATGAGTTCGGTTACGATCCTTGGTGTATATATATATTTTTTTAATTAAAAAAGGGTCTTGTGCGGTTACGATCCTAGGCCAATTATTTTTCTAAATA
The DNA here is from genome assembly GCA_027789145.1 of Solanum arcanum. Taxonomy (NCBI): domain Eukaryota; kingdom Viridiplantae; phylum Streptophyta; class Magnoliopsida; order Solanales; family Solanaceae; genus Solanum; species Solanum arcanum. The sequence continues at coordinate 6,239,528 of CM050940.1, forward strand.
GTAACTAATACAAATTTACATTTTATTCCAAAAATTATTTTTAGCCAAATATTAGTTAATAAAGCGACCGTGCTAAGATCATGAGACTCGGGGGGTGGGGGTGGGGAGTGCCTCATACCTTCCCTTCTGTCAATAGAATTTCTTACCCAAGCTCTGTTTTCGTAGACCAAAATTATTTTTAAAAAAAATTAGGATTCTCCAGGTGACTTGGAACACGTAAAAGAAAAACTCAATTCCAAGTGGTGACTCAAAAAAAATCATTTTTCTTTTACTTTTTTCTCTAAAAATAACCCGTCATACCCCTAACAAGATTAAAAAAGTGGAAGAGGTGTGACAATAGTTTAAGCCACACTTTTATCGAGTTGTTGTTGACATTAAATGTTGTAGTGTCATGCTACACTTTTTTTTTTCTTTTTCTAGATGCAACACCTAACAACATTCATCACCATCGATCTTCACTCATTCAAGATCCTTTTGTTGTTGAGATTGTGGTGAGCTCTTCACATCTGAAGGCTTGCTGCTTTTGCTTATGTATTTATTGTCTACATAGTTTGTATTTTGTTAGACATTTATATTTTGTTTGCTTATGTATTTATTGTCTACATAGTTTGTATTTTGTTAGACATTTATATTTTGTATAACTCTACTTCCGTCTTTAGATGCTCTTGTACCTTTAATACTAGGTTTGAGATTTGGTTCCTTATATACATTTCATATTCTTCAGCCCCTTTTGGGTCCTTTTTGTGTATTTTATTCCTTTTAAAATTTATCTATGATGGATGTGATTTATCATCTTTATTCTTTTTTTCTTATGTTATCATGAGTTCAACTTGACTACTAGGGTTTATAGTAAGCGCCATCAAGATGCGATTTCCGGTCTTGGCATTTATAAAAAGAATTTTCCAAATGTTTATAAAAGTAGAAATTATAGAAATCTATATATTATATGCATATAGAATATATATTTTAGAAGAAATGGAAAAATTGACTTACAATGATTTTTAAAATATTCCTAATTTTATAAAATAATTATTACAACGTTATGTAAAATTTAAAAAACTTAAAAATTAATTAGAATGTGAAAGGTCAAAATTGGGTGTAAACAAGCCTCCGCTGTTTTTGGAATTTTTGAAGCATTATGTCATAGACTTAGACTTTAACTAACGCTTTGTGCGGCACTTGATTACTTACTCATGACTCTTTCACGATGTTTTAAACTCAAGAAAAAAATCAGAAACAACAATCACATTCCAGCTAACATTTCTATTTTAAACAGAACATTGTTAAAAAAGCAATCTAAAACCTTTTTAAACTTAAATCTTTAAGAGAATGAAGAAATATACAAGACTTTTTGGATTGCTTAGAGAATGCTTTACACTTGCTTGCTTCAGTTTCAAATGAGAGACAATTTATTTATACTACTCTCCTAGGGGATAAAGTATAAATAAAAATTACTTTACAAGTCCCTACATATTTGGAATCGAGTCCCGCTACTTGTATTTCCTACAAGCTAGATAATTCTAAAGCCTTACAAGAATTCTTCTTGTTTATTCGTCCACAAACCTCTCTAAGACTCTAGATCCTTTCCAATTAGGCTAGTTCATTTATACTTTAATTTTATACCTAAGTGGGATGACGAAGTGGCGGTCCATACGCTCTCCCCACTTGATGCTGCTATGACTACGGAGCATTGCTGCTACATGGAAAACTGAGTCTCGTCTTCACCATGAGCAACTCCGCACATGAGAGTTGGTGGTGCATTGAATATCTTGATGTGGGTGTTACATGGAATTGAACTCAATCCTAACTTTGTTTGTGCGGTCTTGGTCATGATGATAGTGTCCGTACCCGTGTCGATCATAGAATGAGTGGGTAGTACATTGATTGTAATGTCTACATATTGTGCATCGTATTCATTCGACCTCTTTCATGGCTTCTCTATAGTTAGCTCTACATTGTCCAATCAAGTCCAACTGCGTCATATCTAAACCTTGCCCTGACACTTGTTTATCTTTTTCCTTCCATTCCCATAATATGATATCAAGGTTCTTCAGTTCAGGGAATTTTTTAAAGCCATACTACCCGCTGCATATGCATCAACTGTTTCTCCTTGTAGCCTCTGCCTTCCTCTCTGTATAGCTATGACGCCCAAACTTCTTGGCATCAGAAATATAATTGTCATGATTCATGGGATGTGGCTGCTTCTCCTTGATTTTTTTCCACGATCTCTCCACCCTTGGTCACGAATACCTCTCATATCCTCTCTTCTGGATCTGTCAGGGTTTTCATGCCTAAAGTATGTCAAATCTTCATCTTGCATGATACCTTCATCAGTAGTCTTGACCTGTCACCATTCTAAATCCTTCATGGACCATTTTTCAGCCCATCCATGAAGTGGAAGAACATATTTTCATCTATGAGTGTTGGAATCTTGAGCATGAGCTGCCTATCTGCTTCAGCTCCCTAAACTTATGCTTCGCCTCATAAATGATGTTGTTAAAAAAGAAAGCCTTCTTGAACTCCACTCGAAATTTCTCCCATGTGTTGATAGTGCAAATCCCCTTCCCTATTTTTGACTCATTTCACCTCTACCATAACATGTCCATCGTTGATAGGTACAACACCGCAATGTAGATCTTTCTCTTATCACTCTTGACCTTGTTGCACTTAAATTAATTCTTCAATTGCAACAGGATATTCTCTACCTCCTATGCATAACAAATCCCGTTGAGCATTGTTTGTTTGGGAGCTTAAATATTGGCCTCCTATCTCCATTAGGTATTGAAGATCATCAAGCTTCCATTCTTCCTTTGAGAGTTTCCATATCAACCTTCGATGTTTCAATTGTGCTTAATGCCTATTTGAGTCAACTTTTCAATGATGTGATGTTTCCTTCATCTCACAATCTACATGTTTACGTGAATTTAACTCGTTGTGGACGTTGTCATTCCTTTCGAGGGTGAAGTCCTTGAGAGTCTTAAAATTGTCGTCGACCTTGTTCAAGCGCTTGCCTAAGATCTACATAACACGCCTCACCGTGTAAACCCTTGCGATCCTCTCTACTCCAGGCGTGGCGTTAATGGGCTCCTCCCCACATTACTTATTAATAGCTTCAGTGATTGAGGGTCGAGCAATAATTCCTACTTACTGTTAAGGTTCTTTCATTCTTTTCAGTGCCTCTTTCCATCAGCCGACCTGATGTTGGTGGTGCTAGTAGTGTTGATGTTTCCCTAGTTATCCATTCCCTTAGAAATAATCTGGCTATGATAGCACTTTTTCGCGAACTCGGACTTTGAGTAACTCTTCGTGTGACAGATGACAACTTTGTGAAGGATACAATCTTATAAGCTCAAGTATATCTTTCCAAACATAAATCAATAAGACAATGAAGAAAGAAATAAGAGAGTTTGTAATAAGGATTTTTGTATTGATTGGAGAATTCTTTGCACTTGTTTTGTTGAGTTTCAAATGATATCCCTTCTGTTTATATTACTCTTCTAAGGGTAAAGTATAAACAAAAATTTACTACACAAGTTTTGTATATTTACAATCTAGTACCTCTAGAATTCTCTACAAGTCTAGAGAATTGTAAAACCTTCCAAGAATTCTTCTTAAGTGTTCTACTGTCTTCCAAAAGCCTCTCCAAGAATCCATATCATTTTCCCTTAAGAATATATCTCTTATTCTTTGATTTTATACCTATGTGGGATGACAAAGTGGCATCATGACAATTATCTAATATTTCATTGAAGTTTGTGACAACTTCCTATGTGATATGGTCATGTGACACTTTTTTTTGAAAATTGATATAACCATTGAGTGAAAATTTGATTAGAAAAACAAAAAAATATACAAAAGATCATCCCAAAATCCAAAGCCCAACAAAAAATTATAAAAAATAAAAAATTAAGAAAATCAAACAGACAAACAAAACAAGAAACACAAACAAAAAATTGGAATTAGAGAGGCACTAGATGCTTCTAGTGACAAATTCGACAATCAAAACATCAGAGAAGGTGTCGGAGATATAAGAGAGTTGAAAAATGCCACAGTGAGGTGTGACCAAACCAATTAATCTTATCCTCTACACTTGTTGAAAAGAAATCGATGCTTGTTCACCATGTCATATTAACTCCCCCAGGTAATTTTATCATCAATAACTAGTTTTCCTATCTTGGATGTATTCTTTACTGGGTTCTGTCTTACAAGATTGATTAATTTCACCATCTATGTTTAAGTACTTCAAAGTCTAATTCATTAATTTTTACAGAAGGTGATTTCAGGAAATCTAGATCTACACCCATCAAGAGCCTTAAAACTCATTTTTTGTTTTATCTGGTAAGTATAACTCCAATATCTCTATTGTTGTATCATATCAACTTACTTGAATTGTTGTCGATGGAAAATCGATGAGATTGTATGAAAAAAAGTAAAATTATAGATTTTTACTTCTATCTAGACATCACACATTTTTTATTTCAGCAAATATTAAATTAAAAGAAAGAAACCTTGTTTTTTCTATATCTTACACTTGACAAAAAATCTTCAAAAAGATTTAATGATCTTTCCTATCTTTATGAGTAAAAACTAAAAAAATTGATTCGGGCCACTATAGCGGGATCATGGGTCCGATTAGACCGCTAGCTCCATAAGACATTGTAAATGTAGAAAAATCCCTAAAATCACCCATAATCACACAAGAAAGATTTTTTAAGAAGAAAAGAGTGATCGAGGGAAAATTTCAGTAGGGTTTCATGAGGAATGTTCGTAAATGTGAGCAATATGATTCTCTACTTTTGTAGTTCGCTTATTAGGTCTTATAAAAACATATGTGGTTCAATGGAATTGTTTGAATTCATTCTAAGGTGAAGACCTTCAGTTGTTCATAAAAGAGGAAATTCATGATTTTATTTATCATAATGTGTTAGAGTAATCACAAGATTGATAATCCTTGAAAGATTAATAGTGGGGAAATGACGTGGTTAGCCTAATGTTTTGGATTATAATATAATTTTGAATATTTAGTCCATTTGTGATTGATTCGGTATTGTATTAATATTTTAGATCAATAACTAGCTAAAGGCCTCACAAAAGGAGTCAAAGTTTGCAATGAAACTTCAAGAGTTGCTTGGTGCTCAGGTAGGCTCGATTTTCTCAATTTAATAGTTAGGCTTGTATTAAATTTCATAATATTCTTGTAGATAGACAAGAGGTTTCATGCATAGACCTTTGTGCATGCTGGAAGGATAAACGTTATTGTTATTACTGTTCATGTGGAAAGATAATGAATGAGGGTTAGGTTTTATAGTTCATGATTGTTAACCTTGAATTTTCTTTTTGTTGGTTTGGTGGTGATTTTAAGGTTAAGTATAATGAAATTGTTGAGTAATAGCCATTTGTAGGACTTCTGATAATACGGAGGAACTGAATCAATGGGAAGAGTATCGATTGATGGACTAGAGAGGTATTTTCCTGTTGATGTATGTGTAGTAATAATGGGGTCCAATATTGGAATATTGATATGTATATGTATATATGTATGTGTGTGTTAATATTGATTGTTCCATATTAAATGTTTGTGTAATGCATGTTCACAAATTAAAAGAAGAATGTGAAATGACTTCATGTTTATAATCTAATGCAATGAACTGGTTTAATTTACACATGGATTCAAGTGGTTGTTCATCGTGATTTTGTGTGTGCATGTTGTTTGTGATTGGTAATTTTCTCGGGTACCACACTAGTAAATAGTACTAATGGTTGACTCGAGTATCACAGTAATAAAAAATCCTAATTGTTAGCTTAGATACCATATCTGGTATGTAATAATAATGGTTGACTTGGATACCACACCGATATAGTATCAGTTTGTGTTTGGGTCTCATGAGAGAACTAGGTTTGATTATTGTGTTATATTTGTCATGTGTTGGTCCATAAATGGTTGTGTTTGTGTTTAATGTTGGAATTATTCTTAAATAGATCATATTTTCATGTCAAACTACAAATGATGTCTTATGAACTCTTGAGTGGTCTAGGTTACTTGAAAGTTGAGTTGGACTCATATATGGATTTATGTGTGATCACGTTGGACACATTAGATTTGGGGTTAATGGTTCTCCTATCAAGGTGTTAGTGTAGGTGCATGTATGAAAAGTGGGTTGGATCGTGACAATTTGGTATCTGATCCCACAAGTGTGATCATGTGCAACGTTAAGTTAGGGGTTAATGGATCATGACAATTTGTTATTAGAGTCCATATTGGATTATCATGCTATAAATCATTTTAGAAACTTGTATCACTTCTTCACTCCTTTGATGGAGCGTCTCTTGTCATATGAGGTTACTCCAATTGTATCTTGGGATTCCTACTGATTTCTCTGTGAGGTAAACTAGATTCCATTGTTACAACTGAAGAGACTCAAGCAAGGAAATATTAGAATCAGGAAGATTCCAATTCGTATATGGCATTAAGAGTCATGTGAATGATTGGATGATCAGTTTGTGGTCATTAATTATATGAATAATGGGTAATGAACTTGACTTTTGATAACAATATAACATAATGATTGTTACTTTTTGCATTTTATTTCCTTAATTTTTGCATGCGCGGTACTTAAATTGATTATGTATGATGAATTAATGATAAATTTCTATATGATTTACTCAACATGTTTTGGTATAGTCCAGTCCTATAATTTTATGGTTATGTTATTGATTGGAAGTGCCGTGTTAAACTGGCAAAACCTTACCATTGGTACAGATGATAAGGGAAAAAGATGAATTGTGACCATGGGGAAACTCTAATTTCAGAACATTTGGTATTGTTTGAGAACTGTAAAGATGATTATTTTCTGATATGACAGTGAGAATATGATATAATGCACTACTTTCTATTGTTATTCATATTTATTTTGTTAGAAGGTGGTCTTAGGTGCCTAATATATGTTGCTATATATGATCTTGGGGTTTGTGTTGAATCTATGATGCATATATCTAGGATACGTATGTATTAGATTGATCATGGGATTATATTTTTAATAGTTATGTGTTTCAATAGTTGGTAGGGATAAGGAAATGGAAAACAATTCTTACTTTAGAAAATTTATGGTATGAACTCCACAAGCTGCAAAGCGCGATTGGGCCACTATAGTGGGAGTTTTTCTGTAATGAACGTAGCCGTGGTAGTGGTGTGTCAATCTCTATAGTGGAAACGGTAGGTAAATTTTGAATTTCCCCCCTATTGGCATTACATTTCCAAATAATTAAAATCTTCAGTTTGAGTTCGTATCAGTGTGAAATAACATAAATGCGCCATAAAAAATGTGCTATTCAGAGAGGACCGGAATTCTCAGAGAGGACCGGAATTCCACCCTTGATGCATGTAGGGTACTCAGTCTTAGTTGCTGGGTTTGGTTCTTCAAGTTGATCATTTAATTCAAAACGTGTTAGTAGAATCTCATGATTCATCGATTTTGATGTTTCAAATTTTGAGGCAACTCTATGTTGGCCTAGATTGATGGGGGACACAGTGGAGTAAGTGTCCAAGTGTTAAAATTGTCAGCAGGTAGAATATCAGACTAGATGCCTACATAGTTTTCTTCAAGAGATTCCCATTCTTGAATGAAAGAAGAAAATAATAGCCATGGACTTCGTGGTGGGTCTTCCTAAGGCTTTAGAGAAGTATGATTCAATTTGCACCATTGGAATCATTTCTTAACATTGTGAGATCTCTCATACAAAAACACTTACCACTTTAGTATGAATGCAACATCCTATGAGACACTTTATGCTAGGGGATATAGATTTCTCATTGGGTTGTTTGAAGCATGTGAGGTGAAGCCTCTATGCAATGACTTGATAAAGGAAGCTTAGAACAAAGGGAGCAGTATTTAAACTAAGTTGTTGGCAACTCAAAGTAGAAACAAGGAGTAAACAGATTACAATGTATGGGATATGGCATTTCAGGTTGGTGAACATGTTTTATTGAATGTGCCACCAATGAAAGGTGTGATGAGCATCTATAAGAAAGGTAAGCGTAGCCCTTAACATATTGGGTTATTTGAGGTTCTTGACAATGTGGGGCAGTAGTGTATATAGATTTATATTCCATTCAGTGTTCCATGTACCCGTGCTGGTACCACGGGATGGGAAGTATATTATCAAGTGAGACTTAATGGTGCTATACAAGGATCTACAATATGAAGAAGAGTTAGTTGCTATGCTTTATTATGATGTCCAAAAGTTAAGAGTAGATGAAATTAGATTGGTAAAGTTTCTATAGAAGCATCATATAGTTGATTAAGCTACTTTAGAAATCAAGGAGGACCTACAGGATAAACAATCTCATTTGTTTGAGGAGTCAAGCACTAATTTCTACTTGACTTAGCCAAGTTGTTTCTTGTGTGATCGCTCGAGCGATGAGTAAATTAGTATCTATTGTAGTAATCCATCATGTCATTACGAGTAAGATAAATAGTCCGTCCAGGATGCTATAGTGGGGTAAGTTGTTGTAAATGTAGGAAAAAACCCTAAAATTTCCCATATTCATCCAAGAACATTTTGGATAATAAAAAACAGGTGATCTAAGGTGAATTTAATAGTTTTGATGAGGAATTTTCATAAAGGTTAGCAATTTTATGGCCTACTTTTGTAGTTCAAGTTTTAGGCATTAGAGAAGATATTTGTGACCGGGGGTTGGTGGTTCTGGTTGTGGTGGTTGAATTCATCCTAAGGTAGAAAAAATGTGACTGTTGAGGATTTTAGGGTGTAACACCTGTAGTTCTTAAAAAATGCAACTATTGATTTTGTTCACCATAAGGAATTAGTGTAACCATGATGTTGGTAATCTTATGTGAATAAATAGTGGGAAATACCTAGATTAGATGGAAAATCATGAGGTTGGCCTAAAATCTAGAATTATGATATAATTTGAAAATATTTAGGCCATTTGTGATTGATTTTGTAATGTATTATTATTTTACGCCAAAAATAAGCTAAAAACATCACAAAAGGAGAAAAATTTCATTATCAATTTTTTGTAGAATTTGCTTTGCCCTAAGTAGGCTAGTTTTTTTTTTTTTTTTTAAAAAGAATAGTTAGAACTATATTCAATTTCATAATATTCTTGTAGATGGACGGGAGATTTCGTGCATAGTCTTTCAGGCATGGAGTCTGAATGGATAAAGGTTGTAGTTATTGCTACTAAGGTGAGGAAAGATAATGTCTTAGGGTTAGGTTTTCTAGTTCTTGATTGTTAACCATGAGTTTTCTTGTTGGTGTAGTTTGGTGGTGATCGTAGGTTAAGTGTTATGAAATTTCTAGTTATAGCCATTTATAAGACTTTTGGTAATTAAGGGAACTAAATATATGAGAAGAGTATTAATTCATGAGATTGCAGAGGCAATTTTCCAAGGAACGAATTTGTACTCGTATGCGTCTAGTATTGGGCTATTGACATATAAGTGCATTTAAGTATTTGTTTGTTCATATTGACTAATCCATGTGGAATGCACGTGTAATTGATGTTTAGGAAATAAATGTTGAATGTGAATTTACTTCATGTTGATAATCTCATAGAATAAACTTGTTTAATTTACTTGTGGCTTCAAGTGTGGTTTTTTACATACTTTGACTGAGATTGTGCATGTTATTTGTGATTGTTGGTTGACTAGAGTACCATGCCTCTATGAAATTATCATGATCCAAACTATACCTTAGACGTTACATGACATATATGACCCGAGAGGTCCTACACAAGAAACTTGACATGCATATAATACAATATAATATACAATAAGAGAGTATATTAAGACGTCTCATAGAATGAAAGACGGTTGTAACAAAAATGTGGAATCATAACTATGTTTTGACAAGATATTCTATGGAACATAAAAGCGGTTGGGTTGTTACCCATACATAACGTACAAAGTCTGAAAACTAAATACATAAGAATATGAGGACTCCATATTCTTCACAGGAAAGAAAACTACTAGCCACACGTGAGAGGATAAAGAGCGTCAAGCCCTACATTATGAGACAATGTAGGCACAAGTATACACGTACACAAAATGTACTATGTATGGGGAAAATATGCATAAACGTAGATATGATATCATAATAGGCTTAATACGTGTAATGCATAACCAATTAGATTATTCAAAACCTTAGGAAAAACTTAATCTAAGGAAAACATGAAACAAGGCCAATTCATTAGTATAAGGACATAAAGTAAATATTTAAGGAAATGTCATTCCCCAAGCCTACACCCTAGACATGGCTGGCACCCGAGAATTATTGCTGGTCCCAAGCGAATCCTTGGCGTGCTTACTTTCTCAACGAAAAACTTAAACATAAAAAATGTAACTCATGCTATAACTTAAGGAATAATAACTTAGCCAAATATCAACTCGAGTCTTACACATATTCGACTGAAATGAATAAGACTAATGAATATAACTATTTGTATATGAAGCCTCTAAAATAAATAGGGATGTCGGGACAAGACCTCCAATCATCCTAACAATGAAATACTGAAAGCAAGTGATAAAAAGATTCATTCAAAATGAAAGGAGGCTCACCAACTGACTTTGAGTGATCAACTGGATCAACGAGGCGCTGTATGCTGATCCTGGTTACCTGCTTTTGCATCATAGGACGATGCAGACTAACTGGTATCAATACACTGAATGTATGAGTATGTGAGTTGGAATGCTAAACACAACATAAGCTTTAAATTTATATTCAAGGAACACTTACCTTGGATATACTCAACTCATGAATAAATGAACTCAAAATGCAGTATAAAATAACAATTACAATCGAATTTATACAAAGAATTTAGAACAGTAAGTAACAACTCAATTTGTTAAAAATATACAATACCAAACTCAACTTTACTCATATATCAAAATAATATAGTTTCTATTGGAGTTTCTCTTATTGAAAACCATCACTATAAGCCTAAGTGGTGATACAACGTGTTGCCCACGCTGCCAGAACTGTCTATACTTTGTTGTCATATAGAGCGCCTTAACTATGTGGATCCACTAGTCTATGATAAAAATCACTTAAGGAGTCATCTAAATATTATGATCCTTTACTACCTCTGAAGTCTACATGGTTTATGGAGACGAAAAATTAATATGAACTAGCATCCCCATATCAGTGCTCAATACTACTCCCAAAATATACTTAGCTCATATGTTTTTAAAACAAACTTCTTTCTTTGGCTTGAGATAATTACTCAAAACTTAGCTTAAAAGCTCTCTTGAAAATCGGTGTTTCCCTTTGGTTGTTCAAATTTGAAAACATTTTTAAAATCTTGGGAATACATAGTTGCCATATAATTTTAAAGAAATGAACTTCAATGTTTACTCTTTACTCAACTTGCACTTTAAGTCCTAAAACAAAGTTAAAACATTTGGAAAAGGCTTCTTGAAAAGACTCTTAAAACATTCTAGACTTGGCTCTTAACTTCCCTTGATTTTGAATTTATAAATTCAAGGTTATGAGTCATGTTTCTTGATGATTTGTCAATGTTTATAAGTCCTTTAAAGTAGTTAGAATCAATGGAAAATGTTAGTACACTGTAGAAGGACTTAAATAGTCTTAACGACGAAAACCTAATGAAAAATGACGATTTAGGCACATACCTTGCACGTTGTGCCAGCCCCAACTTATTAGGGCTCATTTCAGCGCAATGGTAGTGCGCCGTGCCATCCCCTCAGACGCTACGGGGGGGGGGGGGTGTCGCACCAACCTCCCTTCAGGCAAAATTCTAACAAATTGTTTTTAGTCGTTTCTTTTATCTCATATTCACTTTAGATTTGTCACGACCCAAATTTTGGAATCCAGATCGCAACCGGCATCTTTGACCTCTTAGAGGTCGCAGACAAGCCTCATCTTGCATTCATCACATTCATCACATTCATCTTGTTAAATTTGCGAAAAATTTAAACTTTTAATATGTATGAAGTATACATAGACTTCATATAATTATTAACTAGATACATCATATACTAAGCTCAACATAAGAGAACAACCATCTAACATAAAGAATCAATTCGAAACTTAAGATGAATATATCATAAATAATTTACATAACATGGCCTTATTACAAATCTTCGAAATGAAGGTGCGAAAGAATTGCTAGGGATAACATCCACTAGCTATGTCTAAAACTAAGGCTAGACTAAATCTGTAGAATCCTCGAAACCATGAGGACCTACCAAATGGTTTGGAGAAACGCTGAAGTCCAAACCAGTCAACTTGTCCTCTGTCCTGCACCAATAGTACACCACTTGGGTGCATGCACACATACACACAAAACTATGCATGATCAATGAAAGCTCTTTCTAAGCAATACGCCATTTCTGGAAAGTCTAGTCATTAGACATTCCTAATTCGTTAGCTGTGAATTGTGGTATGAATATGATGTATTTTAATGCATTCAAAGCACACAACTCATTTTCTATATGATTAAAATATATTAGTATCATCAACATAATTTTAGAACAACTCGGGCGAAGATTTGAGATTTTGATCCTGTTAGGCTAAGAGCTCCTCATTGTACACTTAGATTATTTTTCAGTTTTTTTCTTGTTGTTGTTGTGTAGTTCAATAAATCCTTTGGTCCTATGTTTTACCTACAAGTACAATGATTTATTGTAGTCCCATACCCTTAATGAATCGATGTAAGTAATCAAGGACTAAGGAATTATTTCCTTACCTTATAGTGAGTCATTCTTTACACTATATTCATTAACTTTCATAGGTAATTCTCTATTGATCATGCCATTGATTTCATTATTTTCATGTTTTATATATTATTCATTTCATATACATGAGACTTTGGAATCATTGATGTAACATAAGACATCTCTATTGAGGGCCCAACATATGGGACCTCAACCATAGGACCTTCATTTAGTAAACACAGAGTCATCTTAATTCATTCATTCGTACTTCACATTATTCATTTAATTCATTCCTAGGCTGATGTAAACACCAACTATATAAAGGATGAAGTTTAAGACTCTCATCGGGGTCATGAAGTGCAATGACCAAGAATGACCTAATGTCATTACTTGAATCTGATTTCATCTCGTGATTGTCTTGCACAAACACTTTCGGTATGGTTCATTTAATTATATTTCATACATTGAGGAACTCCAACCTTAACGGACATAGATCATGTGAGCATAATGAAATCCTGTGTCTACCCCACACTGAAAAGAGGTGGAATCACTGGCCAAAGTGACCCAAAACATGCTAGCCTACATGGGAATTGAACCCCGCCAGATCCCTATATTGACAGTATAGGTTCGAAGCCTAGGAGATATAAGGAGACCCATACCCGGCATGCCGGACAGTCTCTTCTCATGAGAGTTACGTGAACCTCTGCCCTTCCCAAAATAAGGCATCACCCCTCATAGCTAGTCAATCGGTGCTCAGTATAAAGTTCCATTTCATTGAACTCATACTTCATGTAAGCTGACTTCTAGTATGAAAACATCATAGATCAGTAGATGATTTCTCATGTCATCATTAGTATTAAGTATACATCAGTCTCAATACTTTCATTAGATTGTACATAGAGACTGGTCTCTTCATTAGTTTTACACTCTCATAGGTGAGTATGTTTTGGTAACATCTACTTAGGCTCATTTGAGATTGCTCTCATCTTTCACATTAGCCTCTTATAATGTTGTCACCACATTCATTAACATTAGCACAATTTCTTTTCATAATTAATCACCTCTTCATGTGAATGTTCATTTCTTCTTTATCTTCTAGTATTAACTCAAGCATTATGTAGTCTTGGTTCTAGGTTGAGGTTTACTTACTCTATTGATGACGGGTCATCCTTACTTTACATTGATGAAATGTGAATTTTCTTTATATATCATCCTTTGTTGTTAATGAGACTGGCTCACACCTTCTAACACCTTCATATCGTGAGTATTCTTTTAACATAGTAGCTTAGGTGTAAGCGAGACTTGTCTCACTTTCTTTAGCACCCCATTCTGGTCATGTACTTACTTTAGACCCCTTTAATTATGTTATAACTTAGGTTACTTACTACTTTATTGTAGTAGATTCATTCATCGTTTATGGAAGATGAGAACTTCATTCAGTGAGTTTCATGAGTGCTTATGTCATTCTTTTAGAGCATGTTGGGAGTTGTACCAATGAGTGGAATGCCCTTGATTATGGGTTCATTGAATTAATTTAGAAGTTCTTATATTATCATTTGATACTGTAACTACACAAGATTGACAAATGATTAGTATTGGCCTCAACCTTTGTATATTGAACTACATAACCATTTTTGTTGGCCTGTGCCAATTCTACATATGTTCATATTTAAATTTAATATGTATGAAGCATTAGCCAATATTTTAATTATTTAACATAATATTATATCCATTTACATACATCAATTTTTGACAATGCATTATTATCCATTTTATTGGAATACGATTAGTATTGGCATAAACATTTGGGCATAGATTTCATAACCATATTTGTTGGCATAAGCCAATTTTCATGTGCAACATCTTAAGTTTTTATACATTAAACATTAGACAATCTTTTACTTATTTAGAGATAACATTATAGCCAATTCCCTATTAAATTTTGAACATGTTTTTGTTAGCCATTTTATTGACATAAGGCAAACATTCACTCAAATTATGATTTCACGGAGATCCTTTTTAGCTAACCTTATAACATACTTTAGGCATAACATTTTTTTAAACATCTTGGATACCATCATATTAGCATTTGATGAATATATCATATTTATAACGTCATATTAACAGAAAGTATGCACAACAGACCGTAACATCTTAATACGTAATATTTTCGGACATATCTTTAACATAGTATCATTCTTTTAATTCACACTTAGCATCAAATGAGTCCAATTAATAGATTCATTCAATTATTATTTAATCAAATACACATTAAGATCATCCAGCACAACATACCAACAACATAATTTCTAACCTATTCAACATTGAAATCGCAACAAGGATACTAGGGAAAGGAGTTCGACAAGAATGACGGGAAACAACCATAGTTTTAAAGATCTTTGAATCATTCGAAAGAAAGTGCTATTGGAGAAAGAAGTCCAGGAGAAAAACCCATACCTTAGGTAGAACTTAATCTACGAAGACCACCTTGAACGAACCTTGAGGAAACCTCGAAGAAACCTTGAAAATCATCTAAGAAATTTTCTATTTTTTTTCTTGCGTTTTGTTCACTGTTTTTCTCATTCTTATTTCTGGTTTTAGTCGTGTATTTTTTTGAGTTTGAACGTGATTTTTAGGTTTAGGAACTGACCTTGACTTATTATACTTAGGGTTTAATTAGTTAATTAAATAAATTAATTAACTAATTACTAAAAAAACTCTCCTAAGTTGAGTAAACATAGGAGAACCTAACACTTAGTCAAATCTAGAAATTTGTGTTGACTATGGTTTTGGTCAGCATTTGAATTTATATTAATCAATTAAATCCTTAATTAAATTAATTTATGTACCTAGGGTAAGTACTAAAGTACCCTCAAGTCATTAGAACCAAATTATCCCTTTTGGACCATCCTAGGTTAAGTACTAGAATGTTTCTTGAGTTGTACTAGGTTAGTGTAAGAATTTCGGTTTGACCCCTTTAATTTAATTAATTAAATGTATAATTTAATTAATTAAGTGATCTAGGGTAATTAATAAATTACTCTTAAGTCGTTATAACCATAACTAATCCTTTGAACCATCCTAGGTTAGGTACTATGTTGTCTTTTTCTTGTTTTAACCGAAATCTGGAAATTGTTTTGTGATATCCATTTTGCCCCTCTAAATTAATTAATTAAGTTTCTAAATTAATTAATTAATTATCCTGGGGTAATTAATAAAGTACCCTTAAGTCGTTAGTATCTTAACTAACTCTTTGGACCACCCTAGGTTAGGTACTAGGTTGTCCCTTTCTTGTCTTAACTAAAATATGAAAATTTCCTTTTTATTTTCGGTTTTAGCCCTTTTAAATTTATTGATTAATTTTATAAATTAATTAATTAGATAACCTAGGGGAATTAATAAAGTACCCCTTAGTTTATAGACCATAATTAACCTTTTGGACCATCCTAGGTTAGGTAGTAGGTTGTCTCTTTAACTAGTACTAGGTTAATGTCAACCCTGTTTTTGTCCTAGGTTGTCGGGTGCACTAGTGGGTCCATTTCGGTTAGTCGTAGGTTAGTTATCTATTTGGGGCAGTAGGTTAGAGTCTAAACTTGGTTAGAAAATTAGGACCCACATGGAGTGGTCCCTTAAGCACGTTTTTGTCCCCTTAACTACCCTAACCTAATTCGGTTAGGGTGGTCCCCTCCTTTGGTGCTTCTTCACATGTCTTGCACATGTTCTTGCACATGGGTTGGTTATACTTTCTTAACTAACTATTATTCATGGTTCCTTCGGGAATGTTTACTTATTGTCCCAAGGATCCTCACTATGTCTTTGGGCACTGCTTACTCTACGTGATCATTTTAATTGATCATGTGACATGGTCTCTAGGCTTGACACTTGGATGCCTCATGCCTTTTTGTGAGTTAAAGGAAAAAGCATTTTAGTTTAGGGTATTCTTTGCAGGTACATTTCTAAAGAAGCTTGCATTATATTTTGCTTATTTGGGTATATATAGAAATTGGCTAACACCCCTTAGCCATTTTTCTATACTATGCCCAATATTTCCCAATATTGCCCATTGGAATGGCTATGTATCCCCAATACGTATTCTAACGGACTTACTTAATCTTCACTAGACATATGATATTCCGGAATGTTACATTATCCCCCCTTTAGGAACATTCATCCCCGAATGTCACTTACACATCATTTAAACAAAGAGGCTGATTTTCGAAAGTTACTTTATCACGCTTAAACTTTTCTCCTGTGCGAATATCTGATTCATACATATTTGGATGATGCATATCATTCAAGCTTATATGAATTCATATTTAACATCGAGGAACTTCCTTCTCAATCACACTTAAATTAATGCACATCACAAATCATGCAACATAGAAACAGGCCTACGCTACAATAATACAACAACATAAAATTCGACATAACTTCGTTTTAACTCACATGGATCTATTATAAGAAATACGATTACGGACTTACCACAACAAATCCACTAAAGCACTTAAACTTAGAGTTTATTACAGATAAACTAGAATTAGGAAGAGTATATCTAACCTCTTAAATAAAATCTGGTTGGCCTTAAGATTTGAACCTAATGACAGCCAACTTAATTTGGAAAGGGACTTGCCGTTCTCTTTTCTCCTCTTTTTTTCTGTTCTCTAAAACCCTAACTTTTTTTCCAAAAGCGTATACTAAGTAATATCATTTTAGACCCCAATTAATTACCCAAAAACGAAATAAAACAATTAGGTAAGGGAAATGCCAGGCTACCCTTCTTTAATTAGGATTGGAAATTTTTTTATTTGAACAGCCCAACTTCGAATGGGCATATCTCACTCATAAAAACTCAAAATTGCACAAACTTGGTTACATTGTAAAGATTATTCCATGGTATTTCCTACGATATCTGGAACCACACCTAACCTATCCTGATCTAGAAGTTATGTTCGTTTGAAGTTGAGCAAAAATCCAACTTAAAAAATTTAACATGTTTTCCAAATTTTTATATTCTATTGGAAATGGCTATTTACAATTCTTTAACTTTTTCCTAGTTATTTCAATTTGAAAGATGTTATAGGAAATCATAGTTATTTTGTGGGATATTAGATTTAACCGACAATAGACGCTGTGAGACATAAGTAACTCCCACAATGAAAAAGGGATCTAATTACCAAGGTAGAATGATGTATCATATCATCAAGGCTGTATGGATCCACTAGAGCTAGGTTATATAAGACAGTCTTACAGGGGCATGTAGTTTGGGACTAGAGAGTGTTACTAGATACTACCCTGTTTTAGCCTTCACCTTAAAGTCCTATTTCTGCTAAGTTTAATCCAAATGGATTTAGATAAAGTCAGTTATCAAAGTATAAGATTAGGAACGTAATGATCGTAATACCAATCAAAATAATAAAGTCGTATAAGAGTAGCTTCTTTCAAAACCATGATTTAATAATTCTATTCATATAAAGAATTACCTTCTTAAGCATCAAAAAAGACGATTTCCTTTTAAAATTGTGAGAAAAACTTTAACAATTCATAGATACTTAAATTAAAATCATCCTTAAATCATAAATTCATCCTTTCATAAAAATGCACAAAATATCACATCAATTAATGATCATTGTCCATAGTTCGTAGGTAATATTTAAAGCATAAAACATGGGTCAATATAAAATCATTTGTACATCATGTAATTAGGTTTAATAATGCAAAATAAGATAGAACAAAATCAATTGAATCATAATAAAAAGGATTCACGAAGATTTACATAAAACCTTAATTGAATTGGAAATTGGAGTTCTTTAGGGACCCAATGGATGAAAAAGGAATCCATTGGTGAATTCCCCCGACCATGATAATCAAAGCACAAAAAGCAATGGATATTGAGGTCTCCTTTGAAAGTCTAGCTCTTCACCTTGAAGGTTAAGAGAGATTAGGGAATTTTAAGTGAATGGAAGAAATTAGGCTTAGTTTGTAAGAGTAAAAAAGGTTATACGGAAGTTATAGGTCCAAAAAAGGGTTTAGGTTTCGGTGGGTAGAAAATGACCAAAACACCCTCAATTTAGAAATTTTAGGAAGTTACTTACGATTTCGACATGTGGTCCATAAACCTTTCTACGACAGATACTATTCAATCGTTTAATCACTTACTGGGGCCTAAAATCTTGGGAAATTTCTACGAGCCAGTTATACGAGTTGTCAGCTAGTCTACAGTCCATAGACCTTACCCTTTGTCCTCAACTTTGAGTCCAAAATTTTGCTAAGTCTGAATCAACTCTAAGGGCACTTCCTATGGCCTGTAAATCATCCTACGACCCATCCTGCTCAATTGTAGACCCACCTTTGAAAACTCAAATTTTCCTAAATATCAACTTAGTTCCTACGAACTCTATCTACGACTCATAGATGCTCTTTCTAACTGTAGATGGGTCTAATGGGTTTGAAGAAATACCAAACAAATGAAAGCTTTCCTTTCAAATTTGACTTTCCAACTTTGGTGTTACAGGAATACTAATGGTTGGTTGAGTACCATAGCGATACATAATACTAATGGGTCGCTCAAATGCCACGCCTAGTATGTACTTATAATGGTTTGCTCGGATACCATTCCAGTACAATATGTGAGTTCCATGAGAGACTGCGTTTATTTATTATGTTATATTTGTGACATTTTAGTCCATGAGTGGTCGGGTTTGTGTTTAAATATTAGGATGGTTCTTGCATATACCATATTTACATGTTAATTACTTTGGAGGAATTGTAAGGGTCCTTGTTAAATGAAAAAGGTGAGATGGACTCAAAAATGAATTTGTGTGTGATCATATGGGACATGCTTAATCTCAAGGTTAAGTTTGGGGTTGAGTGTTTCCCTATATAAGTATTAGAGTAAGTGTCCGCACGGTTTGGTGAGTTAGGTTGTTAAACTAATAAAAATAAATTCTAGAAACTAGATCAATAATCTCTATCTAAGTTACTGTTTAAATTTTAGCGAGAATTAGTTGTTTGACCTTGTTTATTATTATCCCCTGATAGAATGAACTTCAAAGAGACTAATACCACAAACTATGGAAATAAGGTAAAGATGTATGATAAATGAGTAAATATCACATAGTTGCATGTTGAAACAATACAAAATAAACCACTTAAATTAAGTAGTAGTCAATTACTATTGTTCACCTATATCTTACTTAGTGGCATATTTAACAGTTTATATGAAGTAACTTTAGGTAGGTCATTAATTGATTAACTATTTTCCAGGTCTTCATGATGCAACCTATGTGGTAAATGAACATTGACGTAAAGTTATTTTTTTTATTTGAGTAAGTCTTAAATGAGGCAAGCTCATTTTAAACAGTTCATGGTTCTCTTTGCTAAAAGTGGAATATCTTAAAAATTCTCTATCATGTATATACCTGTGAAATGAACAGATAAGTTGGCAAAAAAAATTGGTCAGTGTGTTGCCTTTCCTAAGAGTGTTGTTTTAACTGAATTGGGTCGTCCCCCGTAACTATGTTTACAACTTCAACCTTCTGCATAACACTATTGAGAACTTTCTATCTTCTTTTCTTTATATAGAGCATAACAAGTTAGTCATACGAATATAACCTCTATCTCTACAAAACTAAAACCATTCTCTAAATGTTACTACTGTTACTACTTCAGTAATAAGATTTTTGAAATCAATAATTCTCATTCCTTTCACCCCTAAAATAATTCGCTCACTATTTTTTATACAAATAGCAGCAACACTAGGACCAGGGTTACCCCCTGGATGCATTATCTCTGTGGCATATAAACTATCTACTAGAAGGGATTTCTCTCACAATCATATGTCATTAAATTTCTTTTCATTCTTCCAAAAATCGTAACATATGAGGCCATTTAATAGATAAATTTTACAATAAAGGGAAGTTTAAGAAGAAAAAATTATGATTGGAATAATTTATCTCATGAATTACCTTCTCATAAGGGTACTACCCACCATGAAGATAAGTGTTTCTTATCTGTCATATAAACCATAATATCATAACATGCACTATAACCATCATAGACCTAACCTTTAGGCAGATTCTTTGTCAAAAGGGACCTTGACATGAGAAAATATTGAAGTTGTAAAATTTCCTTTTTAGAAGGCCTCTTTTTCACTTTTTATGATTTCTTTTTAGTGGGAATTATTAATTTTTATTTAATCCTACATATAGAGAACTAATAATTATTTGAGAGTATTTTTTATCTTCTTATGTTGTATATGTCAATTTTATTCACCATGAATCAGAAAAAAATATTTAATATGCATTAAATTCTTAGTGAATTTGGATAAGGGGTGGGTGGGTGACCCATGCCTCCTTAGCCTTCATCTATATAATAAATAAATGATGTTTAATGTTCTTCATCCAATAATAATTTTCTACCTACTAAAATATATTTTTTTACTCAACTATTTTCTTTATTTTTATATGCTATAAGTCTTCATAAGTCATCCCCTTCCCCCTCTACTCTCACACAAACCATCATTAGCTTTTATATAAAAAAACACATTTTTTACTTCTTGAGATTTTCTTGCTCCAGGCTCCATTATATAAAACTACTAAATATAATTTTGTATAAATCTAACATGAGGGGTAATAATTGGGATATAATATAAGAAGTTTCAAAATTAATAAATTTAAAAGTGTTGTAACTCCTAGATTAGGTTTGATCTCTTAATTATCAAAATTATCATTGAAAATCTCTTGACAAACTTTTACATAAGACATGACTAATTTGAATTACTTTCTTGAATTGTTTTCTATGAATTTTATAGTTTCTTATCGGAAAATCTCAAATGATCAATCTTTCGTGATCATCAACACCTCAAACACCATTTATGCGATTCCAAATCAAGTTACCATAATCAAAATGGTAACCAACAAAAAATTTATGATTCGTTCAGTCAACGGTACTATTATGTAAAATATACTCATAAAATAATAAATATGACAAGGCAAAAAGTTTAAATGTTTCGATCCAATCACAAATATAATTGTTATAAAAAATCAAGTCATTCTTGTGGCTCTACAACAATTGTTGATACATACGCTAGCCCAGCAACTGGTGGTAAAAGGGGAAGAAGAGTTTGTTGGCTAAGATGAGCTTGCTGAAAGGATCATAGCATTTGTTGATTATCATTTTGAGTCATGATAGTCAGATTAACAATTACAGGAATGATAGTTGGAGGATTGATGATCTCTAAAGATTTATAATTTAGAAAATATTTAGGAAAGCAATCCAAATTAGTCATGTCAACATCATTCAAGAGAATTTAAATTATCATTTTCATAATTCAGAGACTCTAAGCCTGATCTATAATCTACAACATTTTTTACTTAAAAATTTTGAAGCTTCCTACAACTCTGTGTATATCACAATTGTTATCACCCATATCAGATCGAGATAAAATTACATCTAGTTAACTACAAAATAAATGAAGTACAAAGCAAGAAAATATTAGAAAATAAAAAATTTTCATATAAAAAAAAGAAGTTAATTATGTTTTGTGTGAGAGGGGAGAGGGAGAAGAGGGATAACTTATAAAGAACAATAACATAAAAGAACAATGAAAATAAAGGAACTCAAAAGGGTAATCAACCCACCATCACTCATCCACACTCACTTAGAATTTAATGTATATTATTTTTTTGTTGTTTTGGTTTGATAAAAATATGTTATGTTGATACGAAGGAAAATACTTTTCATTTTTTTGTTACTCAAAACTTTTGATAAATTAGTTTTTTCAAAGATTGAAAAATATGACTTCTATGCTAATAAAAAAAATCTTCATAACTGATGTATGCTATCTTTTTCCTACCCTCAAAACACATCCAGCAATCAATCCCCCCCCACCCTACGCCTTACCTTCACCCTCTAGCATCCCCATAGTTTCCATATCCATTACCCCACACCTTACCTTCCACCCTTTAAACTGATAAAGTTTTTCTTGAAAACATTTTCCTTCATTCCAAATACAACACAAAATTCATGTTTTTTCGTCATGGATTACTGGATTAATTATTTTTATGTGTCGGTAATCATGATGATGATAATTAAACTTCTATATATGAATTTTGTGTTGCATATGGTCTAAGGTTTGACTCTTATATATCTTCATAGAAAATTCAGCTGAGTAAAAGGCATCAACTATATAAAGATTCATTGATACTATAGTGAATGTGGGAATAAAAGAGATCCTAGATGGGTTTAGGACACGATCACATGTCGTAATTGAGAAAAAAGTTGATGCTGCTACAAGATCAAATGCTAATACAAGATTGACTCATGGCTTTATTAATTCTCTGTTGCCTTGTCTTTTGGATTCCTCCAAACCTAACCAGTTATGAGTTTAACTACCTTTTCTCCATAACTAAAAAGGGAGTTAAACTCATACCTGGTAAGGGTTTGGAGGAAGACAAAAGACAAGGCTGCAGAGAATTGATAAGGCCATGAGTCAATCTTGTAGTAGCATTTGATCTTGTATCTGCATCAACTTCTTTCTCAATTACGACACGTGATTGTGCCCTAAATCCATCTAGGATCTCTTTTCTCCCAACATTCACGATAGTATAAATGAATCTTTTTATAGTTGCTGCCTTTTGTTCAGGTGAATTTTCCATGAAGATGTATGAGAGTCAAACCTTAGACCATCTACCACACAAAATTCATATATACAAGTATAATTGTCATCATCACGATTATAGATACATAAAAATAATTAAGTCAATAATCCATTAAGAAAAAAACTTGAGATTTTGTTGTGTTTGGTTCAAAGGAAAAGGTTTTCTAGAAAAACTCTGACTGTAAAGGGTGGAAGGTAAGGTGTGGATTGGTGGAGATGGAAGCTATGGTGGTGCCTGAGGGTTAAGGTAAGGTTTAGGGTGGTGGAGATCGATGTCCAGATGTATTGTAGAATAGGAAAAGATAATAAACATCAGTTATGAAGATTTCTTTTATTAGCAGAGAAGTCATTTTTTCAATATTAAAAAAAAGTTATCAAAAGTTCTGAGTAACTATAAGATTGAAACTTATTTTCATACTTATAAACCGCACCCTTGAAACCATGTTTAAGTTTTATAAATAGTTCCCTCCAACTATTTTGGATCCATTTTTTCCTCCATTAAATCATAATGAAACCAAATTCTTGACTCATATTTCCTCCGAACATAGCCCACGCCATAATATTTTTCTCTATTCATCCTCTTCTTTCTCGAAAAAGCATGTCTTCACTATTACGATTCAAAATCTCAAGTCTTGATCACACCTATATCATTCCACCATAGGGTAAGTTGATACGCTTAAACTTACTTTTCAAATAAGAAGTAAAGCGGTCGTGTCAAGTAAATAACCCAACTAATGAGGTTAGGATCGTTCCCACAAAGAAAATAGTTTAGACTTAACTTCAATATATTATTACTATTGTTTAGTCAATTATTTTGCTTGGAAAGCAAAAATGTTAAAAGGGGGGTTTTCTATTTCTAAATAAATGAAATAACTAGCGAAATTAAAAGAGACAACTAACAGCTTCAAATGTTGGAGTTTAATCAATTAATCAAAGTAACTAGGTTTTACGTGTTCCCCACAGGTTCATGACTTGATAATTCTAACTATAACAATTCTTTCCTAGTATCTTGCATGCAAAGTGATAAGTTATGTATTTCTAAATTCTTGGTCCGGCATCTAGATCACTCCGCACCTTGGTCTGGCTACGTGTGTTGCTATACTAACCCTTACCTTTACCTCATATTAAGCATCCTATTCGATATTTGACTAAGCTATCCTCGTACCAATCAATACTAGCCTATTAGATAGTATACACTAAATATATGTTGATAATTCTTTTCCTATTATCTACCTCCTTGGTCCGGCAAGTAGCATTAAGGCCAGTTCTAACGTTGGCCATCCGTTAAAAAGACTTCTAAGCGAAAGAATTATCAATACATGCAAGATACTATTCTAGAATTGTTAATTTAGTTAGGTTTTACATCATTATTCACCTATGGTTCCCACAACCCTAGTTATGGAGTTGAGCTACCCATAGTCATAATCACAATTTTCAAATATGTAATATAAGAATTCATGCACTTACTTCAATGAGAAATAATAATATCCAAAAGTTCACTTGATTAATCAGCAAAAGTCACCAACAATCAATTACAAGAGTCTAAAAAATATTCAAGAGTCCAACAAAGAGTCTAAAAATATTCAAGAGTCTCAAAAATAGTCCAAAAAATAATCAATAGTCTAACCTCAAAAACGAGGTTTTTCGAACTATTTATAAAAAAGAAAAACCTAAATAAATAAGGACTCTATTTGATGGAACTCTGTCAAAACACGGCTGGGTTGACAGACGTCGCGACGGATCGTCGTGGTCACAACGGACCGTCATAGATTCCGTCGTCCCATACTTGTGCAATTTCTTATGCTTCTCTCTTTATTACCCTCGACGGCAGGTATGAAGGATCGTCACAGGCACAACGATCCGTCGAGGGTCTCTGTTCCAAAACACTTGAACTCTTGGAATTTGGGTACTGGGACTACTTCTCTGATCTTCATGACGAACTAGCAAGACGGACCGTCATGGCTACGACGATCCGTCACGCACTCCGTAACCCTACACTTGGGCAGAATTCCCCATCTTCCTTCAGCTGCTGCACTACGATGACACCTATGGACCGACACGAGCACGACGAACCGTCACAAGCTCCGTAGGTGGTACTTTTCTGTATTTCTTGCTCAAAAATCTCCGCATTCATCTTTTAGACAGATTTCCCACAAGTAAAGAGAAACTTACATTAAAATTAGTACAAAAAGGATTTTGGACACACTAAAATTAAGGAAAAAGTATTAAAAATACCGTGAAACCACGGTATATCAACACCCTAATTTTAAATTCGTTGTTTGTCCTCAAGCGATGCACCATGACTCAATACAAAATCTTTGTACAGTAGTATCCATGTTTTATTTTTCACAATCATTTGTCTATCAATCCCAATCAGTCTCATCATGTTTATGCATGCTATCACTATTAGGCTTGAATTATGTGGAATCAGATCGTGACACAGACTCACCATGCACTAACATCTATCCTCTTCAATCGCTTACCGAGGAGCTAATATTTCCGGTATTGCAAATAATGTCCTCACTTCAAAACAAAATCCTCATTTTTCACAAAATAATTTCAGTTTGAGTATAAGGATTACTTTCAACACTCACTCTCAGAATAAATTCACACTCATTCATACATATTTCCATAAGCTTGCCCTTATTTTCACTGCTTTAAGTTCGCTATACAACTTTTAGGATCACGATAGGACTTTCTTAGCTTGTAACATGGGCTCAGGGTTAGGTAGGGTATATTTAGGTATACATTAGTGACTTGTTTCCCTCCTTGACATATCGGCTAAACATACCTCTTTTCCTCATTTTATTTCTCCCAATTTCCCATATTCTTTTACCTTACTATTTTCCCTTCTTCTTAATTTGTGTAATTGACTCTCTTCTTTTCTTGAATTTTTTTTTAATTTTTTTTATTTCACTTTTCTTTCTACTAATTCTTGAGTCACTTTACTTTTGTTCTTTCTCTCTCTTTGTTCTTTCAACCCCACTTTCCAGAGCATTCCTCCTAATAGCCACCCTCAACTCATGACTTTGCCATGAGTCGAAGTACACAATACCCAAATTTGGTTAGGTCCATAAAAAGGGTTGTTTACTGCATTAGCCACCCTCAACTTATGCTTTTGGCATAAGCTGAGGTGCACATGTCAAAGGAGGGACCAGAGCCAACACATCATTCTTATAAAAGATTAGTTGGGGTGAAAAAGAAAGGTCTTGTTTAAGCTCAACATTTGGATCAAAGAAGGATTCATTTCATTTGGTTTTCTTTTATTTAGGCTAAAAATTGGCTATATTGAACAGGGCCTATGATCCTTTCCTAATTGTCTATTACAGCTTAATTTTAGTAGGACTAACCAGACAAGTTCTAGCTCAGTACAAATAGTGGACTATTCAAATCTTCCTCACACTCACTTGACATCTCATTACTCTACCAGATTATCAGACACCTAGTTCGAATTTTTGACTTAGGGTCATGCGTTGGTGTACCTCTATGTCATGCTTAGAGCCACACATTTATCAATTACTATGCCTAGTCATGCATCATTTTCATTTTATCAGGATATCATTTTAGCCATCATGCTTTAGAAATAAACTATGTACACAAGATATAGACATGTCGGTTCAAAAGAAAAATAATTAGTCTCTTGGGGAAAAAGACACAGGCAAGAAAACCCTAAAAGAGGACAGTGAATTGGGCTACTCAAACTTCACCCTAGCACTCACTTTCCATTTACCCCACCCCCAACAAATAGACATGCCATTGTCCTCAATGCATAAAAATATTGCAATACAAGAGTGGTAGGTGAAGCAAGCTGGTGTGTCCGGTTCCCCAGAATCCGCTACCTATGTAATCTGGACACCCTGAGTAGTGTCCACAGCATCAACAACACTATCATTAGTTCCTCCCGCTATCTCCACATTTCTGGAGCTACACGCCCCAAAAACTAATTGTACTGCTCTCATCTGACGCGCCTCCTTATTAGCAAGCGAGGCTCTCCTTGTAGCCTCCATCTCATGAGGCTC
Source organism: Solanum arcanum (assembly GCA_027789145.1). NCBI lineage: Eukaryota > Viridiplantae > Streptophyta > Magnoliopsida > Solanales > Solanaceae > Solanum > Solanum arcanum. Next base: position 6,266,899 of record CM050940.1, read on the forward strand.
ATTCTTCCGTGCTCGAGCCTTATCCTCTTCTCGACCCATACGCCTCTTGGCATGCTCTCGAGGGGGAGGTGGTGGAATCTCAGAAGTTGCGAATAAGGCCGCCATAACTGTGTCTTCAGCAGGCTCTGCAGAAAGGGCCTCAGACTCAAAAACCCTGGCCACTAAGATTATGTCGATGTCTGTGCGAAGACTGTCGACCGCAATCTCAAGGGTTGATACATCCACCTGAGGGGATGGTCGGGATAACACCCGCAACTCAAAAGCGTCCAAGCGCTGATGAACCTCAGCGATCTTCTGCTCTATGCGCTGGACCATTCTCCGCTCCAAGCGCTCTTCTGCCTCAAAAATAGACCTCTGCATCCAAGGCTGGATGTGATTCAAAAGTGTATCCATTTGTGCCTCTAATTTCTTGAACCTAGCAAGCGGGACCAGAGCGGGGAAAGGGGGAGATCGGGGCAGTGCTACTACCCGGGATAGACTCGATCGGGGTAGTGTCAGTGGAAGCCGCCTGCGTAGCCGTGCGGTCTTGTGCTACCATATCAGCCAGAATGTCACCAAGTGGAGGCAACTCTGGATAAGGCCCTCTGCGTGGATCCAACTCATTGGCCTCATCCGTTCTGAGACCGATATCAACAGTGCCCAGTGGGGTCTAGAGCTGATCAATGTTCCATATAGGCACACCTGCGGACCTGCATAGAGAAAATATCATTCACATGAAAGGGTAAGTAGTTGTGACCTCAAAAGCCCTCTCGTGCATGACCGCCTGTAGAAGCCAAGCAAAATCCACCTCAAACCCGGCTATCATCGCCACCATCAGTACTGCTCGATCCCATGTGACTATATTATCCGAGGCTGTGGGGGAAAGGCAGTGGCGGACAATCAACCACAAAAACTTTGCCGTGAAGGTCAGGTTAGCCTTTTTGATGGCTCCTTTCAGCTTGGTCACCCAGTCAGCACCCTCTCTATGAACGGACAAGTGCAGGGCCATCCACCTCTTGGTGGTCTCTCTCAGCGATGGCTCACGCAGGAATTGGCAATCTTTGACAATTTTCCACCGATAGTCAAACTCAGTGGTGAGAGGGGTCTGGTTGGCATCAACATCCTCGCCGTATAAATACCGGCGGATGGCAGACAAGGACATATCAACCTGAATGCCACGTACTCAGACCTGCTCCAGTGGAGCCTGTTTGGTCGGGGCATCCTGCCTATCAATCTGTGATCTGAGAGTCGCTACGTAGGAGGCGTTGAACTCTCGAACCAACTCTTCACTATGACGTCCCAACGGACGTGCTGTCCACTCCAGTCGATGTCTGGTGAAGAGATTGTGGATCTCTGGCATCGTCGGGAGACTTCCCGTAAGGACCCACCGCTCCAATGTAAGTGTCCATGTCATGACTCCTTTGTCATTTAGGAACTTTGCATCGGAATAGACCTTATACTGACCATCGACACACCACCGGTTGCGCTGGTCGGTAACCGGGGTGAGAGCACTAGTTGGTGAAGTGGGTGTGGATTCTAAACTGTCAGCCTCATCAGACGAGGAAGACTGTGCAGCAGCGGCGGGTGCAAGAACCTCAGCAGATCCGGAGGATTCCTCCGACCACGAAACTCCTAAGGAGCCAGACGCTCCTTTTTTATATTAGTAGCTGAACCAGAAGGTGTGCCGGTCAGTGTGCACTCCTCATCAGACTGGGAGGCAGTAAATACGCCGGACACCACCTTTTTGGGTGTGGCTCTGGCAGCACGTGCAGCTCGGGATGGGGTGGAAGTGCCTGGGGGCACGTACTTGGGGTCACGCTCACATTAGATCGAATGACCAGGCGGGCAGACGGGGCGACATACTTCGATCGCCCGCGTGAGTAGACTCGATCTTGTTTTGGTGCCATAATAGATAGTACCTGTAAAGAATCATTATTAGTACTAGAAGTAGAAAACAAGACAAGCAAAATGACACAAAATAAATAAAAGAGTTAAGATGTAATGACATTTCTATATTAACAGTGAAACACGACGGACCAGGTGACGGCTCGTCGTTAGTACGATGCACCGTCATGGGGTCCGTCATGTCTTACTTAAACTATGTGTATGTAGAGAACCCTGAAGAAAAGTCTCTAACAAGTATGACGGTATATATAGGACGGACTATTGCGACAATTACAGTCCGTCGTCGATGTCTGTCGTGGGACACTTGGAAAAAAAATGGAGACCCTTAGGAGATGGGTCTATGACCGTCATGACGGTTATGCAGGACAGACCGTCAAGGGTATGATTGTCCGTTGTAGATGTCCGTTGGTAAACACTTAGGAAAAGTGAGAGACCTTAAGAAGTAGGGTCTCTGACCGTCATAACGATTATGCAGGACGAACCATCACGTGAATGACGGTCCTTAGCATGTGTCCGTAGGATGACACTTAGAAAAAGTGAGAGACCCTGAGGAACAGGGTCTCTGACAACCAGAACGGTTTCGCAGGACGGACCATCGTTGGAATGACGGTCCGTCGCATGTGTCCGTAGGAGGACACTTGGAAAAAGTGAGAGACCTTAGGATCAGGGTCTCTAACAACCAGAACGGTTGTGCATGACGGACTGTTGTGGGAACGACGGTCCGTCGCATGTGTACGTTGGTGGACACTTGGAGAAAATTGGTCAGTGGGGTGTTAGGGATGTTGGAGCGGACCCAATGATGGTCAGTCGTGGGTACGACGGTCCATCATCGGGGTCTCATTCTGTCATTCAGTGACAGAACTTGGGATTCCCATTCATACCCTATGACCTAAATGAAATTGTTAGTGTTTTAACCTACATTTGTCTAACCCAAATACCTAGTAAACTAGCAATGCTAAAGCACCTATTTATAGGGTTTTAACACGGCAATTTTAAGGATTCTCAACCTAGGTCAGACGAAATTTGTATTAAAGAATGAACCCATCAATAAGAACTAGACTAATACTTATTGATAAAAAAAAATGCAAAGTAAAAGGGTAGAATTCAGACACATACCTTAGAATATGAGAAAAACAAGCGAGGAAGGTACTTGGTGATCAAGTAGAGACCGAAAACGGCAGCTCCGACTAGTAGATAATGAATTTTAAGAATTGGGGAATTTAGGGGAAAATGATCGGTTGTAAGAGAGGGGGTTATGAATTATGGAAGTTGAAAAGGCAGGGAAATGGGAGAAATAGGTAAGGAATGGGGTGAAATAAAGGGGGTGGGGTTATTAAATGTTAAGAATTTGTGAAAAAACCCAGCCGGGTCGGGTCGGGTACGCTTCATTAATGACGCGATGAGTCCACGACGACGGTCCATCATTGGTTTCGTCGCGTGTGCCCTAGTTATGAAAGTAACAGAAGGACGTACCTTGCACGACGGATTCATGCGACGTTCCATTGCGGTTGTTATGGGTTGTCGATGTATCCATCAGTGACTGCTTCAGAGTGATTTTCTACAGAATTTCCAAGTGATGTGTCTGCAAATTTAAAACCCATTAGTAGAAAATGCGACCATTACTAAAAAGAAAAAAACTATAAGTATTGGGTTTCTCCCAACAAGCGCCTGATTTAACGTCGCGGCACGACTGAGGACACTTCATTTCTCAGCCTTCATCAAGATGGTATGCCTCTATCACTTCATTTGCCGATGCAGTATGCCCAAGAAAGAGTTTTATTCGTTCTCCATTCACCTTAAAATGCACTCCCTCCTTGGTTTCTAACTCAACTATTCCATGAGGGAATACTTGGGTAATCAAGTAAGGGCCAGTCTGTTTGGACTTGAGCTTGGCCGGAAGCAAACGCAACCTAGAACTGTCTAAAAGCACCAAATCCCCAACCATAAACCCTAGTTTTTCACTTTTTAGTTCATTATCCTTCTTCATCTTTTCTTTGTGGGATATGGCAGATACCGATTGGAGCTCACCACTCTGCCTCATGGACCTACAAATGTTGAAGGTCGCTTCTTCATTGTTCAACCGAAATTTCATTTGCTTCTTTTCCATATCAACTAAGGCTCTACCCGTAGCAAGGAATGGCCTCTCAAGAATAATAGGCACTTCAAAATGGACTTCACAATCAAGAATAACAAAGTTTGCCGGAAATATGAACGACTCCACTTTTACTAGCACATCGTGAAGTATCCCTAAAGGCCTTTTCACTTTTCGATCAGCCATCGATACCGCATGGCAGTGGGCTTTGGGTCACCCAAACCCAACTTCTTGTAAATCGAGAGGGGCATGAGATTTATGCTTGCCCCTAGATCACATAATGCTTTAGCAAAATGTAATGACCCGACTGTACAAAGAATAGTGAACGCACCCGGATCTTCTTTCTTTTGTACAAGAGATCTCGTAGCAATAGCACTACAATGCTGCATTTTATCATCATCCTCGAAAGTAACCAATCTTTTCTTTGTAACCAGATTTTTTATAAACATGGCATAACCGGGCATTTGTTCTAGAGCTTCTACCAAAGGGACATTGATAGAAAGCTTCTTCAGCATTGTTATGAAACGTCGATATTTACCTTCCTCGGTCTTTTTCACTAATCTCTAAGGAAAGTGGGGTGGTGGTCTAGGCATGGGAATTACTTTTATAAGGACTTCTACATCTTTTCCAGTGCTATCTTCTGTTTCACCACTACCCTCTACCACATTATCATTATCCTTTCTCACTTTTTCCTCATTAGACGGCATAGGTGGGTAAATGGTTTGCTTACCACCCCGAGTAGTGATTGGCATACAGTGTGCATCATTTTTCGGATTTTGGATAGTGTTGCTAGGAAGAGTGCCCGGTTGCCTTGGGTTCACAGTCGCAGATAATTGGGCCATTTGCAACTCGATCTGCTTAATCGATATTGCATGTGTATCGACTTTTGCCCAATACTCGCTAAATCACTCCTTAACTCGTTAATGTGCTCATCACTAGCATCGAACCTCCTCATCGTTTTGTGCAACATATCCTCAACTCGCGCCATACTATCTCCACCATCCCTAAGAGTAACTTTACGATTTTGAGGAGGGACATAGGGCCCATTCCTATACTTTCTGTTACCGTAGTTACCCTTGTTGAAGTTGTTGTCGCGGTTGTAGTTTCATTCTCGGACATAATGACCCTCACGGTTATAGCTACGATAGATCCGACCTTGGTTCCCTTTACCTTGGCGCCAATCATCCTGATTTGAGCCTTGGGAACTCGGTCGGAAACACCCTGTCTATTTATTTACTGCATAGGAATCCTTCGCATAATAGCATTCATCATTAGGTGGTGGTGGTTTAGACAAGTAGTTAACTACATTTACCTTTTCTGCACCCCCAGTGATATGTTTCAATACCAACCCAAGCTTAGTTCTCCTCTGTGACATCTCTTCACTACGAAGGTGCTTCTCCTAGTATTTGACTTCCTAGTACTCCAAGATTTATTGTTCCGGGAGATTTACTCTAACTTTTCAGCAATCTCATCATAAGGACACTCCATAAGAACCACCCGCTATAGTATCCAACACCGCTTTATTATTATCGTCCTGTCCCCGATAGAAGTATTCCTTCAGTGACTCATCATCTATGCGGTGATTGGGTACGCTTCTCAAAAACGAGGAGAATCTATTCCAAGAACTACTAAATGACTCTCCTGGTTGTGCCACAAAGTTCTTCACTCTGTGTTTGTGGTTTAGCTTCTTGGAGATCGGGTAGTAGAGTGCAAAGAAAACATCCCTTAGTTGGTTCCAAGTGAAAATTGAGTTTTAAGGGAGCTCAATGAACCAAATAGCAGCCTCTCCCGTTAGTGAGAGAGGAAACACTCTTAGCCCTATTAAATCCAAGTCCAAGTCAGGCCTCCCTACACATCTTTTACATACTGCCCTTACCTTAGCTATATGGGCATGTGGATCCTCAGCAGGTTTCCGTGAAAACAAACCTCTGGCAGTGAGCATTTGCATCAGGCTACTAGTTACCACAACGGTGTGGCCTGGTGGTAAAGGGGGCAAGACAAGCAGCCCATCGGAGTTTGCTACATTGTCATAGCCTCTGTAGTATTCTTGGGGACGTGGAGCGAGATTGTGTCCCCTCTGTTGGTTTTCACCCAAAGCATCGGGTAACAACTGACCATGAACATCAACCGAAGCTGGGATGTTCTGGTTTGGATCATCATCATTAATTCCCAAGTTTTGATTTATGTTGCGTAGTGTACTCTCTAATTCATGATCATAGGGAAACAAGGGTTCTCAACCTCTTTGGTATTAGGCATACAAGGAAGATGGTTCTTCAAGAATCAAAAACAAAAAAACAAAGTAAAATCAAGAAAATATCAACTAAACTATAGTAATAAGTTTTAATTAGTCTAAAAGCTAATTTCCCTGGCAACGGCGCCAAAATTTGATACGCTAAAACTTACTTCTCAAATAAGAAGTAAAGCGGTCATGTCAAGTAAATAACCCAACTAATGAGGTTGGGATCGTTCCCACGAGGAAAATAGATTAGGCTTAACTTTAATCTATTATTACTATTGTTCAGTCAATTATTTCCTTGGAAAGAAAAAGTAATAAAAAGAGGGTTTTCGATTTCTAAATAAATGAAAATAACTAGCGAAATTAAAAGAGACAACTAACAACTTCAAATGTTGGATTTTAATCAATTAATCAAAGTAACTAGGGTTTACGTGTTCCCCACAGGTTCATAACTTGATAATTCTAACAATAACAATTCTTTCCTAGTATCTTGCATGCAAAGTGATAAGTTATGTATTTCTCAATCCTTGGTCCGGCATCTAGAAAATTTCACTCCGCACCGTTGTCCGGCTACGTGTGCTGCTATACTAACCCTTACCTTTACCTCATATTAAGCATCATATTCGATATTTGACTAAGTTATTACCTCGTACCAATCAATACTAGCCTATTAGATATTATACACTAAATATATGTTGATAATTCTTTTCCTATTATCTACCTCCTTGGTCCGGCAAGTCGCATTAAGGCCAGTTCTAACGTTGGCCATCCGTTAAAAAGACTTCTAAGCGAAAGAATTATCAATACATGCAAGATACTATTAAAGAATTGTTATTGTAGTTAGATTTTACCTCATTATTGTCACGACCCAAATCGGATCGCGACTGGCACCCATACTTACCCTCCTATGTGAGCGAACCAACCAATCTAAACCTTAACATTTCAATATAATATCAACAGAAAGTAATGCGGAAGACTTAAACTCATTAATAAAATCAATAACTATTATTATCCCCAAAATCTGGAAGTCATCACCACAAGAACATCTATAATCAAATGACTAAACTAAGAGTATTCTAAAAGCTAAAACAAGTAAAAGCTAGTCCATGCCGGAACATCAAGGCATCAAGACATGAAGAGGAAGACCCAGTCCAGGCTAGAAGCATTAGCTCACCCTGAAATCCGGTGTAATTGAAGACTGGCTAGAGTTACAGTTAAGTTGAAGACGACGGCACGTTTGCTGCACTCCACAAATAACAAAGAAGAAAACATAAAAGTACGGGTCAAGATTAACACGGCAGTCTTGAGTAGATATCATCGGCCAACTCAAAATAGGAAACAGTATATACCAAGTAATATCATAAAATCAACTATGATACTCAACATGTAGCAACAACAAGTACTATATCATTAACAATTTCCGTCAAGTTCACACATGAGGACTCAAGCCTCAATACCATACTCATTTGGGAATTAGATTCATTAAATTGAGTATATTAACATCTTTCAAGATTCATTATCTTTATTCCTCTTGTGTCGGTACGTGACACTCCGCTCCCTTACTACTATGTGTCAGAACGTGACACTCCGATCCCCTAATTCTACGTATCGGTTCGTGACACCCGATCCCCTAAATCTATGTGTCGGTTCGTGACACCCGATCCCCTAAATCTACGTGTCGGTTCGTGACACTCGATACCCTAAATCTACGTGTCAGTTCGTGACACCTGATCCCCTAAATCTACGTGTCGGTTCGTTACACCCGATCCCCTAAATCTACGTGTCGGTTCGTGACACCCGATCCCCTAATCTCATTCTATCAATTCATTAAGCCTTCTCTTATACCAAGGCATCATCAATCTCATTACTTTAGTTCATCAAGCCTTTTTTTGATACCAAGGCATCATCATTAACAAGAGATTGGGTTTTTTTATCAAGATTTGGGATTCAATAGCTTCATCATGCTTATTTCATCACAATCATATAATCACATTCATGCATGCATACAATTAAGCACATAGAAGGGTTTACAATACTTCCCAATACATATCATTCGCTATTAAGAGTTTACTATGAAAGCATAAAACCATAACCTACCTCCACCGAAGATTAGTGATCAAGCAAGCAAATTTTCTCCAAAGCTTTGTGCTTTCCCCTTCTCGATCGACCCTCTCTCTCTCTTCTTGTTCTTTCTATTTTCTTTATTCAAACCCTCTTTCTTTTACCCTAATTAGCATATAATTAAGAATAAAAGATGGCAATAATAATCCACTAATTAACTTAAGGTTACCTCTTTTAACCCCCAAGTAATTAGACTTATTAACATTAACCCACTAACTTTATAATTAAAGCAGAAATAGTCAAAAACGTCCCTTAAAATGTATAAAGAAATCCGACCCAGACTGGGATTACGCAACCTATGACGGCCCGTCGTGCCTGCGACGGTCCGTCCTGCAGGTCATCGCAAGGTTCAGAGACTCAATTTCCACCAAAGAGTCTGTGATGGTCCGTCACACATGTGATGGTCCGTCCTGCCATTTCGTTACGAAGTTCAGAGAGTCGATTTTCAGTACCCAATTTCAGATTTTCTAAGTGTTTTGAAACGAGACCCTGCGACGGTCCGTCGTGCCCATGACAGTCCGTCGTGGGTTCCGTCGTCTCAGCCTGTTTTTCTAGAAATAAAATCTACTGCTCAAAACGACTAAACAGGTTGTTACAATAGATACCAATTTACCCATCGTTCGTTCCTGAATGATCACAAGAAGGAAAACAAGGGCGAAAAGGAGTACCTGAATCTGTAAACAGGTGTGGGTATCTTTCTCGCATATCTGCCTCCTTCTCCCAAGTGGCTTCTTCAACGGGTCGATTCTTCCATTGAACTTTGATGGATGCAATCTCCCTTGATCTCAACTTGCAAATTTCTCTATCTAGAATGGCAACAGGTTCCTCCTCATAAGACAAATTCTTATCAAGCAAAACTGAATCCCAACGAATGATGTAGTTTCCATCCCCATGGTATCTTTTCAACATAGACACATGGAATACCGGATGCACTCCGGACAGCCCTAGAGGCAAGGCTAACTCATAAGCCATCTCCCCTATGCGCTTCAGAACCTCGAAGGGACCAATATTCCTTGGGCTTAGTTTACCCCTTTTTCCAAACCGCATCACCCCTTTCATGGGCGAGACTTTCAGTAAGACTTGTTCACCCTCCATAAACTCCAAGTCTCTAACCTTCCGATCTGTATACTCCTTCTGTGTACTTTGCACCGCTAGAAGCTTTTCTTGAATAGATTTCACTTTATCTAACGATTCTCTCAGAAGGTCAGTACCCCAAGGTCTAACCTCAAATGCATCAAACCACCCAATGGGAGACCTACATCTTCTCCCATATAGTGCCTCAAATGGGGCCATATCAATGCTTGAGTGATAGCTATTGTTGTAGGAGAACTCTGCTAAGGGTAAGAAGCTATCCCAATGACCACCAAATTCTATCACACATGCACGAAGCATATCCTCCAACACTTGAATCGTTCGCTCAGACTGACCATCAGTCTGAGGGTGGAACGCAGTACTAAGGTCCAACCTAGTACCCAATTCCGCATGCAATGTTTTCCAAAACTTAGAAGTAAACTGCGTACCTCTATCTGATATGATGGAGAGTGGAACCCCATGCAACCGAACAATTTTTGAGATATAGATTTTGGCTAACTTCTCTGCATTGTAAGTCACCTTGACCGGAATGAAATGAGCAGATTTAGTTAACCTATCAACAATCACCCAAATAGAGTCATACTTACCCATTGTCTTGGGAAGACCAACCACGAAGTCCATTGCAATCCTTTTCCACTTCCATTCAGGAATGGGCATTCTCTGAAGTGTTCCTCCGGGCCTCTGGTGTTCATACTTTACTTGTTGACAGTTTGGAAATTTGGCAATAAAATCAACAATGTCACGCTTCATTCTACTCCACCAAAAGTGTTGCTTTAGGTCACGATACATCTTGGTTGCACCAGGATGTATAGAATACCTTGAACTATGAGCCTCTGTCAGAATAGTGTTGATCAAATCGTCAACTCGGGGTACACATACCCTTCCCTTGATTCTCAAAACACCTTTCTCATCGATTTGTGCTTCCTTAGCCTCTCCTCGCAATACTTTATCTTGGATTCTGCTTAGTTTCTCATCATCAAACTGTTTTCCCTTAATCTTGTCAAGAAAAGAAAATCTTGCCTCCACACAAGCCAACAATCCTCCCTTCTCATTTACTTGTAATCTCATCAAGTCGTTAGCCAGAGTCTGAACCTCTCTAGTCAATGGACGTCTAGAAACTTGCAAGTGAGCTAGACTTCCCATGCTCCTTGCCTTTCTACTTAAGGCGTCTGCCACAACATTAGCCTTTCCCGGATGATACAAGATAGTGATGTCGTAGTCCTTCAGTAGTTCCATCCATCTCCTCTGCCTTAAATTCAAATCTTTTTGAGTAAAGACATACTGTAGGCTACGATGATCCGTGTATACTTCACACTTAACCCCATACAGATAGTGCCTCCATTGCTTTAATGCAAACACTACCGCAGCCAATTCCAAATCATGAGTCGGATAATTACGTTCATGCACCTTTAATTGCCTTGAAGCATAAGCAATTACATTCTTTTCTTGCATTAGCACCGCACCCAACCCAGAATAGGATGCATCACAATAAACAATGAAGTTCTTACCTTCCACGGGCAAGGTGAGAATTGGTGCAGTAGTCAACAAAGTCTTGAGCTTCTGAAAGCTTTCTTCACACTCGTCCGACCATACAAATGGGACATTCTGCTTAGTCAAGTTCGTCAATTGGGAAGCAATGGAAGAGAATCCCTTGAAAAATCGACGGTAATAGCTAGCTAAACCAACAAAGCTCCTTATTTCTTACACATTAGTGGGTCTCACCCAATTCTTCACTGTCTCAATCATAGAAGGATCCACCATTACTCCATCCTTAGAAACTACATGCCCCAAGAAGGACACTGCATATAGCCAAAACTCACACTTAGAGAACTTGGCATAAAGCTTTTTCTCCCTCAACATTTCCAATACAATCTTCAAATGCTCCTCATGTTCCTTCTTACTTTTAGAGTATATCAGTATATCATCAATAAATACGATCACGAAGAGGTCCAAATATGGCTTAAAAATCCCGTTCATCAAGCTCATGAACGCAGCAGGGGCATTCATAAGACCAGAAGACATCACTACAAATTCGTAATGCCCATACCTCGTTCGAAAAGCAGTCTTTGGCACATCCGTTGCCCGTACTTTTAATTGATGATAACCGTATCTCAAGTCAATCTTAGAGAAGACACAAGCACCTTGTAACTCATCGAACAAGTCATCAATGCGAGGAAGAGGATACTTGTTCTTAATAGTTACCTTGTTCAACTGTCGGTAGTCTATGCACATCCGAAAACTCCCATCCTTCTTCTTCACAAACAAAACTGGAGCACCTCAAAGAGACGCACTTGGTCTAATGAAGCCTTTGCTCAACAACTCTTGAAGTTGGGCCTTTAACTCTCTTAACTCCGCGGGAGCCATTCTATAAGGGGGTATAGAAATGGGCGATGCAGGTTCAAGATCAATACAGAAGTCAATATCCCTATCCGGTGGCATACCAGGAAGATCTGCAGGGAACACATCCAAAAACTCACGGACTACCGAAACCGACTCAATAGAAGGTACATGGGTAGTATCATCCCGGAGGTGTGCCAAGAAAGCTAAACAACCCTTACTAACCATTTTCTTAGCACGAAGAAAGGAGACGATACGGACCGGATTGGAAGTGTAGTCACCCTCCCACTCTAACGGATCTGTCCCAGGTTTGGCTAACGTCACAGTCTTAGCATTACAATCCAAGATCGCAAAATTCGGAGAAAGTCAAGTCATACCCAGAATTACATCAAAGTCAACCATTTCTAAGATAACCAAATATACATAAGTGTTACTCCCCACAAAAGTCACCAAACAAGACCTATACACTTTTTCAACTATCACAGACTCACCCACCGGAGTAGAAACACGAATAGGCATGTCAAGCAATTCACAAGGTAGATTAAGACCATTAGCAAATGAGGAAGATACATAAGAAAAGGTGGATCCAGGATCAAACAATACAGAAGCCATGCAATCACAAACCGAAAGATTACTTGTGATGATAGCATCAGATGTCTCCGCCTCAGATCGCCCAGGGAAAGCGTAACAATGGGCCACATTACTTGTCTGTCCGTTGCCCCTACCATGTTGTGTTGTAGTGGCTCCAGTTTGCCCATCACCCCGGCCGTTTTGGGGACCACCATTACCTCGGCCACCACGTCCTCCAGAATAACAGACTCTACCATGACCACCTCTACCTCTAGCTATTGGGGGTCTATAACTCTATTTTGGACAATTCCTCCTAATATGTCCAGTCTCCCCATATCCATAACACTCTCTGGAGTCAAGCATAGGTGTCTCAGAGAAGTGTTGACCGGTCTGAGGTGGACCCCCAACTACAGTCTGTAGTGAAGACTGAATTGGTCAAACTGAGTAACCTCCTGAACCCTTTCCTCTACAGTAAGAACCATTAAACTCACCTCCCTTTCGAAACCTTTTTGATGTTGATGCCATGGTGAAGTCATCTGGCTTCACTCCCTCTACCTCTATCACGAAGTCTACCACTGGTTGAAAAGATTTCACAGAAGCCGCTACCGTAAAGGTGAAACTGTAATTCTGACCTCAACCCCTTCACAAAACGGCGAATCCGCTCTTGTGGACTGAAACAAAGCTGAGTGGCTTATCTGGAAAGTGCACGAAACATAGCCTCATATGCAGTAACCGACATCCTACCTTGCTCTAGGCTCAAGAATTCATCTCTTTTTCTATCCCTCAAAGTCCGAGGAATATACTTCTCCATAAACAAGCTAGAGAATAATGCCCAAGTTATTGGTGGTGCCTCCGTTGGTTGACACTCAACATGTGACCGCCACCACATTTTAGCGTTCCCTTGAAACTGATAAGTCACAAACTCAACACCAAACCGTTCTACTATACCCATCTTGTGTAGTAGCTCATGACAGTCAACCAGAAAATCATAGGCATCCTCATTCAAAGACTTTGAACACTGGAGGTTTCAATTTCAATAACTTATTGAAAAGTTCATGTTGATCATTTGTCATTATAGGCCACGTAGTCGCAGGACGAAACGTGCCTATTTCCAATGGAGCATCCATGCGGGGAGCCGCAGTAGCCGCATGTTGTACCTCCGGACCCTGAGGTGCTGGTGCAGAAAACACTGGAGGTGCTTGACCTTGATCAGATAACCCACTAAGATAAGCAAGAACCTGATTGATCATCTCTGGGGTAGGTTGGGGAGGCAATCCCTCATTCTGTACTTGTTCAGTTTCCCCATCCTCACCCTCTCTTACTACTTCTTCAGTCGGTGGAGGAGTCACTGCCCTAGTATCAGATGGGCTAGGTACTCGTCCTCTTCCTCGAGCTACGGCCCCAGTGGCTGGCTCAGACACTTCTTGTCTTGCCGATGTTGACGTTGGCGCAGTCGTTGCTCTAGTTCTAACCATCTGCGAAATAGAGTGAAGATGGTCAGATACCAATTTGTATCACCTAGATACCAATTGGATCCAAGTAATAGCACGAAAGAAAGAATGAAAGAATGAAATTTTCCTAAAGTCTTATAGCTTCTCAAAGAAAAGTAAAGGTGTCCCCCTACCGTCCCTTAAGACTCTACTAAACTCGTTCTTGTGTGATGAGACCAACGAACCTAATGCTTTGATACCATGTTTTGTCACGACCCAAATCGGATCGCGACTGGCACCCACACTTATCCTCCTATATGAGCGAACCAACCAATCTAAACCTTAACATTTCAATATAATATCAACAGAAAGTAATGCGGAAGACTTAAACTCATTAATAAAATCAATAACTATTATTATCCCCAAAATCTGGAAGTCATCACCACAAGAACATCTATAATCAAATGACTAAACTAAGAGTATTCTAAAAGCTAAAACAAGTAAAAGCTAGTCCATGCCGGAACATCAAGGCATCAAGACATGAAGAGGAAGACCCAGTCCAAGCTAGAAGCATTAGCTCACCCTGAAATCCGGTGTAATTGAAGACTGGCTAGAGTTACGGTTGAGTTAAAGACGACGGCACGTTTGCTGCACTCCACAAATAACAAAGAAGAAAACATAAAAGTAGGGGTCAGTACAAAACACGGGTACTGAGTAGATATCATCGGCCAACTCAAAATAGGAAACAGTATATACCAAGTAATATCATAAAATCAACTATGATACTCAACATGTAGCAACAACAAGTTCTATATCATTAACAATTTCCGTCAAGTTCACACATGAGGACTCAAGCCTCAATACCATACTCATTTGGGAATTAGATTCATTAAATTGAGTATATTAACATCTTTCAAGATTCATTATCTTTATTCCTCTTGTGTTGGTACGTGACACTCCTCTCCCTTACTACTATGTGTCGGAACGTGACACTCCAATCCCCTAATTCTACGTGTCGGTTCGTGACACCCGATCCCCTAAATCTACGTGTCGGTTCGTGACACCCGATCCCCTAAATTTATGTGTCGGTTCGTGACACCCGATCCACTAAATCTACGTGTCGGTTCGTGACACCCGATCCCCTAAATCTACGTGTCGGTTCGTGACACCCGATCCCCGAAATCTACGTGTCGGTTCGTGACACCCGATCCCCTAATCTCATTCTATCAATTCATCAAGCCTTCTCTTATACCAAGGCATCATCAATCTCATTACTTTAGTTCATCAAGCCTTCTTTCATACCAAGGCATCATCATTAACAAGAGATTGGGTATTTTATCAAGATTTGGGATTCAATAGCTTCATCATGCTTATTTCATCACAATCATATAATCACATTCATGCATGCATATAATTAAGAACATAGAATGGTTTACAATACTTCCCAATACATATCATTCGCTATTAAGAGTTTACTATGAAAGCATAAAACCATAACCTACCTCCACCGAAGATTAGTGATCAAGCAAGCAAATTTTCTCCAAAGCTTTGTGCTTTCCCCTTCTCGATCGACCCTCTCTCTCTCTTCTTGTTCTTTCTATTTTCTTTATTCAAACCCTCTTTCTTTTACCCTAATTAGCATATAATTAAGAATAAAAGATGCAAATAATAACCCACTAATTAACTTAAGGTTACCTCTTTTAACCCCCAAGTAATTAGACTTATTAACATTAACCCACTAACTTTATAATTAAAGAAGGAATAGTCAAAAACGTCCCTTAAAACGTATAAAGAAATCTGACCCATACTGGGATTACGCAACCTGCGATGGCCCGTCGTGCCTGCGACGGTCCGTCTTGCAGGTCGCCGCAAGGTTCAGAGACTCAATTTCCACCAAAGAGTCTGTGACGGTCCGTCACACATGTGACGGTCCGTCCTGCCATTTCGTTACGAAGTTCAGAGAGTCGATTTTCAGTACCCAATTTCAGATTTTCTAAGTGTTTTGAAATGAGACCCTGCGACGGTCCGTCGTGCCCATGACGGTCCGTCGTGGGTTCCGTCGTCTCAGCCTGTTTTTCCAGAAATAAAATCTGCTGCTCAAAACGACTAAACAGGTCGTTACAATTATTCACCTATGTATCCCACAACCCTAGTTATGGAGTTTAGTTACCTATAGTCATAATCACAATATTCAAATATTTAATATAGGAATTCGTGCACTTACTTCAATGAGAAAGAATAAGATCCAAAAGTTCACTTGATTAATCAGAAAAAGTCACCAACAATCAATTACAAGAGTCTAAAAAATATTCAAGAGTCTAACAAAGAGTGTAAAAATATTCAAGAGTCTAACAAAGAGTCTAAAAAGTAATCAAGAGTCTAACCCCAAAAATGAGGTTTTTCGAACTATTTATAAAAAATAAAATCCTAATTAAATAAGGACTCTATTTGCTGGAAATCTGTCAAAACGCGACTGGGTCGACGGACCTCGTGATGGATCGTCGTGGTCTTGACGGACCCTCATAGATTCTTTCGTCCCATACTTGTGCAATTTCTTATGCTTCTCTCTTCATTACCCTCGACGGCAGGTATGACAGATCGTCACAGGCACAATGGTTCGTTGAGGGTCTCCGTTCCAAAACACTTGAACTCTTGGAATTTGGGTAGTGGGATTACATATCTGTTCTTCAGGACGAACAAGCAAGACAGACCGTCATGGCTACGACGGTCCTTCACTCACTCCGTAAGCCCACACTTGGTCAAAATTCCCCATCTTCCTTCAGCAACTGCACTAAGATGCCACCTACGTACCGTCACTAGCACGACGAACCGTCACAAGCTCCGTAGGTGGTACTTTTCTGTATTTTTTGCTCAAAAATCTCCGCATTCAACTTTTAGACAGATTTCCTGCAGATAAAGAGAAACTTACATAAAAATTAGTACAAAAAGTCTTTTGGACACACTAAACTTAAGGAAAAAGTATTAAAAGTACCATGAAACTACGATATATCATAAGTCAACCATAACCATTATAAACCATTAATTCTTATCCCATATGAATTTCTAAATTTCTATCCTCCCAAATCGATTGAAACCTAATCTTTTGTGAGATTTTGAAATCTATATATTTTAAATGGGGAAGGGACACCCAAAAGGCTAGAATTTCCTTTACTTGGCTAGGTTTAGGACACTTTGTATCTAACCTTATTGTTGTGAAAAATATTAACTTCTATGCTTTTTTATTTTATTTTTACTTATTAGTTGAAGATTAGAAGTGGATTTGTTTATGGTTTCTCAATATTCTGTGTTCAAAGTACTTTTTTAAACCAGACGAGCTTAAACCCAAGTTTCTGGCTCCCAAGATCATGTAATAACTTAGTATTCTACTTTGTATTTTTCATCTTAAATGTTGTTTTGAGACTTAAAATATGTTAAGATTTATGGTTAATTTTAATGTTTAACAGAGGAAAATAAGAAATGATTGAAGACGTTAAGGAAAAGTGATTTCTATTGATAAATGTGACTGAATAAATATGTTGCAGCTTAACTAAGTTGATGTAAAGTAATGCTAAAAAATATGAAAAAATAAATAAAATCTACAAATGAGATTTGGCTATTTGAACTGTCAATGTAACTATATTTGTATAAACATATCAAGAAATTCTCACATCCGTTACAAACATGTAGCACACGAGTCTGTTTGGGTCGTCCGGGCCATTATGCATCTAGGAAAGTATAAACACTATGTGGGCTATCAAAGTCACCATAATCTCTAGAGAAACTTTCGCAAATAGTCACTTTAATGAAATTAATTAGGCTCCTTAGCTACAGTTTGTATATTTAATGTAACACCACAAAAATTTCTAAGTTAACCCAAACAATTCTTGAATTGTTTATAAGGTCGTACTGAGGGAATCTTAATTTTTCTAAGATAAAGAAAAAGTCATTAAAACTTTTAAACAATTTCTAAGTTTGATATAGAGTATATATAATGGTGTATATACGCGATAACACATTTAGAAATCACCAATGTAAGTATGAAGTGTTAGCCGCATCAAGGAGAATTCTATAAGGCCAATTCTTTTCGCACTTATAAATCTAGACATGTTAATCGATAAAACAAAAAAGAAAAGAGAACCAAAAATAGTTCAAGGGTTGATTGTGTGACTGATTTTGTCTAGGTATACATCAATGTTTGTCGGTTCAAAGACATCAAATCTACCGATTGACCGAGTATATCCAAATATGTTTACTGTGGAAAGTTCAAAAGAAAATTCACTTATCCAGATCTAATCAATCCTTACTTACGAATCACATAATTTTCATGTTTATGTTTTTACAATAGTCATTCCATATTCATGTGGGGGATAGTTGGGTTTTAAAGGTGTGAACATGAAATGAAGGGTTGTGATTTTGCAGAATGGATGTGACCTTTATCAAATATTATGTCTTTTCTAAAGGTTTGTGACCGTTTGTAAGGTTATATCTTTTCCAAAGACTTTTTACCTTTTTGAAAGGTTGTCTTTTTTCCAAAGAGTTGTGACCTCTGAATTGAATTCTCCCCTTCTTCAACATACATTTCTTACAAAACAAAATTGATCGATCGTGTACGTTTGTGTGATTCATTGTTTTCATTTTGAGTTCGTTGAAATTATCGAAGTTTTAGATACCACTACTTCTTTAATGGCTAATTCCTTTAATCTTGGGAGGAATTAATCTACAACCTCAGATACTTGAGATAATTAAATTTTTTAAGGACATACCGAATGTTCTATGGACTCAGATAGTTCTTTTCATCTTTTATTATATCTGGTTTGCTAATTTATATATAGGAGTCGACATATATAAACTACATTTATAGAAGATAAACTGATTTTTCCTAAAATTGAGATTACGATTAAAAAAAAAAGAAATTCAGTCAAGAAAAAATATTACTCTTTAGATTACAATTTGAAATAATTGATGTCAAATTTGATTTTTTTCTCCTGTTTTATTGATGTTTGCAGTACTTATGAATTATTTTTTTGTGAACTCTGAAAGAAAGAAAATAAAAATATTATATGCTTAAGTCATAAAAAAGAGTGTTTCATCACCACATTGAAATTAATATAACATCAAAAGATTTTTTATAATAAGTGATAGAATGTGTGTCTCAATTACCAGGCAACGAACCAGGTCCCTTGACTGAACCCGACAAATATTACAAAGTAAATAACAATAATAACACAACACAAACAGTTTACATGTAAACCTCCTTGCTCAAGAGAATAAAACCACGACCTGTTGCACATGATTTTCAACTGTTTCACTAATCTTTCTTAAGCAAAAGTGAACCCAGTTATAGCCAATGTGAGAAAAAGTTATTAATCTCACGGCCAAGTAATCTACATATTACTTGAAGAGCCTAAGCATATACAACACTTCCCATTACGCTATCACCCCTATATAACTTAGAATTTTCCTAAATGGATACAACACCGCCCACTTAAATACCTAGCCTTAGATGATTTAGATTTTCCCTGGGCAATATAACATTGCAACAAAATCAGTTACCTTTAACAAACTTAGAATATAGTACCAAACAACTATCTGAGTCCTTTATAGATATAGGACTAGATTTACAATATATATTCAAAAGAATAAATCCTAATACCACTAAGCTTGTAGCTATAGCTACTTCGAGTTAGAAATGTTGACGTATAAGTTGTGAATTCATCAATTTTTGCTATTTTAATTATGGATCGCTTTTTGTTCTTGTTTCAGATTGGATTTTGGCTGATAGACTTAATTGTAACTTGATAAGAAATTCTGACTCCATCAAAAGATGTCTTTTTGGTTCGTCACAGGGGAAGAATATTATTGACAAAAAACTGGTTTCCTCTGCGACAGTGACGGCGTTCTCTGTTTTCTCCTCCTCTTTCTTGGATGATGTGGTTAGCGGTGGAGCAGTCATGATAGCATCTTAAAAATTATTTCAACTCTGCTAAAGCCTTTTTTCTCAAGTTTTCGAAGTTCTTCAACTTTGTTGCTCTCTTCCTTAAACAAAGAAGATGCAATAATTGGGGGTTAAAATTGGCAATGCCACACGTCATTTTTGCACTGGTTTTGAGCTGAGTTTTAGTCATTCACGCGCTTCTCGGACTTGATAACATAACCTCTATAAAAATGAGTTAAAATGGTATATTTGGAATGATTGAAAATGATTTCGTGGGGTAATAGGACACTCACAAACATTAAGTGTCTACTTGAAAAACAAGTTTAAGTTTGATGGGGTTAATATATATATATATATATATATATATATATATTAATTTTTCCTTTTTTTTCATAAATTATTTGTTGTTCACTGCAAAATGCACAAATTGCAAGTGACATTTAATTACTTTTTTTTTATTGCGAATAAAAGCTTTTTTGACGTTTTAAAAAAAAGCTATAAACTATTGTATGCAATATGGGATGAGTATACTCTTGTAAAGATCGAACAAAATATAAGTCTGAACTCCGAAGACTCTCAACCAACGACTCCTATCCACACTTTCGGGATTGGGTGTTTATATTATCAGGAGCATATCAATTTTATTATCCTTACATGTTGATTAGGTAACAGATTGCTACTCAAACTTGACAAAAATCTTTTGAAAAGTTCATTTAGACATTTTATCAATAGTTTAAGTGCACCATTTTACTTAATAATTTTAGCAATCTATGTTTATTTTTTAGCCTTAGAAAATTCATAACTGTAATTTGCTACTCACTATGACAATCCTAATACATAAAACATATATTTTTTCCCATTAAGTATTTGACCACTTAAAGGACAAGCATACTTCAAACTAAAGTAAAGAAAGAAGAAAAAGTTAATTGATTTTCATGTCTTCCTATATTTATGTACTACTCTTAAATAATTTTTCAATAAAAATGTTGGCTTCCTATGGTGATTTCCATATTGGCTTGAGCATTGGACCAACAATATGCAACTCTTGTTCGTAAAACGTTGAACCTTCATACCATGACTATAAGGAAGAAGAATAGGTAATTATTCAAGTATATGAATTTTCTGCACATATCTTAGATAATTAGGGTTTTTCTTACAAGAAAGAGGAGAAGAGCGTAGTACTTTTTTCCCCAGAAATAATTTTTTTTCACCTTATTCTATATTATAATTCATTTTATTATTTTAAAATGTAGGTGCAGCAACTGTGTGGTTCACTTATCCACGTCAGAGCATTTGTATATCACGCGTGTTTTTTGTTTAAATTATGGTTAGTTAGAGTGTCTCTTTGAGGACTCTCAAAGTTGTATGTATTATTATATATATATTTGGCGGCCAACATTACGAAAACTGCAAAATTGAATCATGAAAACCATGAAGAAGGCAGCCGGAGGAGGAGATCGGCTGAGTGATCTGCCGGATCCAGTTCCACTCAAAATCCTCTCTATGTTGTGGGATGCAAAACAAGGTGTGTGAACCAGCATACTCTCTACACAATGCGATTTCTTTGGATCTCCGTTCCACTATCACTCTCTTTCACTTCCCCAATAGTCAAAATCAAAATACTTACCCTTTGACCAACAGACAACTTAATTATTTGTAATGTTTCCAGAAAATTAAGAGATTCTTTGTGAGCATCCTTAGGTACGATAACATTTATGCTAAATATGTTGATTTATGGATACATTTTGCTACTAATGTTGAAGTATTTAGACTTAATTTTGTATCTATAATTCAACATAATCTCCGTTTGGGTATAAACATTTGTCAATTGAACCCTTGTGGTTGTGGTAATTGGAGTAATTTGGCTTATCTTTCAATCGGGTATGTTGAACTGACGGATGGTGCCATGGAAAAGCTATTATCTGGTTTCCCTAACATGGAGTGTTTGGAACTAGTAAAAGTTTCAGGAAGAGAGAATCAATAATTGAAGAGTACTACCATAAGAATCATGATATTTGGGTTGAAATAATAGCCCCACATATCAAGTATTTGGAAATTATAGGAATGTGAGATACTCATCGACCAGAGAAATGCCGCTTCACTTGTGTATGCAATCCTCTGTTTAAATTTTGATTTTGAGGATGAGGAAAACATTTTGGAGAAGGAGTTTAGCTATTTGAAGATTCTTTTTCATTGTGTTTCCCATGTCGAGAATCTTAAACTGAGTAGCTGGTGCATCGAGGTTTATTCAAAATTCAGAATCTTTCCTTTTATTTGCTATTGAATTATCACTTGATAACATTAAAAGGGCCACTACTTGGGATACTTTGATAACTAAGTTTTTAAGTACTAAAGAGTAAAGACTTTGCAATTGATTGAACAATTTTTGGTTTGATTTACACTTATCTTACTATTAAGTCATGTTGATGGGCTTTTACAAGTGTTTAAAGGTACAACGTTGGGTTTTTTAGAACAACTATGAACACGTTGATGTGTGTATAGTCCAAGCTAGTTTCTTATGAATTATTCAACAATTATCATGTATGTCATTGTTCCTTGTTTTGACATATCCTAGTTTATCTAATTGGTTAATAGGTGTCTGTCCACTCTGGAGTTAAATGGATGGCGGTCGCCACCATCAAGAAGGAAATTGTTAGAATTTAACGTAGCTGATGACCAATTGGAATTCCCTGGTATTTGTAGCTTACTATAAAGCTCATTGGATCAAGAGACATTGGTCATTGACTGGTTTGAGGATTAACCAAGAGTAAGTTTCTTTTAGACCTTTATTTTTATTAAGAAGAGATAAGCCTCTAATGTGTAAGCAAAAAAGGTTATTTGTATGGGAGGAGGACTCCATTTGCAATTTGAAACATAACTAGTTTAAGTACTTAATGATCTTCACAACTAATGTAGCTAACAAGATTTCAACACTTTTGCTTTTTGCGGCTACAATGTAGCCTTTATTTTATGTGTTCTATGATTAAACTTATTGCTTCATAAAAAGAAAAAAAGAGATTCACAAAAATATCTTCTAACTCGTGGAGAATTCTCCCGTGTATGATGTTTTCACAAGAATTAAAAGGATTAAAAAGTGAGAAAAGTAACATGTGAATTGACAGAGGGATCAAAATGGGAGGTTCATCTTGTTGTTTTATTGGAGATAAGCTTTGGGCTTTCTTTTGAATTTTCCACTTATCAACTATTAAGTTCTCTCTAGCTTCTCTCGGTAGTGAGTTAAAGCCGAAAATTTTATTCTCTGCATCCCATAGGTGACTGTACCCATCTCAGCTAAAGAATCAGCCGAACATAGACTTCTCTGTTAAATTGTATCATTTCGAATCAACTATTTAATATCTTTTAGAATAAGTTAATAGTGCCAAAAGGATTTTGTAACTCCCTTGACAACATTCACAATAAATTAAGGGTGGTCTTCCACCCAAATGTTTCTAATTCAATTTTCTTGTTTAAGCCCATAGTAAAGTAAATAATATCACTTGCTTCACATCGTCCTTGTTTATAATTGCCATCTTTGTTTAATTGGTTTTACCGATCATAGAGTGAGGTTTACACCATTCTATGGCACTTGTTCATCGAGGTGAGTATTCCTCAATGTGTTCATACATATTGCTCCAGGGAATGTGTAGTTCAAAGTTTACAAATTTCATTTCAATGTTGCTTTGTTTGGTTATCAGAATCTGCTTTTTAGTTTCTCTTTACTAAATCTGTTGCATCAATGTGCTTATTATTCTGTGTCTCTGTGTGAGATGTTAAGAGGAAATCTCTATTTCTGTCAATTTAATTTTGTCAAGAAAATGGTTCAG
Source organism: Solanum arcanum (assembly GCA_027789145.1). Taxonomy (NCBI): domain Eukaryota; kingdom Viridiplantae; phylum Streptophyta; class Magnoliopsida; order Solanales; family Solanaceae; genus Solanum; species Solanum arcanum. The sequence goes on from CM050940.1 coordinate 6,290,420, forward strand.
ATTCAATTGCCTTGACTGAAACTTCATATCAAAATGATTTTCTAATAAACTGTTTGTAGCTGTTGGGAAAAAATGCTTAGCATCGTAATATTTATGTTGTTGTTTGCATGTACTACATGCAAAATTTGCTAAGCACTTGAGATTTTTCTCGAATTTAAAAGAGAGAAGCCACAAGTACCCCCTACACTATGACCAAAGACACACCTTAATTAACCTAAGGTCCTCTTACCCCCTGAACTCATTTTATATATAATATTGTACACCTTTTGACTTATGGGCACACCCCGTGACTCCACGTAGTTTAAGCGCGTGGGAGATATTTGGATGCCATGTAAGTCAAAAAGGTGTACAAAATTACAAAAAAATGAGTTTGGGCCCCCCAGTTTAATTAAGGCATATCTCTTGAATTTGGGTCATAGTGTAGGAAGGTACTTCTACATTTTCCCAGTTTAGAAATTCATGACCATTTTATTTTAACCACAATCAACTCTTTGACTTCTTATTTCCTATGGAGAGTAACTGGTTAGTAACATAGCGGACTATTTTCTACAGGGCCAGTTGTCAAGGTATACAAATAAGGATAAACATAGTAGGATGTTCGAGACACATAATTTTAACGACTCATTTCCATATCTGAAGACCGTCAAGATTGATAACCTTTGGGGACTACTAAGTGAAAGTAAGTTTGTGCTGGCATTGGTAAAATATTTGTTCAAGCATTCGATTGTGCTAGAAAAAAATTTCATTTCTGCATCATGCTTAGGGAGTGATGCGTTTCCCGATCATGCTGAAATGACACAGGAGTTACTAAGCTTTCCAAGATCATCTCCATACATTTCAGTTATCTTTTCTTATTGATAACCTTTGGCTCCTATTGTTTATACAAATTACAACCAATCAAACCAATTTTGTCAAGGAATCTAAGCCTTGGAAAGTTGGCCAAGTGTGTCTGCTGGGAATATTACAGAAGGAAAGAAATAGTTAGTGCTTTGAAGGAAAAGCTTTTTGTAAACTGAGAAGTCTATTATGGTGATATGCTTAACCGTCTTGAGTAGCATGAGTTGTATATATATTTTTTACTTGCGAGCATGGTCCTGCTGCTCGGCCAGTTGTATTCATAATCAAATGAATTCGAAAAATATTCTAGTTTATTTGTCTTCTCTAGCTCCACTGCAATTTATCTATATTTATTGAAATATCATGCTCAACAAATGGGATCGGCCTTTTGAATTGTCAGTTTTACTATGTTTGAGACTCGATCAATCTAAACAAATAAATCATCTTACCCCCGCTCGATCTCCCATATGACAAATAAGTAACAATAACAACTCCTCATTTTTCATATAAAATACGTCTTGGATTGAGCTGATTTCAATTGCATAGTTACGTGTTTTTGTGTAGCAAGATGTTTCAGTGATTGGGGAACCTTGAATGTTGTCGTTTTGAGGTTAATTCCGTCACAAAGGGCTACCAAAGCTCGATTTTGGAGCTTTAACAGGATTTTATTACATAGGATGTTTTAGCCCATATTGACACCAAATTTTGGTCTGATATTTTCAAAGTTACTACTTTTACATATTTTATTTATTAAATAGTTCAAAGTATATGTTTTGAAATTTTAAAGTAGTTTAACAATAATTATCCTAATTTTTTTTAAAACATTAGGATTTTATTAATTAATTTTATTACATTATTTTTGTCACATTCAACTTAGGGTCTGTTTGGAAAGTCACATGGTAATTGGAATTGATGTAATTATTAGGGTAGTAATTATAAACATAGTATTACAAACATAGTAATTACATTGTGTAGTAATAACATTCACCTTGTTGGTTGCCATAGTGTAATTACACCCGGTGTGGGTATATTATTTGCCTGTAATTACACATTTCCTGTTTAGATTTCACAATGTAATTACACATGTTCTGTTTAGGTGCACAATTACAATAGTAATATTATATCCCCCTAGAGTATGACCTAAATTTCAAAGACACCTTAACTAAACTAAGGTCCTATTATCCCCTCTGAACTTATTTTATTTGTAATTTTGTGAACCTTTTGTCTTACGTGGCACACTCCGTGACTCCACGCAATTGAGGCGCGTGGGAGATATTTGGATGCCACGTTAGCCAAAAAGGTGTACAAAATTACAAAAAAGATAAGTTCACGGGTAATAGGACCTTAGTTTACTAAGGTGTTGATATACCGTGGTTTCAAGGTATTATTAATACTTTTTCCTTAAGTTTAGTGTGTCCAAAAGCCTTTTTGTGCTAATTTTTATATAAGTTTCTCCTTATTTGCAGGAAATCTGTCCAAAGATGAATGCGGAGGTTATTGAGCGAAGAAATGCAGAAGAGACCACCTACGGAGCTTCTGACGGCCCGTCATGCTCGTGACGGTCCGTAGGTGGCAGTGTAGTGCAGCTGCTGAAGGAAGATAGGGAAGTCTGACCAAGTGTGGGGTTAAGGAAAGCGTGACGGACCGTCGTGTCCATGACGGTTCGTCCTACAGGTTTGTCATGAAGTTCAGAGATGTAGTCCCAGTACCCATATTCCAGGAGTTCAAGTTTTTTGGAACGGAGACCCTCGACAGACCGTTGTGCTTGTGATGATCTGTCATACATGCTATCGAGGGTAATGAAGAGAGCAGCAGAAGAAATTGCACAAGTATGGGACGACGGAATCCATACGGTGCATCGTGACCACGACGATCCGTCGCGATGTCCGTCGATCCAACCGCGTTTTGATAGATTTCCAGCAAATAGAGTCCTTATGTAATTAGGTTTTTATTTTTTTATAAATAGTTCGAAAACCCTCGTTTTTTAGGTTAGACTCGGGATTATTTGGTTTGTCCCCTTGATTATTTTGAGATTCTTGATTATTTTGAGATTCTTTGAATTGATTGTTGGTTATTTTTGTTGATTAATCAAGCAAACTTTCGGATTTTATTCTTTCTCATTGAAGTAAGTACATGAATTCTTATACCATATATTTGAATATTGTGATTATGACTATGGGTAACTAAACTCCATAACTAGGGTTGTGGGAACCATAGGCAAATAATGAGGTAAAACCTAACTAAAATAACAATTCTAGAATGGTGTCTTGCATGTATTGATAATTCTTTCGCATAGAAGTCTTTTTAACGGATGGCCAATATTAGAACTCGCCTTAATGCTACTTGCTGGACAAAGGAGGTAGATAATAGGAAAAGAATTATCAACATAGATTTGGTGTATACTATCTAACAGGCTAGTATTGATTGGAATGAGGTAATAACTTAGTCAAATATCGAATATGATGCTTAATATGAGGTAAAGATAAGGGTCAACACGTGTAGCCGGACCAAGGTGCGGAGTGAAATTTTCTAGATGTCAAACCAAGGATTTAGAAATACATAACTTATCACTTTGCATGCAAGATACTAGGAAAGAATTTTTATAGTTAGACTTATCAATTTATGAACCTGTGGGGAACACGTAAACCCTAGTTATTTTGAGCAATTGATTAAACTCCAACATTCGAAGCTGTTAGTTGTCTCCTTTTATTTCGCTAGTTATTTTCATTTATTTAGGAATAGAAACCCCCCCCCCCTTTTTTTTTAATCATTTTTGCTTTCCAAGAAAGTAATTCACTGAACAATAGTAATAATAGATTGAAGTTAAGTCTAAACTATTTTCTTCGTGGGAACAATCCCAACCTCACTGGTTAGGTTATTTACTTGCCATGACCGCTTTACTTCTTATTTGAGAAGTAAGTTTGAGCGTATCAAATTTTGGCGCAGCTGCCGGGGAAAGTAGCTTTTAGATTAACTTAAACTTATTACTATAGTTTAGTTGATATTTTCTTGATTTATTTTGGTTTATTATTTTTGATTCGTGCAGAACCTTCCTCCCTGTATGCCAAATAATGGAGAGGAAGAGAACCCATGTTTCCCTAGGATCATGAATTAGAGCATATACTACGCAACATGAATAGAAACTTGGGAATTAATGATTATGATCCAAAACAGAACATCCCAGCTCTGGTTGATGTTCATGGTCAGTTGTTACCCGATGCTCCGGGTGAACACCAACAGAGGGGACAAAATCCCGTTCCACGGACCCAAGCATACTACAGAGGCTATGATAACATAAAAGACTCCGATGAGCCACTTGTCTTGCCTCCTCTACCACCAGGCAACACCTTTGTGGTAACTAGTAGCCTGATGCAAATGCTCACCGCTAGAGGTTTGTTTTTAGGGCTACCTTCTGAGGATCCACATGCCCATATAGTTATGGTAAGGGCAGTGTGTAAAAGCTATGTAGGGAGGCCTGACTTGGACTTGGATGTAATAGGGCTTAAAGTGTTTCCTCTCTCACTGACGGGAGAGGCTGCTATATGGTTAACTGAGCTCCGTTACAACTCAATTTTAACTTGGAACCAACTGAGGGGTGTTTTCTTAGCACTCTACTATCCGGTCTCCAAGAAACTAAACAACAGAGACAGAGTGAACAACTTTGTGGCACTACCAGGAAAGTCAGTTAGTAGTTCTTGTGATAGATTTACCTCGTTCTTGATAAGTGTCCCAAATCACCGTATAGATGATGAGTCACTGAAGGAATACTTCTATCGGGGACAGGATGATAATAATAAAGAGGCGTTGGACACTATAGAAGGTGGATCTTATGGTGAGTGTCCTTATGCTGAGATTTCTGAAAAATTAGAGAAAATCTCCCGGAATAATAAAGCTTGGAGTACTAGGAAGTCATATACCGAGAGAAATACCTTCTCAGTGCAGTCCACTCACAACCCAGCCACAGAGGATATTCACGAAGAAATGGCTCAAATGAGAACTGAGCTTGGGTTGGTACTAAAACACATCACTAGAAATGCATAAAAGATAAATGCAGTTAACTACTTTCCAAAACCACCACCTCCTATTGATGAATGCTATTATGTGGAAGACTCCTATGCAATAAATGAGTAGACGAGGGGTTTCCGACCGAGTGCCCAAGGTTCAAATCAGGATAATTGGCGCCAAGGTCAAGGGAACCAAGGTCGGATCTATGGTAACTATAACCGTGAGGGTCATTATGTCCGAGATGGAAAGTACAATCACGACAACAACGAAATGATAGGAATGGGCCCTATGTCCCTCCTCAAAATTGTGAAGTTACTCCTAGGGATGGTGGAGATAGTATGGCGCGAGTTGAGGATATGTTGCAAAAAATGATGAGGAGGTTCGATGTTAGTGATGAGCACATTAAAGAGTTAAGGTGTGATTTCGCAGGTATTGGGCAAAAAGTCGATACACATGCAATATAGATTAAGCGGATCGAGTTGCAAGTGGCCCAATTATCTACGACTGTGAACACATGGCAACCGGGCACTCTTCTAGCAACACTGTCCAAAATCCAAAAAATGATGTGCACTGTATGGTAATCACTACTCGGGGTGGTAAGAAAACCATTGACCCACCTATGCCGTCTAATGAGAAAAAGATGAGAAAGGATGATGATAAGGTGGTAAAGGGTAGTGTTGAAGCAGAAGAGAGCACTGGAAAAGATACAGAAGTCCTTATGAAGGTAATTCCCATGCCTAGACCACCACCGCCCTTCCCTCAGAGATTAGTGAAAATGACTGAGGATGGTAAATATCAGTGTTATATAACAATGTTGAAGCAGCTTTCTATCAATGTCCATTTGGTAGAAGCTCTAGAACAAATGCCCGGTTATACCAAGTTTAAGAAAGATATGGTCACAAATAAAAGATCTGTCACTTTCGATGATGAAGATAGAATGAAGAATTGTAGTGCTATTGCTACAAGATCTCTGGTACAAAAGAAAGAAGATCTGGGTGCATTCACTATTCCTTGTACAGTCGGGTCATTACATTTTGCGAAAGCATTATGTGATCAGGGGGAAAGTATAAATCTCATGCCCCTCTCGATTTACAAGAAGTTGGGTTTGGGTGAACCAAAACCCACTGCGATGATGGCTGATCGAACAGTGAAAAGGCCTATAGGGATACTCCATGATATGCTAGTAAAAGTGGAGTCATTCATATTTCCGGCAGATTTTGTTATTGTTGATTGTGAAGTCGATTTTAAAGTGTCTATTATTCTTGTGAGGCCATTCCTTGATACAGGTAGAGCCTTAGTTGATATGGAAAAAGGGGCAGATAAAATTTCAATTGAACAATCAAGAAGCTATCTTAAACATTTGTAGGACCATGAGGCAGAGTGGTGAGATCCAATCGGTATCCGCCATATCCCACAAAGAAAAGATGAAGAAGGAGAATGAAAAAAAGTGCACAACAAGAGTTTATGGTTGGGGATTTGGTACTTTTAGACAGTTCTGGGTTGCCTTGTCTTCCGGGCAAGCTCAAGTCCAAACGGACTGGCCCTTACTTGATTTCCCAAGTATTCCCTCATTTAGAAGTTGAGTTAAAAACCAAGGATGGAGTGCGGTTTAAGGTGAATAGAGAACGAATAAAACTCTATTTTGGGCAAACTGCATCGGTGAATGAAGCGATAGAGGCATACCATCTTGATGAAGGCTGAGTAATCAAGTGTCCTCAGTCGTGCCGCGACGTGAAATCAGGCGCTTGTTGGGAGGCAACCCAATACTTATAGTTTTTCTTTCTAGTAATGGTAGAATTTTCTACTAATGGGTTTTAAATTTGCAGGCACATCACCAGGAAATTCTACAGAAAATTACTTTGCAGCAGTCACTGACGGATACAGCGACGGACCGTTTAAACTGTGACAGACCGTCGCATGAATTCGTCGTGCCAGGTACGTCTTTCTGTTATTTTCAAACTAAGCATACGCGACGGAACCAACGATGGATCATCAGAACTGAGACGAACTGTCGTCGTGGAATTGTTGCGTCATTAATGAGGCATACCCGACCTGACCCGGCTGGGGGTTTTAAAAAAATTTAACATTTAAATATACCAACCCTTCATTTCACCCCATTCCTTCACTCTTCCTCCTATTTCCCTCCCTTTTCAACTTACAAAATCATCTCGCTATTCAACCGATCATTTTCCCCAAATTCTCCAAAGTCCTAAAAGTCCTCAACTACTAGTTGAACCTGCTGTTGTGGGTGACTTCTTGATCAACAAGTACCTTTTCCTCTTGTTTTTCTCAAATTCTCAGGTATTTGTCTCTAATTTCTACTCATTTATATTGCATTTTTTGTTTATCAATTAGTATTAGCCTAGTTCTTCTTGATATGTTCATTTTTTTAAATAAAATTCTGTCTGACCTAGGTTAAAAATCCTCGAAATTTCCGTGTTAAAATTCTAGAAATAGGTGCTTTAGCATTGCTAGTTTTCTAGGTATTTGGGTTAAACAAATGTAGGTTAAAACACTACCAATTTGATTTGGGTCATAGGGGATGAATGGGGCACCCCCAGTTCTGTCAGTGTGTTAAAGAATGAGACCCCGATGACAGACCGTCGTACCCATGACGGACAATCATTGGGTCCGTTCCAACAACCCTAACACCCCAATGTCCAATTTTCTCCAAATGTCCACCAACGGCCACATGCGATAGATCGCCGTTCCCATGACGGTCCATCCTGCACAACCGTTCTGGTTGTCAGAGACCCTTTTCCTAAGGGTCTCTCACTTTTTCTAAGTGTCCTCCAACGGACACATGCGACGGACCGTCATTCCTACGACGGTCCGTCCTGCACAACCGTTCTGGTTTCAGAGACCCTGTTCCTGAGGGCCTCTCTCTTTTTTTTTTCTAAGTGTCCTCAAACAGACAAGTACGACGGACCGTCATACCCACGACGGTCCGTCCTGCATGACCGTTATAATGGTCAGAGACCCCTCTCCTAAGGGTCTCCATAATTTTTTTCAAGTGTCCTCTAACGGACACCTAAGACGACCATCGTACCTATGACGGTCATCCTGCACATACCGTCATACTTGACAGAGACTCTCCTTCAAGGTTCTCCATATAAACAAAGTCTAAGTAAGACACGACGGACCCCATGACGGTCCGTCATAGTCACGACGAGCTGTCACCTGGCCCGTCGTGTTTCACTGTTACTATAGAAATGTCATTTTATTTTAGTTTTTTTTATTTATTTTGTGTGGTTTTACTTGTCTTGTTTGCTACTTCTAGTACTAATATTGATCCTTTACAGGTACTATCTACTATGGCACCAAAACAAGATCGAGTCTATGCACGCGGGCGATCGAAGTTTGTCGCCCTGTCTGCCAGCCTGGTCATTGGCTCTGATGATGAGCGTGACCCTGAGTACGTGCCCACAAGCACTTCCACCCCATCCCGTGCTGCACGTGCTGCCAGAGCCACACCCAAAAAGGTGGCGTCCGGCATAATCACTGCCTCCCAGTCTGATGAGGAGCGCACACTGACCGGCACACCTTCTGGGTCAGCCACTAATGAAGAAGGATCGTCTGGCTCCTTAGGAGTTTTTTGTTCGGAGGAAGCCTCCGGATCTGATGAGGTTCCCGCACCCGCCACCGCTGCAACGTCGGCCTCATCTGATGAGGCTGATAGTTTGGAATCTACACCCGGTTCACCAGCTCGTGCTCTCACCCCGGTTACTGACCAGCCCAACCGGTGGTGTGTCGACAGGCAGTTTAAAGTCTATTTCGATGCAAATTTCCTGAATGACAAAAGAGTTATGACTTGGGCACTTACATTGGAGCGGCGGGTCCTTACGGGAAGTCTCCTGACGATGCCTGAGATCTACAATCTCTTCACCAGACATCGACGGGAGTGGACAGCACGTCCATTGGGACGTTATAGTGAAGAGCTGGTCCGAGTACGTGGCATTCAGGTTGATATCTCCCTGCCTTCCATCCGCCAATTTATATACGGGGATAATGTTGATGCTAATCGGACCCTTCTCACTGCCGAGTTTGACTACCGATGGCATATTGTCAAAGATGGCCAATTTTTGTGTTAGACATCGCTGAGAGAGACCACCAAGAGGTGGATGGCCCTGCACTTGTCTGTTGTTGGAGAGGGTGACGACTGGGTGACCGAGCAAATATTTTATTAACAGTGATTTTGACCCACAATTTTAAGATCATGATATTATAAAAATGTGAATTATAAATTTTATTTTTAATTCATTTTCTTGTTAACAAACATAGGTGATAAATTATTTTTTTAAGATTAGTATTGAATAATTTTTAGAGTTTTTTTTAATTTTAAAAAAAGGGTCTCATTATTCAATATTTCTCGGTGAGACTGATCACCCGAGTTCAGATTAGTCTAAGCATCCATTTTAATTATTATAGACTTATTAGAATAGACTTATCATTTCAAAGTTTTACCTTCAAAAGCACAAAACTATTTCTTTCCTTGTGTAATCCCCCATCATGCACGATGTGCCAACGTTCCACTACTTAACTTTCTTCACAAATTTAGTTTGATATGTTGAAAGTGGTTAAAAAATAAGGTTCAAAGGTTATCGATGAGAAAAGACAACTAAAATGTGTGGAAATCAAAATAAGGGGGAAAGGGAAAGGTCTAGTTCGTTGGTGGAAATGAGGAAGGGACAATTTGGGGTTTTGGATGGCTCACTACATAAATATATTTTTTAGAGGCAATAAACATAGGCATCAACAATAAGTTAATTGTCATTTGATTCAATATCTTTATAGGCCTAAGGGACATTTATAATGTATGTAATTAGTTGCGGTTAAAGATCAATTTTTATTTAATAACTGGTTGTCTGTGGAGGTAATTTGGGTGGTGTTCTGGTGGAGAAGAAAGGTAAATGGGGTTTCAATGCAGTTCTTTGGTAGTTGGAAAGGGGTTTTGGGTGGAGGTTTGTTGTGGGTTTGTTGGTTGTTTCCGATGGCAATGGGGAGAGGTTACATAGTAAATTTTGTATTTTCCCCTTCCCCTAATTCTTATCCTCTTTTTTTTTCATTTTTGTAAATGATGGCCTTGATAACATGACATGCATGTAGAATTCACTCTCATATCTAAAGAGTTGTTTATTCTTGTATAACCGAGTCAAGAGATTGATTATGATAAAGAAGATGTTTTTAGGGAAATTAATAGGGAATTGGAACAGTTTGAACACAAGACTAAGCCTAATCTTAGTGAAACCGAGACAATCAATTTGCAAAGTACTGAACAAGTTAAAGAAATAAAAATAAGTATTCCTATCTATTAGGAAATTAGAGATGCCATAATACAACTTTTGTTTGAATACACAAATGTGTTTTTTCTTGGTCTTATGATTATATACCAGGTTTGAGTGTTGAGTTAGTGGTTCATAAGTTGCCAACTTATCCTGATTTTCCACCCGTCCAACAAATAAAGAAGGAAATATAACCGGACGTGAGTGAAAAAAAATTCAAGGAAGAAATCATGAAAAAACTTAATGCAAATGTGATCCAAGCCATTCGTTACACTACTTGATTGGAATATGTCATTCCTATAATGAAAAAGGATGGAAAGACAAGAGTTGTGTTGACTATCGGGATTTTAACAAAGGGAGTCTAGATGACATTTTTCCCTTGATAATATCTACATTCTAGTTGATTATTATGCCAAACACGAGATTTAATCTGTTGTGGACTTTTACGCGGGGTATTATCAAATCTTGATGGATGAAGAGGACGCTGTCATTCCATTTGGTCTTAAAAATTATGGGGAAACATACATGAATGCTATGACCACAATGTTTCATGATATGGTGCATAAAGAAATTGGAGTATCGTCGATGACATAATCATCAAGTCTAATACACAAGTTGACCCTGTGCAAGATATGAGAAAATTCTTTGAAAGAGTGTAAACATATGATTTCAAGATTAACCTAGCAAAATGTGAATTTGGAGTTCCACCTGGATTACTTCTAGGATTTATTGTCAGTAGAAAGGGAATCGAATAGGATTCTTCCAAAATAAAATTCATTCGGTATTTGCCGCCCTCGAAAAATAAGACCGAACTCTTGAGTCTACTTGAGAAGTCGAAATACATCATCAGGTTTATTGCTTAACTCACAATCACTTGTGACTTTTGAAAAAGGATGATGTTGTCAGATAGACAGATGATTGTCAACAAACTTTTCAAAAAGTCAAGCAGTAATTGTCTAACCCTCCCGTATTGGTCCCGCCTGAACCTTACAGGCCTCTTTTTCTATATTGCAGTGACAGTTTATTCCTTTGGTTGCACTCTCGGTCAACACAATTCCACAGGCACGAGGGAGCAAGCTATCTACTACTTGAGCAAGAAATTCATTAGTAACAAGGTCAATTACACCCTTCTAGAAAGGACATGTTGCGCCCTAACTTAGGTAGATCAAAAGTTAAGGCATTACTTTTTGTTCTACACAACTTACCTCATATCTAAAATGGATCTTTTGAAGTACATATTTCAAAAGTTAATGTCAACTGGCATACTCGCAAAATTTCAAATCTTGCTAACTGGATTTGAAATTATATATGTCACTCAAACTGTAATGAAAGGCCAAACTTTGGTGGCAGAGAATCCAGTCGATGGTGACTATCGTTGACACCCAATATTTACCCTCACCGATATTAATTAATTCACAGGCTTCTCAATTCTAAACGGTTCGAGATAATTAGATTTATAAAGTATAAAGAATATATGCATAAAATAAAATGGTTTATAAGTTATTCTAGGTTAATAATGTTACGTTTATAAATTTAGATATCGTGTGTTTTGCGTAATTATGTATACAATTAAGTTATTTTTATAAATATTTGAAAATTGTCAAAAAATATTTTACTCAAAATTAAATATTTGGTTAATTAGTTTAGTTATTTAATTGTCCATATTTTAGATCAATTGATTTATAATTAAGCCAATTATTTTATGTCGTTAAAATTTTGAAGCTCTTTAATTAATTTTTATTAATTCATTAATCAATCCTTTAAATCCATTTGAGAACAAATTTGGATTGGTTTCAACATTCCAATTCGTTTTCCTCCAGCCCAGCACTTTAATTCCCATCTCAAGTATAACCCAATTCCCTCAACTGATTCAACTCAGATTCCCAGGCCCAATTTTAATCTAACTCCTTTTAATTCTTTCATTTCAAAATCCATTTTGTTTTATCCAAATAAAACCCAGAACCAATCCCCTTTAATTCCCGTCTAATTCGACCCGGCCCACTCGCCCTTTTGTCCCATTTTAGCAGAGAAAAGCAACGTTCAGCGGTGATCCAAAAATGAAAAAGAGCATCGCGCGTGAACAGTCAGACGATGTACGCGCCTTCTCCAGTCTGGCGTTTTTCTTTTCTCGTACGATTCCCTGCAGCTATGGCAGGTACTCCAGCACGCGTCGTCCTAGTGATTTGGGATTGAGCCACATTGTATCAAAGGACGAAGGAGGTGATCCCAATCGTTCACCTCAAATTTTTATCGTTCATTGGAGGATCGTTTGGGAATATTGGAGATTTTTGGGACAAATTTAAAGGAATTTCAAACCTTTTGTTGGAAACTCAGTTTTTACCCTTGTCCTTTTCCCTCCCAAAATATGAACCCTAATTCACCCCCCCCCCCTATATATTTTGCTATTTCTAGTGTTCCTGGGGGACTTTTTTTTTAGGGGAAAAAACAATTATTGTGCGAAGCTTTTGTGTGAAGAGGAAAATAGCCAGCAAATTATAGAACAAATACATTCGCAACAAATATCACTGTGATTTTGGTCGTTTTGTTCGCTCAATCCAAAAAGTTCTCTCGATAAGGTGTCTAAGGTGTGAAGGTGGTAGTTCTTCCGTTCGTCTCGTCACCATCTTCGCCGCCCCGTTAAAGGTAATGCCCTTTTTCATACGTAGAAACCTGTTCGTCTCATTCTCATGCTCTCCTCGGTGTTTCCGTTATTTATATCCGAACAAGGTCCTTTGTCATTGTTTTGTCACTTAGATGTTAAGTTGAACTAACATTGTGTGTTATGCTAGTACCTTGTATTTCTGTTTTCTCCATTGATAAATTTGATAAGTTGAGTGTGAAACGTTTTCCTTGGCAGGGTGTGTCTTTTTCTTATCTTCATTATTCAGCAGTTTTGGAATATATTAGTGTTTCCCCTTGTTAGTTGTGATTTTTAGATTTGGCCACACCAATATGTTTGTTGTGTCTTTACATTTTAGCCTATTAGCCTCATCTTTTCTTATAAAATTTGTCCTGTTAAGGCTTTGTTTATTAATATTAATATAAAATCCGAGTCTTTTATATAAAGAAGTACATTTCCCGACGCCACTTTGTCACATGAATTTGGCCTATATTATTTTATCACTCTTAAGAATGAGTGGGTAATGCGTTAACATTGTTTTTGTTTTGATAAAAAATAATTGCGATTAGTTAAATCACTCTGTAGCCTTGCCATTAGCTTTCATTGATAAAGTCTTGTTCTTTATAATTAAAGCTTTCTATGATCTATTTCCCTTTTGATTTTTATTTAAAAATATGTGTCATTTTGTTTTCTCATTTCTTATGAACTTTCATGGGTGGTACTTATGTTCTTCTCTCTGTTTTGCATGTAAAATTTGCATCGAGTTTGCCATTGAACTCCCACTTTCCCTCTTTTGAATTTCGGGATGAGCTGCCAAGGCTCAAGTTCCTTCATCGACTCTCCAACCTTAAAGTCGACGTACGGGTCTCAAGTTGGAATTTTTGAAAATCAAGACGTCCAAGATTTAAAGAAGTTAGGCTAAAGGAGGCCTACTTTATCTTCTTTCATATTTGTATTTTGTTATTTTGAGCCTAAGCCCTTGTCGTCTTTTATTTTCTTGTATTATTTATTTATTATTATTATATGTTTAGTCTAGGATAGGTACGAAATAAAATGGTTCGAAAACCCAAAAGTCAAATGGATCAAAACCCAAAAACAGGTAGGTCCAAATACTGGTCAAGGCAAACAGAAAACCCGGATTTGGACCCAAATCTCTCTCCTTCTCTCTTTACTCACATTTACTGCTTATCTGTTTTTGCTTGTCGTTGCTTCTAAAGGTTAGGAAAATCCAATTCCCCGCAAAGCGTCACTTTGGTTTTAACGACTCGATCAAATCAAGTAAACGACTTAAAAAATTTTACGAATTAAAATCCACTTAGGTGATTAATTTTTCACTTTCAAAAAGAAATCATAAATGATTTTTGCATTTCATTTTCAAATAACTATATAAAATATTTTAAGTTAATCCAAATTAAGTTAGTTGTCTGATAACCGCATTTAACGGACGTCTTAGGTGCTTTTAAACCTTCCTAAGAGTTCAATAGGAATCTCCGAACCCCTTTATAATTATTTTTAATTGATTTTTCTGTTAAGTCTTTTGAAAACCAAGTTTTCTTGATTTTTCTCAACAATTAAGTGGCAACTCTTAAAAAGTCAAACACTTTATAGGTAATAAGTGACACCTGAAGGTGTCCCGAATTTTTAAAAAGACACTTTAACTATGTAGATATCTTATGACCCTCTTAAACAATTCCGAACATATATTATTACATCATTTTTGGATCAGTTCCAGATTTTAAATGGCATGTGTAATCACTCACCAATCATTGTGTGACACGTGTTAATTCAATTTTAAATATTATTTTTTTCATTTGAGTTTTTTTTTTATTTCTTTCTCTTACTTTTTGACTTATTTTAGTTTTATTATTTTTATTTTTATTTCATTTCAATTTTTAATTAATCTTCCACCCCAACTTTCAAGCTCCCTCCATTTCTTTCTTTCTCTCTTTCTTTCTTCTTCATCTCTCATCCTCACCTAACCCCACACCATATCAAGTTGAGCCCCTCCATTTTCGTTCTCTATTCTTCTTTTTATTTGGTCAAATTTGTTATTTTTCAAAATTATACTATTTTCTAGACTTTGCTGAGTTATTGATAATAAAACTAATTATTTTTCTAAGAAAGATCAAATTTTTGAAGATATCATTATTTAGTTTATCTCATTTCCATATAAATTCAAAACTTAAAATGACAATTTTGAAAGCATAAGAGTTCTCCAATAATTGAAAAAGTTTAATTAGAATTTGGATAAAAACTAAATAATGTCTACTAATCATCTTGAAATCTAATGAGTTTATCAAATTGTTCGAATATATTAAAATATCAAGATATAATTTTAAAATTGAAGAGAGTTAAAATTATAGTAGAATAAAAGAGAGATGAAGTTGTGGTAAAAACTGACATTGAAAGTGATAAGTTAATGAAGATGACAATGAATTTTTGAAGAAGAAGGAAGAAAGAAAAACAAAAAAATAATAAGTAAAAAAAGTTAAAATAATAACAAAAATAAAAATATGTATTTTATAGTAAAATTCTTGTAAAAATAAAATTATATTTGCCTTTTTAGTTTGTTCACGCTCTTTAAGAGAGTGCATAAACTCTCCATACCATGTGAACAAAAAAAGATGTAATAATATCGGTTTAGGATTGTTTAGGGGGTAATAGGACACTTGCATATTTTAGGTGTCTTTATACAAATTTGGGACAACTTCAGGTGTTACTTTATGTCTTTTTTCAAAATATAATTTTCTTTTCCATATAAAACAGAAATGGCGACTCCGCTGGAGAATTAGGAGGATTCTAACCTTAAAACTAACACAATTTGACTATAATTGATTAATTGTTTACTTTATTATTATAATTATTGCATTTTTCATGGCATATTTCCACCAATTGGCAACTAGTTTGCATTAGGAAAACGAAAGTTACGTGGCTTTCCACGACTTTCATCAGAAATACACAAAATTTATTTGGAAGTATAAAAAAAATAGTTGAAATGCGGTCATCCGACTTTCGGGTTGGTAAAAGACTTTGCCTACTGGTGCCAAGAATCCCATGTAGCATTCAAAAATATTTATATCCGATTTGGACATGCATGCTTCTACGCTACTTAAAATCGGGAGTGCAAGATCTCCTACAGAGAATGGAAAGAAATTCGCCCTCTAGCATTTGATGTAGCTTTATTGGGAACGATGGTATTCCCACATGGTCCAAGTCTAAGTATCAATACCCGAGTTATAACACTCAAGTATTCTTTGTTCAAAGGGTATGAGAACCAATGGATAATAAAGTACTATCCTATAGCTCTGGTCATCCTGTCTGATATGTATCGAACCCTAGGAAAATACATAGAGTGGCATCGATACTTCCAAGAATGCAACTTGCTCCTTCTGTGGTGGATCCTCAGCAATTTCGCGAATGGTGCTGGTAAGCGGGAGTTGCATACTTTTGACAACAAGAACACCTTTAAAGATTTGAATGACAAGTTGTATCGGGCAAATATGGACAATCGGAGAACAAGGGGAGATGGTTTCAAAATTTCTGCGAATTTAGAGAAGAAGATATCCAATGGATTCTTGATCGTTTCATCTCTAAAGAAGTCATTATGGAGAGCCGCAGACAAGTTGTGTTTCTTCTACCAGGTTTTCGGGGAATTCGCCCTTATGCACCCTTTCGAGTCTTGCGACATTTCGAGAGGAGACAAACTGTACCCAAAAAAGCGTACTATGGTGCTTATGTATACGATATTGGAGATGATAGAGTGCACGAAGCGTCTGAAATGTTCAGAGAATGGAAACGTTCCAAGCGTATGGATAAGGACACCATTGCCCTTGACCGATTCAATGTTTGATATAACAAGGGTTACAAAGAATGGCTAAAGAAGGCATACAAAATTCTCATCCCAAACCACGCACAACTTTCGCAACGTAACGGACAGAGAAGCCAAAGCAGTGGCCAAGCTACAAGAGGTAAAGAAAGAGGCTCAAGAGGTGTATCCTATGTTTGTCGAGAAAGAAGATGCCCTTGAGAAGGCGACTCAAGATGTAGAAAGACTAAGGCGTGGTTATAATGATTTCGATACTTAGGTCAAGGAGAAAATAGAGAGGACACGATACAAAAGTTTGGAAGATAAAGGACGCCTTGCTGAAGGGTTCTTGCTGATGTTAAGATATATGCTTCAGCAATACAAGACTCAGGGGGACGGCGACGGAGCAGGACAATCTGGAGAGGCATAGTGGATTTCGCTCATGCGTGGGTTTTTATATTTATTTAAGTTGTTTTTAGCCCCTGCGTGGTCCTGCCTTTATTGCACTTTCAAATGGCCCTGCGTGGGTTTGTCTTAAATATTTTACCCTTTATTTCCTTTTGTGAACATTGTTATTCACTTGTGAAATTTATTTTGGGGGGAATTGTTTATTTTGTTCAAATCCACGAGTACATCATTCAAATGCGCTAGGTCTATCCTTGGCACAAAAGGGTCCCTCTGTATGTGTTAGGACGCGATATATGTGCTATTAATTGCTAATGTGTTATGTTGCTATGAATGAGGATATCAGAAATCCACTCCATTCCAGAAAATTCCAAAATATACAAACAAGTCTCTATTACAAAATGTCCGACCAAAATTTCCAAATCTTAAGTTTCTTAGTAAAAAGACCACCTCCTATACCACAAATCCTAAAACATTACTCTATTGTCTCAGGAAGGCAAAAAATCACTGCTATGGACAAGAGTAAAAACATCCAGATGGAACTCACTGGAGAAAAACTACAAAGAAAGATCGAACAGATCACTCGGGAAATTCAAGAGGCCAAAGAGGAAGGGCTCAGAGTTGACATGGCCATTGCAATCTACATAGATGCAACATTGACGCCGGATGAGGATCTGGCATCACAGATGAAGAGAAAGAAAAATGTTGAGATGGAGACAGAGGACTTGCGAGAGAAGTTGGACATGTTTTTGTTGAAAGTGCAAGAAAGAGAAGTGAGAGAGGTGAGGATAGAATCGGAAACACCGCTCTGTTAGCTAAAAGCATGTCACTTGATGAAGAGGTGAAAGTCAAATGAAAGAATTCACCTCCATGAGAGAAAGGATGGCCACACTGAGGAAGAAGAATAAAGCCTTCCATAGCAACATGATTGACAAGCTTCAGAAAATGTGCAAAAAATGCCTCGTCTATGAGAAAGGAGCTAATAGTGGTCCCGATAATGCTCACCTTGGAGAGACTGGGGAAGACGACGACGAGGAAATCGTCTACAGACCTCCATTCCTAGGCCGTCTGAAAGGAGGATACGAATGCTGCAACAAGAAGGAAAATGAGTAACATGTCGTCATCATTTTATCTTTTAAAAGATCTATGGTTGCCTTTTTATTTCCTTGTAATTGTAATAAATGAATGAATGAAAATGTTTTATATTGTACTCGAACTACGTTGGGCCTAAATTCTACTTGTGAGATACGTAGGCAGCCTTCCCATGCCCGGCCCCTATCTTTAAAAATTTCATTCTCCCCCTTCATGTTACGAGGAGACACGAAGGCCAGATCAACGGACGTCAAAGAGCAGCGGCAAGAAGACCTCACCTCAACGTGATTTAGCCTTTCTAAGACAGTTTCAACATTAAAACAAGCAAGCTCCTGCTTGTTAAAAAAATGTGTTTCCGTCCTGATTAGTGAGTTGAAGATATCCTCAAACAAAGCAACTTGCATTTTGTTTTCTGAAGCTGCACTGACAAATCATTTTTTGAGTTGTTTTTCTTTCTTAGGTACTTTGAAATTGATCTGTGTCGATTGAAAGCTGGCAAATCATCCCTATTTCACCAGATCAAAAGGTCCCACAGATTGCTTCCCTAGACAAAGCTCAGACAAAGGAAAGACAGATATGAGGGATAATAATGAAGAAGTAAGTCTTACTGATGTTGTGGTGGCTAACTATAGCGGACCAGAATGAGTTGATAGCTGATGCAACAGATTACAGAAATGAGAGTTGAAATTCAAAGGAGATAGAATCTGCCTCCGCCAGGATTTGCTTCCAACGTTGCTGATGGGAGACCTCCAATCTACTTCCCTTCCTCAAATATGGATCCAGCACAGAACCAACCATCTACACCTGCTCAGAATTTATCAGTTATAGATCTTACTAACAAAAATCCCCAATATGCTTCCGCATCCTACTAAACTCCACCTCCTACTCAAAACAACCACCCCTAAATGCAATCCTATCCTCAAAATACCCACAATCAAACCTCTTCACCACCGCAAAATTAAAACCAAAATCAAAACCAAAATACTTTTAATGCCCAACCCCCCCACCCACCACCACTTAAATCATAAAACCAATCCGCAGCTCTCCCACAGAATTATCAAACTGCTCAAAATGCCCAGATTCCCTCTGTAACTCCACCCTTACCCAAAAGGGCCACTTTCAAAATTCACGTCCCTGCCGAGCACGATGTGCACGGTTCTTAGCTAGATCATTATGAGGAACACGAAAACGAGTAGAGGTCAAATAAAGAGGCAAAGGTGGACATAAAAGAAGAAATCAAGAAGTCTATGAAAGAGCTTCAATGCGTCCCTGATACCACAGGACATAACTATGAAGATTTGTGAATTCATCCGAGTCTGGACTTTCTAGAAGGGTTCAAGATCCCAAAATTTGATAGTTTCGGAGGAGTTGGCAACCTTATGGCTCATTTGAGAGCCTACTGTGACTAGATCGTGGGAGTTGGAAGGGATGAAGCTTTATTGATGAGATTCTTCAGCTGAAGTTTGGAGGGGAGGCTCTAGAATGGTTCACCTCCCATGAAACCCGAAAATGGCCCAGCTGGAATGCTCTAGCAAAGGATTTTATCGATCAGTTTGCATATAAAGTCGAAATTGTTCCTGATCGATATTCTTTTGAGAAGATAAAGCCTAAATCTACCGATGAGATACAGAGAATTCGCCTATAGGTGGAGAAAAGAAGCAGCAAGGGGGAGACCTCCTATGTAGGAAAAGTAAATAGTAGAAGTGTTTGTGCGGGTGTAGGAGCCCGAGTATTATGATCGAATCCTCTTGCTCATAAGAGAAAAATTTGTCGAGATACTCAAAGTTGGTGAGACTATTGAAGAAGGGTTGGAAACGGGAAAGATAGCTCGTGTTACTGCATCACCCAAATTATTAGGAACGTTGAAGAAGAAAAGAGAAGAAATCGCTGGTGTTTCATATAAGGGAAGGAAAACCCCCAAAAGCTCGTCATATTCCCAAGGTCATTCTCGGCCTTCTCAAAATTCCTACCAAGCTTGCTTTCATCAAGCTAGTAATCCCAATAATACTCCAATTTGTAAGAATGCTACCGCCACTTATCCAAACGTCCAAGCTCCACTATACCAAAGTCAATTCCCCAATTACCAAAATCCATCTCCCATTTACCTAAATCATCCTCTACCCTACCAAATTCCATCTCCCTACCAGGGTGTTGCTCTCAACTGTGCTAACGTGCACTCAAGCTACCAAGCACCTCCTCCTGCGGATCAAGTCCAAGCTCCACCATATAAAAATCTCTACCAGAACTACCAAGCTTCAATGCCAAACTACCAGACGAACTCATATCCCGGAAATAAAGCTCCTCGTCCGAACAATCAAGGTTATCAACAGATGCGTCACCTACGAGGAAGTTATGATCCCCTTCAACCTTGGTTCGAGAAGAAGCCTTCAAGGAATTTCACCGCGCTCGTGGAAAGCCGAACAAAGTTGTACGAACGACTGGCTACAGTCGGATATATCAACCAATAGGGCCCAAACCCATGGATATCTATTGGAAATTCTATAGGCCAGATCATAGATGTGCTTATCATCAAAACAGTGTTGGGCATGATACTGAGGACTGTATCAACCTCAAGCACAAGATTCAGGATTTAATCTACCAAGAGGTGGTTTCTCTCCAACTAACTGCACCTAATGTCCATCCCAATTTGTTGCCGAATCATGGAGGTGGCAACATCAGTATGATAGAAACAGACGATAATTGTTGTGGGACGAATGTGATAACTCCAATTATTCATGATGAGTTGGAAAAGGCTATAGCTTCTTTGATCATCAAAGAGAAGAAATAGTTTGTTATCTTGACACCTGCAAAGGTTGTTGCCTTGGTGCCATCAAAAACTCTTATCAAGCCAAAATTTGTGATTTAGACTGCTGCTGCACATGGTATGACCCAATTCGGAAGATGTTATACTCCTGGGGAGCTTGATTTCGAAGGTCAAAAGAATGATAAACCTAAAAGGCCAATAAGCGACGGTGAGACAGAGGAATTCTGGAGCAGAATTCATCCGAAAGATTATTCGATTGTCAAGCATTTGGAGAAGACTCCAGCCTAGATTTCTGTATGGGTCCTGCTGATGAGTTCTCAATCGCACAGGAAGGCTTTGATGAAGGCTCTCGATGATACGTATGTACCCGCGGGCACAAGTAGCGACAACGTGGCTGTATGATCCACAAGTTATTTGAGGGTATCGAATCGGCTTTTGTGATGATGAACTGCATTTTGAAGGCAAGTCCCACCATAAGGCACTGCATATTACTGTCGTTTGTCGTGAAAAGGTCATAAATCGTGTCCTGGGTGGACGATGGATCTGAACATTTTCCCGTTGTCAACATTAGGGCAGTTAAGGTTTGACTTGGGAAAGTTGGAGCAAAACCAATTCAACTTAAGAGCCTTCGACGTAGTATAAAAAGATACGTTAGGGAAGTTGAAATTGATCATCCAATTGGGTCAAGCAGAATTCAACGCACAGTTTCAAGTGTTGGACATCGATACCAGCTATAACCTTCTTCTTGGAAGGACTTTTATTCACATGGCTGGAGTAGTGTCTTCTACCCTCCATCAGTTGATGAAACTCGTTTAGAAGAACGAAGACCTAGTCATTCATGGCGAAGGTATTCTTTTTGGCAGACAGATGTGGATTATCGATGAAGTGTCTCGAGGTACTAATTTCTACATGGTAGAGTTGGTAAATGCCATCGGTGAAGACTTGGCCCCAAAACTTCTCATGCCTTCTGTGTATAAGATAATTGCTACTGTGATGTTGCAAAGTGTATTTGAACCAGGTTTCGGATTGGAAAGGAATTCCCAAGGAATTTTTGAGCCAATTAAAGTTACTGTCAAAAGGGCAAGGCATGGATTGGGGTACGTCCCCACAGATGATGATGAGAAGAGAGAGAAAAAAGGATCAAGCATTGGCCAAGCCAATCCCTAATCTATATCAATCCTTTCCAGTACGTGAGTATGATGAGCAGGATGACCTTGGGGACGGAATCGATGGCCTTTTTGAAGAAATGGAAGCTATCATTGAAGAAGAGGTCGAGCTGACAGGATTTCGTGATGCTGAGCCAGGAGAGATGCTGCAGAACTGGAACTCCACGCCCATATAAATTCCCTGAAATCCTTGGTAAAAGGGCATTATTTTATGCATATTTAGATCGGCGGTAGTCCAGAAGAGGATCGAGACCAACAATTTTGCATTACTCTTAACTGTTTGAATTTTCGAATTTCAATCGTGATGTTCAAAGAAGGCAACATGGCCCTATGCCATGGCCAAGGTTTGCATTTATTTCCAAATTGAATGAAACTCTTTTATTTTTGAAATTTATTTATTTACTCATTTGTTATACGTTGACTTTCTAACTTTGTTTGTTTATTGTTTCAGTAATGTAAGTTTTAAACCTGCCAGTGTCATGTCATGTCACAAGCTGAATTAACAAAATGAGGGAGGTGATGACGAGGCTGATGGTTATGAAGAAGAAAGTGAGGAACCAGATTATGTTGCCAAACAATTTCGGCAGTTTGAAAACCAACATAAGCTGAATCTAGAAGAAACATAATCGGTTAATCTGGGAGTCCCAGAGTGCTTTAAGGAGGTTAAGATCAGCATTCACTTAAATGAAACTCAAAGAAAACGCCTAATTCATTTACTCACCGAGTACATTGACGTGTTTGTCTAGGAAGTCATTGACATGCTAGGTCTCAGTACCGATGTGGTATCTCACAAGTTGCTGATCAATTCGGGGTTGAGTCCAGTGAAACACAAGGCTCGGAAGTTGAAGCCCGAGTTGAGTCTAAAGATTAAATAAGAGATCACCAAGCAGATCAATTCTAGATTGGTGGAAGAAACTCAATACCTGATCTAGTTGGCTAATATTGTTCCGGTTGCCAAAAAAGACGGAAGATCAGAATTTGTGTCGACTACAGATATCTCAACAAAGCCAGCCCCAAGGATTATTTTCCATTACCGAACTTTCACATTCTGATCGATAACTGAGCTAAGCATGAAATGCAGTCATTTGTGGATTGTTATGCAGGTTATCATCAGATTCTGATGGATGAAGAAGACGCAGAAAAAACAGCTTTTATTATACCTTGGGGTGTATATCATTACAGAGTGATGCCATTTGGCCTCAAGAATGCTGGCGCTACCTATATGAGGACCATGTCGACCATATTTCATGACATGATTCATAAGGAGATTGAGGTGTATATGGATGATATCATAATTAAGTCCCGCGAGAATTAGGACCACTTGACACATTTAAAGAAGTTTTTTGATCGTCTGCATCAGCATAACTTGAAGTTGACTCCGCCAAGTGTGCTTTTGGAGTACCAGCCAGCAAGTTGTTGGGATTCATAGTCAGAAGAAGAGGTATCGAGCTCGACCCTTCCAAGATTAAAAGAATTCAAAGTTACATCCGCCGAAGATGAGAAAAGAGGTGATGATTTTCTTAGGGAGGTTAAACTACATCAGTCGATTCATCGCTCAATCAACCGTGGTGTGCGAGCCTATCTTCAAGCTGTTGAAGAAAGACACTCCGACAAAGTTGACTGAAGAGTGTCAGATTGCTTTCGACCCTATCAAGAACTATTTGTCAAATCCACCGGTATTGGTTCCTCCACGAGAAGGGACTCATTTGGTGCTGTATTTGTCCGTCTCAGATAGTGCATTCGAATGCGTACTCGGTTAACATGATGAGATAGGAAATAAGGAAAAATCTATATATTACATAACTAAAAAGCTTACTCCATACGAGTCTCGATACACTCTATTGAAACATTATTTATCTTTGTATGCTACATATTTCATTTCTAGAATGGATGCATTGAGTTTATTTTCCCGAAAACGATGCCGATCAGAAAGTTAGCTAAATTGCAAATGTTGTTGAGTGAGTTTGATATCGTGTATGTGACTCAGAAGGCAATAAAGGCACCGGCTTTGGCTGATCATCTTGCAGAAAATCTTGTTGATGAAGAGTATGAACAACTTAGGACTTATTTTCACGATGAAGATGTATCATTCGTGGGTGAAGATATCTCTAAAGCATATCCAGGTTGGAGAATATTCTTTGATGGAGCGGAAAATCATCAAGGGAAAGGTATTGGGGTGGTCTTAGTGTTGAAATCTGTTCAGCACTACCCCATGGCGGCTAAGCTCTGATTCGATTGTACAAACAACATGGACGAATATGAAGCTTGTATCCTCAGTTTGAAAATGGCCATTGACATGAATGTCCATGAGTTGTTGGTTATTGGAGACTCAGATTTGTTGATTCATCAGGTTCAGGGAGAATGTGTCGTGAAGAACCCGAAGATTATACCTTACGTACAGTATGTTCAAAAGTTGTGCAAAATATTTTGCAAGATCGAGTTCAGACATACTCCTAGAATACAGAATGAATTGGCTGATGCCCTTGCAACCATCGCTTCTATTATTAAACATCCAGATACTGATTACATTGATCCTATGGATATAGAGCTGAAAGAACATCCGGTCCATTGTCCACATGTTGAGGTGGAACCAAACGGTTTACCATGGTATTTTGATATACAGAAGTATTTGGAATCGGGAATTTATCTAGAAGATACTACGTCCAATAAGAAGAAGTCGATACGCCGTATGACTCTCAATTATTTTTTTCAGTGGAGAAATCCTGTATAGGAGAACTCCAGACATAGGTCTTCTCAAATGTGTTGATATTGTTGAAGCTGCGAACTTATTGAATAAATATCATACTGCAGTTTCTGGTACGCACATGAATGGGCTCACTTTGGCAAGAAATATCCTTCGAGCCGATTATTTATGGATGACTATGGAGAATGATTATTGCAACTTTGTACAAAAATGCCATAAATGTCAAGTGCACGGTTATTTGATCCGAGTGCCACCTAACGAACTTAATGCTATGAGATAACCTTGACCGTTTGTAGTTTGGGGAATGCATGTCATCGGTCCAATAGAGCTAGCTGCTTCTAATGGACACATATTAATTTTGGTTGCCATTGACTATTTCACCAAGTGGGTGGAAGCATCTTCATACAAGTATGTAACCAAGAAAGTGGTAGCAGATTTTGTTCAAGATAATCTGATATCTAGGTTCGGAGTACCAGAATCGATCATTACTGATAATGGTGAAAATATCAGTAGTCACTTGATGAGATATATATGTGAGCAATTTAAGATTACTCACAGAAACTCAACTGCTTATCGCCCCCAAATGAACGGAGCTATAGAGGCCGCCAATAAAAACATCAAGAAGATTCTGAGGAAAATGATTGAAAATCACTGAGGTTGGTATGAGATGTTTCCATATGCTTTATTGTCTTATCGAACGACAATCAGAACATCGACTGGAGCTACTCCGTACTTACTAGTATTTGGAAAAGAGGAAGCCATACCTGTTGAAGTCGAGATACCGTCATTGAGAATCATCCAAGAAGATGAGTTGAGTAACGCTGAATGGGTTAAAAAGAGAATCGATCAGTTAACTTTGATTCACGAGAAGAGAATGTCTGCTGTTTGTCATGGTCAGTTGTATCGACAGAGAATGATCTGTGTTTTTCACAAGAGAGTAAGAGCCAAAATTTTTGAAGTTGGTCAGCTAGTCCTTAAGCGCATTTTTCCTCATCAAGACAAATACAAAGGAAAATTCGCACCAAATTGGCAAGGACCCTACATGTTCACAAGATATTATCCGGAGGTGTTTTGGTCCTATCAGAGATGGATTGCACCGCATGGCCGCAACCAATCAACTTAGATGTTGTCAAGAGATATTATGTGTAAAGTTTCAAATTGTATTTATGTCATTTATTTGTAATCATTCTCATTGCTTGTATTTATTTTGCTTAAATTTTTATCCCTCTTTGTAATGAACTACGTCTGACCTGAATTCTCAATAATGAAATACGTAGGCGGCCTATGTCAGCCTCGGCCAACCCATTTATTCCTTTTAACTATTTCTTTGTATTTGAACTATGTTCGACCTAAATTCTCAAGAATGAGATACGTAGGTGGCATATGGCAGACTTGATCAGTTTTTTTTGTAATTTTTCTTATTTTGTCAACCTTTGAGGGGGGACCTACGTTTGACATGATTCCTGCCTCAACGGGATACGTAGGTGCCACAAAGGTTCGGTCATATCTCTCGTAAGATTTTTATTCCTTTTTATAATAGAAACTGGGAAAGAATTTTTGAGAGGGACTCAAAATTCTCGAGAAAGAGATTCTTCCTCAACTAGAAAATACTGAAGTTACTTCGAGATTTGCAACTGGGATAAAATTTTTGAGAAGATCTCAAAAATTCCGCGATATACTCAGTTATAGTCAAAAGATAAGCAAGACAGTTAACTGAGACAGAAATTTTGAGGATGGCCTCAAAATTTCAGCATGGGTTCATCTACAAGTCCGTAGAGACTCTGAAAATGCCCCAGCGAATAATCAGATAAACCTCCAAGCATCAGTCTGAAAGAAGTTTGTTAATCCTGATATGACATGACTTGGCAGTGACCTTTTTCAGATACTATTTTTCGAAAATTTATTTCTCTTAAATTTTCCCTTTTATGTTTTTTTGTCTTATCTATCAAGGGCCGAAAGATTGAGAAATAAACCAGAGATAGTAGTACAAGGAGCAGACAACTGAACAAATCGACAAAGATCAGTTTGTTTTTATCATTAACAATTTTTCTGTGGTCGCAGGTTTTATAGCTTTGCTATGAAATCAACAAATTCTTCCGATGTATGAGTATGAAGAAGTCAAAGGAAGACAAAACTATCAAAAAATCAATAGTTTTCCTAGAAGCAGGAACGTTTTATATCGCTTATGTCAGAAACATGGAAATATGAATTGTTTATCTCAATCAATTTCCAACAAAATGAAATTTATAAAGAACGTCCAGCTAGATTCGAAGGTGAATCAAGCGAAAATCTCAAGGAAGAGTTTATGGTTTTCGTAAAGGACATCATTTGTATTATAATGTCGGATATGATATTATGCATTACCCTGAGGGGTCAGTTATTTTATTTTCGATCAAGACGA
The DNA here is from genome assembly GCA_027789145.1 of Solanum arcanum. NCBI lineage: Eukaryota > Viridiplantae > Streptophyta > Magnoliopsida > Solanales > Solanaceae > Solanum > Solanum arcanum. The sequence continues at coordinate 6,317,501 of CM050940.1, forward strand.
TATACTATCTGGAAGTTGTTTTAGCGTTATCATCATTGGAGATGATATGATTATCTAGAAAGCACCCGGAAGATCAATGTGTTTCTCAATTGAAGCACTATCTTCATTTAGTACCAAGGATGACATCAAGAGTTAATATTTGTGCATCGTAAGGAGATATTCATGCCCTACAAAAGATCATGCATCGCAATTCAATATCAATGAATCGTGGAAGATCATGCATCGCGAGTCAATATTCATGCTTCACGGAAAATCATGCATCGCAAGTCAATATCCATGCATTGCAGCAGGTCATCCATCGCGAGTTAATATCCAAGCATAGCGACAAGATTTCATACCTCGCAGAAATTTATGCATCGCGAGAAGATTTCATGCCTCGCAGAAATTTATGCATCGCGAAAAGATTTCATACCTCGTAGAAATTTACGCATCGCGAGAAGATTTCATACCTCGCAGAAATTTATGCATCACGACAAGTTTCCATGCCTCGTTAAAATTTATCCATCGCGAGGAGATATTCATGCATCGCAGAAAGTTATGCATCGTGAGAAGATTTCATACCTCACAAAAATTTACGCATCACGGGAAGATATTCATGCCTCACAAAAAGTCATGCACTGCCAGAAAAGGAAATCGTGCATCCCAAGAGAAATATTTATCCATCGGCATCAACTGCATTCTTTTATTTTGATAAAAGTAAACATCAAGAAGGTGCTTTGAAGACGACGTCAAGAGAAATACTAGCACACCGCATCAACTTTCCTTTATTTTGACATTAACTGAAGAATACATTGAAGATTATATTGCAAACATAAGACATAAGCTTTATTTGATTTTCGTTAAATCGATTGAGTTGACGTTGAATGCAGAGGAGGACAACTAAGTGTCAACACAGTAAAAGACACTATCTCACATTTAAATTGCATTTTTATGCTGATGATTTTTATCTCAGTCTTTATCGACAACAACCGAAAGGATAAATTCTCCAAAACATAACCACAGGTTTGGACAACATCAAAAAGGATGCAACACAACGTGGAACTTTTTCTTAGCAGCGAAATGGGAGATAGTCCTAAAAGGAGTGTCAAAATCTTAGGATGCAAGTAGAGGAGGGACTTCCACCACAATCAAACAACAACCCTATCAGAAGGCATGTGGGTTTTTCTTTGATTTTTGTCAGGTTGGTTTTGCATCCGGAGTTTCGCTCTGCCGGAAGCAAGTTTCCAATCTAAGTGCAGTGCACCAAAAGTTTTGGAAATTATGTCCGTATGAATTCTTGCCTATGGGTGTGAAGTGCATCACATTCATTATTATGAGGTTGCATTCCCCTTTTTCATACTTGACTTTATTGGTCACTCTTCCGAAACCAAAGGCCATCTAGCATAATAGATTTCCTTTTCAATTGATTGAGTCTAACTACAAGCAACCTGATTCCTAAGGTGTAAGGATATGTAGGCGGGCTTAATGTTGATGACTCGGCTGTATTCCAATATTTCCTGTTAATTATTTTCCCTAGCATCCTGATTCCCTCATAATTCAGTATCGGGATGGCTTTTGAAGACATTCTAAATCGTGCGTTGAATCAATCTTATTGAACTACAAGTTGTCTGAATTCTCATATAGCCTGAGATATGTAGGAAACCCAATTCTGTGGTTCGACCATAATTCCTAAGGTTCGTACCGAAATCCGTGTCTCATAGACGAGTGTGCGGTCGGACAAAATTATAACGGTCAATTTCATTATCTTCGAATTTCTTACATCAATCCGAGTAAAATGAGGAAAAGTTGTTCACACCCAATTTTGACCCTCCCCGATATTAATTAATTAACGAGCTTCTCAATTCTAAATGATTCGAGATAATGAGATTCATAAAGTTTAAAGAATATATGCATAAAGAAAAATGGTTTTCAAGTTATTATAGGTTAATGTTGTTACATTTATAACTATAGATATCGTGTGTTTTGCGTAAACATATATAATTAAGATATTTATATAAATATTTGAAAACTGTCAAAAAGATTTTGCTCAAAATTAAATATTTGGTTAATTAGTTTAGTTATTCAATAGTCCATATTTTAGATCAATTGATTTATCATTAACCAATCCTTTAAATCCAGTTGAGAACGAATTTGGATTGGTTTCAACATTCCAATTCGTTTTCCTCCAGCCCAGCACTTCAATTCGCATCTCAAGTATAACCCAATTCCATCAACTGATCCAAATCAAATTCCCAGGCCCAATTTTAATCTAACTCCTTTTAATTCTTTCATTTCAAAACCTATTTTGTTTTAGGGAAATTTAGCTAACTAGTCAAAAAAACCAACTTATTTAGTAATAATATCTACACTTTAATAATATTAGAAATCATGTCAAAAATGTAATTATTTTAAAAATAAATAATTATTCTGATATTATTAATATTTTCTCTCTCATTATTTACACCCTTTTTTTTCTGTCTCATAGCTTACACATTTTCCTATATTTATGTATAATTGGATAGATATTAATGTCATTTTAATTTTTCTCTCTCTTTTCTTAAGCTTATCAATTTTTCTCTCTTACTTTCTACCTAATCAAATCCCTAGATTTTTCTCTCTTTTCTTATTCTACTTTTCAATCTCTCACTAATATTCTTCCGAATCAATTTCACAGATTTTTGATTCAATATATTATTATTTTCTATTATTCTCATTTAATTTCGTAGCAAGATTTAATTTGAAGATTAACATTGATTCGGGGATTATATTTTTCAGATTTCTTATTTATTTACTTACTGATTTTAGTGTTTTTTTTAATTTCTTTAATTTTTTTGTTGTTCTTAAAACATTTTTTAGGGTTTGAAACTACATAACTCTCTCTTCAATGGACGTTTTTAAGAGAGTTACTAGAGGTATTGGAAAAAATAATCAACGTTCTTCCGATTTTCCATCATTTAATTTTTTTTCACTCAAGAATTAAACAACAATGTAGGTTCCGCTTCTAAATCTAAGGAGGATATACGACGGGGAAAAATGCCTGGATCCGTCGATGTGCAAAATCCCACACAAATTCATAACCATGAAGTTGAAGAAGACCAATTTGTTGGAGAAGAGGTTTTTTTTTTTGCATGTTTTGTGTCTTGCATGTTTAGTTTAATTTGTTTATTAATTTTTAAGATTCAAAAAAATTCATGTTGCAATGCGTTTGGAAGTGTATATGGAATTTTTATTATGTTATAGTTAGTATTTATTTTTGTATTTTATATATTTATTGTATTTTGTGTTCTGTTTTTTGTGTGTGTGTTATATGTCAATGTAACACATTATATGAGTTTCATTGTGTTTATTTCATAGTTTTGATGTTTTTTGTATTCATGATTTGGAAGTGTATATTGAATTTTATTGTTGTTTTAGTCAGTATGTATTTTTGTATTTCATTGTTTTAATGTATTTTGTATCCATAGATTTGGAATCGTATTTCATATATTTAATTCATTTTGTATTCTGTTTTTTTGTGTGATAGTTATGTCAATGTACCACAGTTAGTATTTATTTTTGTATTACATAGTTTTATTGATTTTTCTATTCATAAATTTGGAAGTATAAATTGAATTGTGATACTGTTTTAGTCAGTATGTATTTTTTACAATTAATAGTTGTATTCATTCAAAAATTATGTTCCATTGTTTCAGAATTTTACATTTATTTCTAATTTGTATTTATTCTAAATATATGTCAACTAGTTATGTATTTTATTTAAGAATGAGTACACCAAATATTAAATTATTTCTTTTCAATTTTATATTTCATTCACTTTTTCATCATACTAATTTTTTTCTATTTTATATATTATTATACAAAATTCTAAATAAAAACTAGAATAAATAGAAATACAAATAAAATATATATTGAAATGAATAATACAAGATTTTTTAAGAAAAAAATAAGTATATAGGGAAAAAATATATGATAATATAAATATATTTCTCAAATGACTATATTGATAAATTCGACATACCTATTGAAATGAATACAAACTAATAAAAAATTATAATAAATATAAATAGAATATATTGTGGAATGAATATAATTTTAAAAAGGTAAAAATTCTGGAGAAAAAAAAGAATGAAAATTAAATTTTATTTGAAAATGTAACTGATGAGAAAATTAAGATCCTTACCTTTTTTTGAAATATTCTCTCCCTTGATTTTCTACCTTTTGTTATTAAATAATTATATTTTTTAAATAAAAAAAATAATAAAAACATAAATAAGATACATAACAAACTAAAATTTGACATTTTTCCTAAATATTGAAAAGTGTTGTTAATGAGCCTCTTAAATGCTAAAATATTAACATTTTGAAAAATTTCCCGTCCAATTCGACCCGGCTCACTCGCCCTTTCGCCCCATTTAGCAGAGAAAAGCAACGCTGAACAGTGCTCCAAAAACGCGGAAGAGCATCGCACGTGAATAGTTAACCAAACGAACTATGCTCCTTCTCCAGTCTGGGGTTTTTCTTTTTCTCGTACGATTCCTACAACTATGGCAGGTTGCCACCACGCGTCGTCCTGGAGCTTTGGAATTGAGCCATATTATATCCAAGGACGAAGAAGGTGATCCCAATCGTCCACCTTATATTTCTATCCATTCAATTGGAGGATCGTTTGGGAATTTTAAAGATTTTTGGGACAAATTTGAAGGAATTTCAAACCTTTGGTTGAAAACTTAGTTTTTCTCTTGTCCTTTTTCTCCTAAAAGATGAACCCTAATTCATCCCCCTATATATATTTTGGTATCTCTAGTGTTCTGTGTGGAATTTTTTTTAGGGTTAAAAACAATTATTGTGCGAAGCTTTTGTGTGAAGAGTAAAATAGCCTGCAAATTATACAACAAATACATTCACAACAAATATCACTGTGATTTTGGTCGTTTTGTTCGCTAAATCCAAAGAGTGATCTCGATCGGGTGTCTAGGGTGTGAAGGTGGTCGTTCTTCCGTTCGTCTTGTCACCAGCTTTGCCGTCCCGTTAAAGGTAATACCCTTTTTCATACGTAGAAACCTCTTCGTCTCATTCTCATGCTCTCCTCGGTGTTTCCGTTATTTATATCGAAACAATGTCCTTTGTCATTGTTTTGTCTTCGCTGTTAAGTTGATTAGATTTGATGCAGGTTAGTATGGAACTAACATTGTGTGTTATGCCAGTACCTTGTATTTCTGTTTTCTTCGTTGAGACTCGCCTATTTTATATATACAATTAATTTAAAAGCTTTGGGTTTGTCTGTTTCCCCCATCCTGCTACTGCATAGCGTTTCTCATTTAGTCAAAATAGCATCAGAGTGTAGAGGCTACTGGACATATATTTTGTAATTTATCTTACAAGTATGGAAGCTTGTTTTGTTTTGTCATGTTCCCTTATGATGTACCTTGTTTATCCCGTTATCATTTGCATTTTTTTTACCTGTCAATGTGTCATACTTGTTGAAATATGCCTGTATTCGTTTCTTTTTTGGTTTCGATCATTGCTTGAGTCCTATTGGTAAGCATCTCATTCGACGTCTATATCTACATTCCTCGCATTTGTCGGTATTAATTTTCCTGCTACCTATCGTTTGCTTTTCTTAATATGCTATAAATCTGCGTTAGAACTTTGTCCCCTTTATGTGAGCTGCGCGCAATCTAGAATACAAGCAAGTTGCTTTTCTGGTTCAAACACCTACTCATTTAGAATTGTATGCTATTTTCAAAATGATAAATTTGATAAGTTGAGTTTGAAACGTTTGCCTTGGCAGAGTGTGACTTTTTGTTATCTTCATTATTCAGCAGTTTTGGAATTTTTTAGTGGTTACCCTTGTTAGTTGTGATTTTTAGATTTGGCCATACCAATATGTTTGTTGTGTCTTTACATTTCAGCCTATTCGCCTCATCTTTTCTTATAAAATCTGTCCCGTTAAGGCTTTGTTTTGTAATATTAATATAAAATCCGAGCCTTTCATTAAAACAAGAACATTGCCCAGTGCCACTTTGTCACATGAATTGGCCTATATTATTTTAGCACTCTTAAGAATGGGTGGGTTATATGCGCTTACATTGTTTTTGTTTTGATAAAAAATAATTCCGATTAGTTAAGTTACTGTGTAGCCTTGCCATTAGCTTTCACTGATGAAGTCTTGTTCTTTATAATTAAAGCTTTCTGTGATCTATTTCCCTTTCGATTTTTATTTAAAAATATGTGTCATTTTGTTTTCTCATTTCTTATGAACTTTCACGGGCGCTACTTATGTTCTTCTCTCTGTTTTGCATGTAAAATTTGCATCGAGTTCGCCATTGAACTCTCACTTTCCCTCTTTCGCAATTCGGAATGAGCCGCCAAGGCTCAAATTCCTTCATCGACTCTCACAACCTTAAAGTCGACATACAGGTCTCGAGTTGGAAGGATTCAAAAATCAAGATGTCGAAGATTTGAAGAAGTTATGCCAAAGGACACCCACTTTATCTTCTTTCATATTTGTATTTTGTTATTTTGGGCCTACGCCCTTGTCATTTTTTATTTTCTTGTATTTCTTATTAATTATTATTAAATGTTTAGTCTAGGACAGGTACGAAAGAAACTGGGTCGAAAACCCAAAAGTCAAATGGGTCGAAAACCAAAGACAGGTGGGTCCAAATACTGGTAAAGGCGAACAGTAAGCCCGGATTTGGACCCAAATGTCTCTCTCTCTCTCTCTCTCTCTCTTTACTTGCTTTTATTTGCTTATCTGATTTTCCTTGTCGTTAGTTTCAAAGGTTAGGAAAATCTGATTCCCCAAAAAATGCCACTTTGGTTTTAACGACTCAATCAAATCAAGTACACGACTTAAAAAATTTTCAAATTAAAATCCACTTAGGTGAATAATTTTTCACTTTCAAAAAGCAATCTTTAATGATTTTTGCGTTTATTTTCAAATAACTCTATAAAATCTTTTATGTCAAGGAAAATTAAGTAAGTTGTTGGATAACTGCATTTAGTGGACGTCTTAGGTGGTTTTAAATCTTCCTAAGACGTTAATAGGAATCACCGAATCCCTTTAAAATTATTTTCAATTGATTATTCTGTTAAGTCATTTGAGAATCGAGTTTTCTTGATCTTTCTCAAAAATTAAGTGGCGACTTTATAAAAATCGATAACTTTATAAAAAATATAATTTTCCTTTTCCATATAAAACAACTATGAACGATTGGATACATATTTTCCTGATGAAGAGATTAACTCAATTGAAGAAGTAGGATGAAGTATTTATTTAGGCCTGACAATTGTACGTTGATGGAGCAATCAACGCAAATAGTACAAGGATAGGGGTGATTCTCATATCGCCTAAAGGACAACATTACCCTGCAATATCTTCACTTTGTTTTTTAAGTGAAAATAACACAACAGAGTATGAAGCTTGCATCATGGTCCTAAATATTGCAATATACTTAGGCGTGCAAGAATTGACTGTGTTGAGAGATTTTGATTCACTTATTAGGCAAGATCAAGGCGAATGGAAAACTGTAGACCTCAAACTTCTTCCATACCGACAATGTCTGGAATATCTTAGCAAAAGGCCCAGGTACATTGAGTTTAGATGCATCCCAAGGTTTCATAATAAATTGACAGATGTCGTTGCTACTTTGGCCTGAATGCTTCCATATCCTCGATATACTTACATCACTCCCTTGGAGATTTAGGTTTGGGACCGACATAGCTATTGCATTACATTGGAAGCAGAACCAGATGGTCAGTCATGGTACCTAGACATCAATAAATTTCTAAAGACAGGAAGATGCCTCGAACATTCAAATGGAAGACAAAAAAGAACTATTAAATGTCTGGCTAATGGTTTATTTTTGAGGGGGGACGTTTTATATAAACAAACCCCGGATCTGAACTTGTTGAGATGTATGGACGCTCAAGAAGTCGAGAAGATCACAAGTGAAGTACATACTAGGGTATGTGGACCACACATGAATGGATATGTCCTTGAAAAAAAGATACTTCTAGAAGGATATTACTGGCTTACCATGGAGTAGGATTGTTTACGCTTCGTGGAAAAATGTCATCAATATCAAATTCATGGTGATCTTATTCATTCACCTCCTTTAGAGCTGCACTTTGTGGCCGCTCGTTGCACCTTTTGTTGCATGAAAAATATATGTCATGGACTAATTGAGCCAAAAAAACCTAATAGACATCAATTCATTTTGTATGCAATGAATTACTTTACCAAATGGGTGGAGGCGATCATTTTTAAAGCAGTCACTAAGAAGTCAGTCGTGGATTTTATCCGTTCGAACCTCATTTGTCGATTTGGTATCCCAAAAACTATCAATACAAATAATGTTGCAAACCTTAATAGCAATTTGATGAAGGAGGTATATGAGCAATTCAAAATTGTGCATCACAATTCTACTCCATACCGATAAAAGCCAATGGAGTTGTGGAGGCAGCCATCAAGAATATCAAAAAGATTCTAAGAAGGATGGTTCATGGACCAGACAATGGCATGAGAAGTTGCCTTTTGCACTTTTAGGATATCGCACAATAGTGCGCACCTCGTTTGGTGAAACTCCTTATTTGGTGGTTTATGAAACAAAGGTTGTCATTCCAGCGGAAATCAAAATTCTATCTCTTCAAATTATTTTCAAGGCCAAATTTGAAGATAATGAATGGGTCAAAACCTGACTAGAGAAGCCCGCATGAATACATGAGAAACGATTGACGACTGTCTATTTTGGTTAGCTTTATAAGCAAAGGATGACTCGTGCATACAACAAAAAGGTGCACTCAAGGCACTTTGAAGTAGGTCAACTGCTCTTAAAGCATATTCTCCTGCACCAAGAAGAAGCCAAGGGAAAGTTTGACCCAAATTTGCAAGATCCATATCTTATCAAGGATGTGTTGTTTAAATGAGCCATGCACCTTACTAATGTGGAGGGAAAAGTTAATACAGACGCAGTAAAAATATACTACATCTAGTACATTCTAAGATACTACGATAAGCTTATCGTTGGGAGAACAAAGACATCTCTTCAAAGAAAAAATAAAAAAAAATCCCTTGTTAGAAAATTTAAACTACGTTTGACCTGATTCCAAAAAGATAAGTAGGCAATCCTTTGGGTTCTGTCTTACCAAAAAAATCAATATTCCATTATCTGCAGAAAACTGGGGCATTTTTTTAATTTTTGATAAAATAGTAGCAAATTGTAATTCTATTTATGATTTTATCCTAGCAATCAACATTTTCATCAACTATTAAAATGATAGATTCAATGAGTGTTTCATGAATAATTGATCATCAAAGACAACATTGTTGAGTTAGAAAAAAAAAGAAAAAAAATCAGAGTGTCTGATCGGTGAAAACCTTCATAGGCACCATAACACGATAAAGAGAAGATCTCATTGTTGAAAGCCCTTGTGGGAACCTTAAAAATAAATGAGAGAGCATCACAAAAATGACTAATGGAAGAATCTGCAAAGATGACCATTTCTTGATATCTCTCGATGAAGGATACATTGATCACCTTTAAATTTATAATGATTTAGATTGTGAGAACTATACAAGTCAAATGGATCAGGGGTGAAGTTCAAAGTGCATGTCATTGTTCACTCAAAGTCGACATATGCATCAAGATAAGTTATCTTTCTCATTTTTCTTTAAAAATAAATATTCTTCTTTAAGTGTATAGTCTTTCTTTATCCAATCTTTCACACTATTAAGTCTAATATTATTCTACTCTTTTCGGTATAATCTCTTGATAAAATAAAGTTAACGAGTGCAAAGATTACTGTGATTTTCCAAAGGTTAAGTTGAGTGTACGAGTTGACATACCATCGAGCAAGGACTAAAGCCGCCTTAGATCTTCATCGAAAACTCGTGAAGGAACACGATGTATTTTCTTATGTAATGAAAAACTATTCAGAAGGAGGTTCATCCTTTGGGACATCAATCGTACCATGAGGTTTGGTAATACCATGTTCAAGGCCCCTGAATTGTCAAATAGAAATCTTTGAAGGTTGTTCAATCAAGGATTTGGAGTAGAGTCAGAGAAATTGGTCACGAGTATGGTTAATTCATTAGAGAATCAATTCCACAAACCAACCACCACTTCAAACTAACAATTTTGTTTTTATTTTTCTCAACACGGAAGAAAAGAAAATATGGGATTCCAAGTAAAAAAATGAAACATCGCAAAAAGAAAGTTCTCCAAAGTCTTCACATGTTTGTTGTTTCATTTCATGCTATTCACATTGTTGCCTCTCAATTCAAGAGATTTTGGAAATACGCACCAAACTTAATTTCGTGCAATATGCACATGTCCTTTATTCATGTGTATTATGCATCATCATTTATTCATGTGCAGTACACACCAGCCTGAATTTCATGCGATATGCACCAATCTGAATTCTGTGCAATAGACACATGTCCTTTATTTATGTGCAATATGCAACATCCTTTATTCATGTGTAATATGCACCAGTGTGAATTTTTTGCAAGACGTACCAATCTGAATTGCGTTCAAATACGTACTCATCCTTCATTCATGTGTAAAACGTACTCGCCTTTCTTTCATGAGCAAGATGTATCAATCCAAATTCAATGCAATACACATTGATATTGCATTCATGTGCACACTAGTCTCCTTTCATGTGCAATGCACACAAGTTCTTATTCATATGCAATGCACATCAATTCTATATTCATGGGCAATACAACATATGCATAACCTGGGCAATACACACCAACATTCATGGGCTATGCACACCCTATTAACATATTTGGGTGATATACGCAATCTTAGGTCGATTTAGAAAGAAAATACATCCTATTTGAATCCCTCAAGGCAATCGCCTCAATTCTCTTTTTCTTTGTAGGGTTATACGTCCTAGTTCAAGATTCTCATTTTTTTCCTCCCAAAAGGAAACACATCCTTTTTTTGCTCTTCATTTTGTGATAGTCAGTTTTGCGTTTCATTTGCCAACTCAAGTTAAAACATGCACATGAGAATGATTCACAAGCTGCCAAGAGAGCGTGAAGATCAAACTAAGAGGTAATGAATAAAGCAAATTGAAGATCAAGATGAGACCCTAAGAAAAAACATCAAGTAGGGTTCTTGTACCTCTTATAATGTAGAGAATCATAATTCCCTAACTCTTTTCTTTGTAGCTATAGACAGTAGATGATGAAAAACAATATGAAGCGATCTTTTGAACACTGTTCCTTATAGTTTCGGCTATCGAAATTTCTCAAACTACACTAACCTGATTTCCCTTACACAAGGATATGTATGCCACCTCTGAAGCACGGTTTATCTTTTACAAAAATGTATTTGTCGGAGTTTGAAACAGTAAAAATTTGCCACTCCATTCACTTCCGTTGCTTGAAAACACTTCATGTTTCCAAGCAAGGAAGGGTATGTTTTTTAACACCTAATTTTTGACGTGTTTATTTTACTCCTATAATATATAGTAATGTATTTTCTTATGTTTTGTTTATATTTTTTTGTTTATTTGTCTTTGTTTGTGTTATTTTTTAAAATTGACCCAAATGACCCAATTTTGTTTGAATTAGGCTGATTTGGACCAATTTCTAATAGCCCAATCAATTTTGACACAGTCCAATAGAAATGGTTAAGATTGAATCTCAACATTCATAATATTTTTATCCAAGAGCTCTTATGTCCGTCGGTGGTCTCCACTGTTTCACCGAAAAAATCTCCAAATATTTACTCTCTTCCTTTCACCCTCTTCTAGACAAAATTCAAACTATTCATCCTTATACATTACGAAGCTCCGTAGATAGAAGAAAAATGAAATATAAATCTTAAGTTTTTTCCTTAGATTTATTAAATTGCGGTCATCCACATCCCATACCCTTTAAATATACGTGTAGAGATCTTGAAGTGCTATCCATTGTTATAAATTTTATGTCCAAAATCTAAAAAAAACAATTTCTGACGACGCCCATTCACCCGAAAATTATTTTAATCTTTTTCCCCTCTTAAACTCTATCCAAAACCGTCGTCATCATTTTCTTTTAACCATATAAGTCATTTTGGTGCCGGATTTTGTATTGTTTTGTAGTGTTCTTTAAGTTTATCGTGTCGAAGTTATTGTTTTGTAGTGTTCTTTCATTTCAAAGAGGACGCAAGACAAAAAAAAAAGAACAATATTTTGAAGAGGGGAAGTCATCATAATAGAAAAAGAAAGTCATCTTCTAAATTTATGGTTAAAAGAAAATGATGGTCTTTTAATTCAATTAGACTTGCTTTAATTATTTACTTGTCATCAACTTTAGGTATTTCTTTTTACATTTCACAATGTGATCTTAAATTTATGTTTCATGTTCGTTTATACTTTTATTAAGTTGTTTATATTAAGCTTTTTTTTATTTAATTAAGTCTATTGTTATTCTTAAATGATTATGTTTTATTGTTATGTACATATATATTTATTATTAATGTGTGGTTAGTTTAATTTCACCACATCGTAGAATTGATAAGTAAACTCATGCTTTGTTAAAAAATAACAATCTTAAAGTCTTTTTTTTTACTTTATAGTTTCTGATCACTTTAAGAGAGGAAAAAAAGAAGCTTTTTTTTGGCAAAAAAAGTAAATCTGGTCTTTTTTGCAAACAAGGAAAATCTGGTAATTTTTGCAAAAAATGTAAATCCAATCTTTTCATAAATTCTTTTTTTTTAAAAAAAAATCAATAAATATATGAAATGACTATGGAAACAAAAATACAAAATGTGCTTCTTTTGGTTAGTTCTTTAACTGTTAGATAGAATTGACTATTTTTTCTATCCTCTTTCATAAAAGAACAATGTGGTCATTTTGTATAAAACAGAAATTTTACTAAAATGGTCATTTCTCAAATTGTATAAATATAAAAAATTTAAAATTAGAATATCACTACTTGTTTTAAGAAGTGTCATAAATATTATTCTATAAAAAAAAATCTTCTGTTGTTATTATCAAGTGGTGATACTTAAATATCTATATATGTTTTTTTTTATATAAAAAAACATATGAATTAGCAACTTGCAAAAACAAAATAAAATAGAATCACTTTCTTGTCTATATGTTGCAACAAAATCATTTATTCATTTTTATAATTATTAAAGAAAATTTGAGCAATTAATTATCAGTTTTTTCTTTGAATACTTTTTTTTAAAATATCACCATGTGTTCGGTTACGGTCCTTGGTATGTATTTTTTCGTAAAAAAGGGTCTTGTGTGTTTACGCTCCTAGGCTAATTATATTTTTAAATAGTAACTAATACAAATTATACATTTTATTTCAAAAATGTTTTTAGCCAAATATAAGTTAATAAAGCACTAGTGCTAAAATAACGAGACTCATTGGGGGGGGGGGTGCCTCATACATTCCCTCCGGTCAATAAAATTTCTTACCCAATTTCTGTTTTCGTGGACCAAAATTATTTTTTTTTTAAAAATAGAAATCTCCAGGTGACTTGGAACACGTAAAGAAAAACTCAATTCCAAGTGGTGACTCTAAAAAAATTATTTTTCTTTTACTTTTTTCTCTAAAAAAAACCCGTCATACCCCTAACAAGAGGAAACAATATAGAAGACATATGACAATAGTTTAGGCCACATTTTTATCGGGTGGTTGTAGACACGAAATGTTGTAGAGTCATGCTACACTTTTCCGCTTTTTCTAGATGCACCACCTAGCAAGATTCATCACCATCGATCTTCACTCATTTAAGATCCTTTTGTTGTTGAGATTGTGGTGAGCTCTTCACAACTGAAGGCTTGCTGCTTTTGCTTATGTATTTATTGTCTACATATTTTCTATTTTGTTAGACATTTATGTTTTGTATAACTATATTTCCGTCTTTAGATGCTCTTGTACCTATAATACTAGGTTTGATATTTGGTTCCTTATATAAATTTAATATTCTTCATTCCCTTTTGGGGCCTTTTTGTATATTTTATTCCGTTTTGTATGTATCTATGATCGAGGTGATATATTCTCTTTATTCTTTTTTATCCTTTGTTATCATGAGTTCAACTTGCCTACTGGGGTTTTTAGTAAGCACCATCGAGATGCAATTTCGGGTCAATACATTTATAAAAAGAATTTTCCAAATGTTTATAAAAGTAGAAATTATAGAAATCTATATATCATACATACATACATACATATATATATATATATATATATATATATATATATATATATATATATATGTATATATGTTATAATGTTATAACGTTAAAACAACTGTTATAACGTTGCTTAAAATTGAAGAAACTTAAAAAATTAATTAGAATGTGAAGGGTCAAAATAGGGTGCAAACAAGCCTCCGTTGTTTTCCTTTTTAAAACTTACATTAAAAGTTGTGAAATTTTTGAATCATTATGTCATAGACTTAGGCTTCAACTAACCCTTCGTGCCGCACTTGACTACTTACTCATGACTCTTCTATGATCTTTTAAGTTCAAGTAAACCTTTTCAAACTTATATCGCTAAGAGAATGAAGAAACATAAAAGCCATTTTTGATTTCTTAGAGAATGCTTTACACTTTCTTGCTTCAATTTCAAATAGGAGACCTTCTATTTATACTACTCTCCTAGGTGATAAAGTGTAAACAAAAATTACTTTAAAAGTCCCTACATATTTTGAATCTAGTCCCGCTACCTGTATTTTCTACAAGTCTAGATAATTCTAAAGTCTTCAAAGAATTCTTCTTGTGTATTCGTCCACAAACCTCTCTAAGACTCTAGATCATTTCCAATTAGGCTAGCTCACTTATACTTTAATTTTATACCTAAGTGGGATGACAAAGTGGTGGTCCATAACACTCTCTCCACTTCATGCTGCTATGACTACGGAGCATTGATGATACATGGAAAACCGAGTCTTGTCTTCACCATGAGCAACTCCGCACACGAGAGTTGGTGGTGCATTGAATATCTTGAGGTGGGTGTTACATGGAATTTAAATGAATCTTAACTTTGTTTCTGTGTTCTTGGTCATGAGAAAGCCTATGTACCCGTGTCGATGATAGAATGAGTGGGTAGTCCATTGATTGTAATGTCTACATGTTGTGCATTGTATTCATTCGACCTCTTTCATTGCTTTGCTATAGCTAGCTCTACATTGTCCAATCAAGTCTAAGTGCTTTAGATCTAAACCTTGCCCTGACACTTGTCTATATTTTGCCTTCCTTCCCATAATATAGTACCAAGGTTCTTCAACTCAGGGAATCTTTTAAAGACATGCGACCCACTGGATATGAAGTAATTGTTTCTCTTTATATCCTTTGTCTTCCTCTCCGTATCCCTATGACGTCCAGACTTCTTGACATCAGACATATAGGTTTCATGATTTCCTTGATTTTTTTCCACAATCTCTCCACCCTTGGTCATGAATACCTCTCATATCCTCTCTTCTTGCTCAGTCAAGTTTTTCATGCCTAAAGTCTTTCAAATCTTCGTCTTGCGTGATACCTTCATCAATAGTCCTGACCTGTCACCACTCTAGATCCTTCATGGCCCATGTTTCAGCCCATCCATGAAGTGGAAGAACATATTTTCATCTATAAGGGTTGGAATCTTGAGCATGAGGGTCCTGAATTTCTTCATGGATTATGTGTGCTACCTATCTGCTTCAGCTCCCTGAACTTGTTCTTCACCTCATAAATGATGTTGTTCAGAAAGAAAGCCTTCTTGAACTCCACTCGGAATTTCTCCCATAAGTTGATAGTGCAAATCACCTTCTATATTTTTGACTCATTTAACCTCTACCATAACATGACAATCTCTGACAGGTACAGAAGTGCAATGTAGATCTTTTTCTTATCAATCTTCACCTTGTTGCACTTAAATTAACTCTCCAATTACCCCAAGATATTCTCTACCTCCTATACGTAACAAATGCCTTTGAGCATCGTTTGTTTGGGAGCTTAAATATTGTCCTCAGTATCTCCATTGGGTATTGAAGATCCTCAAGCTTTCATTCTTCCTTTGAGAGCTACCATATCAGCCTTCATTGTTTCAATTGTTCTTAGTTCCTTCTTGCGTCAACACTTCACTGAAGTGATGTTTCCTTCATCTCACACTCTACATGTTTAGGTGAATTTAACTCTTTGTGGATGTTGTCATTCTCTTCGAGAGTGAAGTCATTGAGAGTCTTAAACTTGTCGTCGACCTTTTTCAAGCGCTTGCCTAAGATCTACATAACATGCATCACCGTGTCAAACCTCATGATCCTCTCTACTCCAGGCGTGACGTTAATGGACTCCTCACCACGTTCCTTATTACTAGCTTCAGTGATTGAGGGTCGAGCAATAATTCCTAGTTACTGTTAAGGTTCTTTCTTTATTTTTTCAGTGCTTCCTTCCATAATCCGACCTGACGTTGGTGGTTCTAGTAGTGTTGATGTTTCCCTAGTTATCCATTCCCTTAGAAACAATCAGGCTATGATACCACTTTTTCACAAACTCGGACTTTGACTAACTTTTCGTCTAATAGATGACAACTTAGTGAAGGATACGATCTTATAAGATCAAGTACATCTTTCCAAACATAAATCAATAAGACAATGAAGAAAGAAACAAGAGAATTTGTAATAAGGATCTTTGTATTGATTGGAGAATTCTTTGCACTTGTTTGGCTGAGTTTCAAATGAGATCCCTTCTATTTGTATTACTCTTCTAAGGGATAAAGTATAAACAAAAATTTACTGCACAAGTCCCTATATATTTACAATCTAGTCGCTCTAGAATTCTCTACAAGTCTAGAGAATTGTAAAACCTTCCAAAATTCTTCTTGAGTATTCTACGGTCTTCCAAAAGTCTCTTCAAGAATACATATCATTTTCCCTTAATAATATATCACTTACGCTTTAATTTTATACCTATGTGGGATGACAAAGTGACATTTTGACAATTAGCTAATATTTCGTTAAAGTTTGTGACAACTTCCTATGTGATATGGTCATGTGACACCTTTTATTTTATTTTATTGAAATACCCAGTGAGTAAAAATTTGATTATAAAAACAAAAAACTATACAAAGGATCGGCCCAAAATCCAAAGCCCAATGAAAATGATAAAAAATAGGGTAAGAAAATCAAATAGAGAAACTAACCACAAAACACCAACCTAAACTTGAAATTAGAGAGGAACTAGATGCTTCTAGTGACAACTTCGACAGTCAAAGCATCAGTGAAGGTGTTGGAGATATTAGAGAGTTTAAATCTTCCACATTGAAGCCATGCGACCAAACCAATTTAGCTTATCCTCTACACTTGTTGAAAAGAAATCGATGCTTGTTCAGCATGTCAAATTAACTCCCCCCAGGTTATTTTATCATCTATAACTAGTTTTCCTATCATGGATGTATTCTTTAATGGATTCTGTCTCACAAGATTGATTAATTCCACCATCTATGTTTAAATCCTTTAAAGTCTAATTCATCAATTTTTACAGGAGGTGATTTCAGAAAATCTAGATCTACACACATCAAGAGCCTAAAAACTCATTTTTTGTTTTATCTGGTAAGTATAACTCTAGTATCTCTATTGTTATATCATATCGACTTACATGAATTGTTGTTGATGGAAAATCAATGAGATTGTATGAAATCAAAGTAAAATTACAGATTTGTAATTCTATCTAGATATCACAAATTTTCGATTTCAGCAAACATTTAAAACCCTTGTCTTTTCTATAGCTTACCCTTGACAAATAAAAGTTTCAAAAAGATTATTTTAATCATCTTTCTTATCTTTATGAGTAAAGAATAAAAAAATAATTTATTTGGTCCGCTATAGCGGGATTAGGGGTCTGATTGGACCGCTATAGAGCCATAAGACATTGTAAATGTAGAAAAACCCCTAAAATCACCCATAATCACACAAGAAAGTTTTTCTAGAAGAAAAGAGTGACCGAGGGAAAATTTCAGTAGGTTTTCATGAGGAATGTTCGTAAAGGTGAGCAATATGATTCTCTACTTTTGCAGTTCTCTCATTAGGTCTTATAAAAACATATGTGGTTCAATGGAATGGTTTAAATTCATTCTAAGGTGAACAAAATCTAGGTTTATGAGGATTATAAGGTGTAAGACCTTCAGTTGTTCATAAGAGATGCAATTCGTGATTTTGTTTATCATACTGCGTTAGCAATCACAAGATTGATGATCCTTGATAAATTAATTTTGGGGAAATAATGAGGTTAGCCTAGTGTTTTGGATTATCATATAATTTTGAATATTTAGGCCATTTGTGATTGATTTGTTATTTTATTATTATTTTAGATCAAGAACAAGCTAAAAGGTTCACAAAAGGAGTCAAAGTTTGCAATGAGACTTCAGGAGTTGCTCGGTGATCAGGTAGGCATGATTTTCTCAATTGAATAGTTAGACTTGTATTCTATTTCGTAATATTCTTGTATATAGACAATATGTTTTATGCATAGACCTTTGTGTATGCTAGAAGGCTAAAGGTTATTTTTATTACTGTCCATGTGGGAAGACAATGAATCAGGTTTAGGTTTTATAGTTCTTGAATGTTAACCTTGAATTTTCTTTTGGTGGTTTGGTGGTGATTTTAAGGTTAAGTATTATAAAATTGTTGTTTAATAAACATTTGTAGGACTTGTGATAATACGGAGGAACTGAATGAATGGGAAGAGTATTGATTGATGGACTAGGGAGGTACTTTGCTGTTAATGTATGTGTAGTAATAATAGTGTCCAATATTGGGCTATTTATATATAGGTGTATATATGTATATGTGTGTTAATATTTATTGTTCCATGTTAAATGTTTGTGTAATGCATGTTCAGGAAATAAAGGGTGAATGTGAAATGACTTCATGTTTATAATCTCAGGCAATGAACCTGTTTAATTTACACATGGCTTCAAGTGTGGCTGTTCATCGTGATTTTGATTGTGCATGTTGTTTGTGATTAGTGGTTTGCTCGCATACCACGCTATTAAATAGTACTAATGATTGACTCGAGTACCAGACTGATAAAAAACACTAATGGTTAGATCAGATACCACGCCTGGTATGTACTAATAATTGTTGACTTGGATACACACCAATATAGTACCAATTTCTGTATGGGTCTCATGAGAAAAATAGGTTTGATTATTGTGTTATATTTGTAACGTGTTGGTACAGAAATGGTTGTGCTTGTGTTTAATGCTGGGATGGTTCTTATATAGATCATATTTCATGTCAAAAACTGCAAATAATGTCTTATGAACTCTTGAGTCGTCCAGGTTACTTGAAAGGTGAGTTGGACTCATATATGGATTTATGTGTGATCACGTTTGACACATAAGGTTTGGGGTTAATGCTTCTCCTATCTAGGTTTTAGTGTAGGTTCATGTATGAAAAGTGGGTTGGATCGTGACAATTTGGTATTAGATCCCACAAGTGTGATCATGTGGGATGTTAAGTGTGGGGTTAAGTAATCATGACAATTTGGTATTAGAGTCCATATTGGATCATCATGCTATAAAACATTTTTAAATTTGTGTCACTTCTTCACTCCTTTTGTGTGGCGTGTCTCTTGTCATATGAGGTAAGTCCAATTGTATATCGGGATTCCTACTGGTTTCTCTGCGAGGTAAACTAGATTCCAGTTTTACAGCTGAAGCGACTTAAGCAAGGAAGGATTAGAATCAGGAAGGTTCCAATTGGTATATGGCATTAAGAGTCATGTGAATGATTGGATGATCAGTTTGTTTTCATTAATTATATGAATGAGGGGTAATGAACCTGATTTTCAATAATAATATAACATAATGATTTTGACTTTTTGCATTGTATTTCCTGAATTTTTGCATGCACGGGAAGTCTAATTACTTGTATTTGTATGATATTATGGACAAGAAAATAACTTAAATTGATTATGCGTGATGAATTAATGATAAATTTCTATATGATTTACTAAACATGGTTTGGTATAGTCCTGTCCTATAATTTAATGGTTCTGTTATTGACTGGAAGTGTCGTGTTTGGCTGACACAACCTTACCATTGGTACAGATGGTAAGTGAAAAGGATAAATTCTGACCGTGGGAAAACCTTGATTTTGGAACATTTGGTATTGTTTGAGAACCATAAGGAAGCGGCTTTTCTGGTGTGACAGTTAAAATATGATATCATGCACTACTTTCAAGTGTTATTAATGATTAATTTTGTTAGAAGGCGATGTTAGGTGCCTAATTATATGTTGCTGGATATGATCTTGGGGTTTCTACTGAATCTATGATGAAAATATCTAGGATACTTATGTCTCAGATTGATCATGGGATTATATTATTAATAGTTATTTGTTTCAAGAGTTAGTAGGGAGAAGGAAATGAAAAACAATTGTTAGTTTAGAAAATTTATGGGCTGAACTCGTCAAGGATGCAAAGTGCGACTGGGCCACCATAGTGGGAGTTTTTATATTATGAAAGTAGCCGTGATAGTGGTGTTTCAATCTCTATAGTGGAAAATGTGAGGTAGAATCTGAATTTCCCCCTTATTTGCATTACATTTCTAAGCAATTAAAATCTCCAGTTTGAGTTCATATCATTGTGAAATAACATAAACGCATCCGACACAATGTGGTTTCCAAAGAAGAGAGGAATTCCTCCTTTTATACGTGTGGGGTACTCATCCTAAGTTGTTGGGTTTGCGTTCTTTAGGTTGATCATTAAATTCAAAACGTGTTGGTAGAATCTCATTATTCATAGATTTTTCATTGGGTTGTTTGAAGCATGTGAGGTGAAGCCTCTATGCATTGACTTTGTAAAGGAAGATTAGAACAAAGTGAGGGGTATTTAAACTAAGTTGTTGGCAACTCAAAGTAGAAACAAGGAATATGAAGATTGAAATATATGGGATATGGCATTTCAGGTTGGTGAACATGTTTTATTGAGTGTGCGACCAATGAATGGTTGGATGAGCATCTGTAAGAAAGGTAAGCATAGCCCTAGACATATTGGGTTATTTAGATTCTTGACAATGTGGGGCCAGTAGTGTCCACAGATTTATATTCCATTCAGTGTTCCATGTATTGGTGCTGGTACCATGGTATGGGGAGTACATTATCAAGTGACACTTAATAGTACTATACAAGGATCTACTATATGAAGACGAGTCAGTTGCTATGCTTTATTATGATGTGCAAAAGCTGAGAATAGAGGAAATTAGAATTGGTAAAGGTTCGACAGAAGCATCATATAGTTGAGTAAGCTACTTTAGAAATCAAGGAGGACCTACAAGACAAACATTCTCATTGGTTTGAGGAGTCGGGCACTACTATCTTCTTGACTTAGCCCAGTTGTTTCTTGTGTGATCGCTCTGGAATGAGCAATAAGTAAATTAGTATCTATTATAACAATCCGTCATATCATTACGAGTAAGAAAAATAGTCAGTACAGGCTTTTATAGTGGGGAAGTTGTTATAAAATTGCCCATATTCATCCAAGAACATTCTGGATAAGAAAAAATGGGTGATCTAATGTAAATTTAACAATTTTTTTATGAGGTATTTTCATAAAGGTAAGCAATTTGATCCCCTACTTTTGTAGTTCAAGTTTTAGGCATTAGAGAAGATATTTGTGATCGGGGGGGGGGGGGGAGGGTGGTGGGGGTGGTTGAATTCATCTAAAGGTAGGAAAACTGTGACTTTTTTTTTTTTGAAGATTTTAGGGTGTAACACCCGTAGTTCTTAAAAACACAACTCTTTTGATTTTATTCAGCATAAGGCATTAGTGTAACCATGATGTCGGTAATCCTATATGAATTAATTGTGGGAAAAACCTAAATTAGGTGGAAAATCATGAGGTTGGACTAGAATCAAGAATTATGATATAATTTGAAAATATTTAGGCCATTTGTGATTGATTTTGTAATGTAATATTATTTTACACCATAAATAATCTAAAAATATCACAAAAGGAGAAAAATTTCGCGACCAAATTTTTGCACATTTGCTTCGCCTTAAGTAGGCTAGGTTTTATTAACTAAATATCTAGAACTATATTCTATTTCATAATATTCTTGTAGATGGACGGGAGATTTCGTGCATAGTCTTTCCGGCACGTACTCTGAATGGCTAAAGCTTGTAGTTATTGCTACTATGGAGATGAAAGATAATGACTAAGGGTTAGGTTTTCTAGCTCTTGATTGTTAACCTTGACTTTTCTTGTTGGTATGGTTTAGTGGTGATCTTAGGTTAATTGTTATGAAATTTCTAGTTATAGCAATTTGTAAGACTTGTGTTATTTAAGGGAACTGAATAAATGAGAAGAGTATTAATTCATGAGAATGTAGAGGTAATATTCCATGGAAAGAATTTTTACTCATATGGGTCTAGTATAGGGCTACTGAAATATAAGTGTATTTAAGTATTTGTTTGTTCATATTGACTAAGCCATGTGAAATGCGCGTGTAATATATGTTTAGTGAACAAATGTTGAATGTGAATTCACTTCATGTTGATAATCTCATAGAATAAACATCTTTAATTTACTTGTGGATTCAAGAGTGGTTGTTCACATACTTTGACTGATATTGTGCATATTATTTCTGATTGTTGGTTTACTAGGGTACCACCCCGCTATGAAATTATCACGATCAAAACTATACCTTAGACATTAAATTGAATATATGACCTGAGAGTCCCTACACAAACCACTTGACATACATCTAATACAATAGAATATTCAATAAGAGAGCTTATATATGACGTATCATATCATGGAAGACAATTTTAACAAAAATGTGGAATCATAACTTTGATTTGACAATATATTCTAAGGAACATAAGAGTGGTTGGGTTGTAACCCATACATAACGTGCAATGTCTGAAAGCTAAGTACATAAAAGTGTAGCATAGGTAACATAACCATCTAGTTAACTACAAAATGAATGAAGTATAAAGCAAGAAAATATTACAAATAAAAAATGTTCATACAAAAAAAATAAGTTACTTATATTTTGTGTGAGAGGGGAGCGGGAGAAGAGGGATGACTTATAAAGAATAATAACATAAAAGAACAAAGAAAATAAATGAACTCAAAAGTGTAACCAACCCACCCTCACTCATCCACACTCACTTAGAATTTAATGTATATTAATTTTTTGTTGTTTCAGTTTGATAAAAATATGTTAAAAGGGGCGGTTGATACGAATAAAAATAATTTTCTTTTTTTTGTTACTCAAAACTTTCGATAAGTTCTTTTTTTCAAAGATTGAAAAAAATGACTTCTCTGCTAATATAACAAATCTTTATAACTGATGTATATTATATTTTTCCTACCCTCCAACACATCCATTCATCTATACCCCACAACCCTATGCCTTACCTTCACCCTCTAGCATTGCAGTAGCTTCCATCTCCATAACCCCACACCTTACCTTCCACCCTCTACACTCATAGAGTTTTTCTAGAAAACATTTTCCTTCGTACCAAATACACGAAAAACTTATGTTTTTTTCTTCATGGATTATTTGATTAATTATTTTATGTATTGGTAATCATGATGAATATAATTAAACTTCTATATATGAATTTTTTGTGACATATGGTCTAAGGTTTGACTCTTATACATCTTCAAAGAAAATTCAGCTGAGAAAAATGCATCAACTATAAAAATATTTATTTATACTACAGTGAATGTGGGGAGAAAAGAGATCCTAGATGGGTTAAGGGCACGATCACGTGTCCTAATTGAGAAAAAAGTTGATGCTGCTACAAGATCAAATGCTACTACAAGATTGACTCATCTTTATTAATTCTCTGCAGCCTTGTCTTTTGGTTACCTCCAAACCCTCACCAGTTATGAGCTTAACTGGTAAGGGTTTGGAGGACACCAAAAGACAAGGCTGCAGAGAATTAATAAAGCCATGAGTCAATCTTGTAGTAGCATTTGATCTTGTAGCAGCATCAGCTTCTTTCTCAATTACGACACGTGATCGTGCCCTAAACCCATCTAGGATATCTTTTCTTCCAACATTCACGGTAGTATAAATTAATTTTGTTTATAGTTGTTGCCTTTTGCTCAAGTGAATTTTCCATGAAGATGTATGAGAGTCAAACCTTAGATCATTTTCCACACAAAATTTATATATACAAGTTTAATTATCATCATCACGATTATAGATATATATAAATAATTAAGTCAATATTCCATGACGAAAAAAACTTGAGATTTTTTTGTGTTTGGTACTAAGGAAAATGTTTTCTAGAAAAAATCTATGATTGTAAACGGTGGAACGTAAGGTGTGGGTTGATGCAGATGAAAGCTACAGTGGTGCTTGAGGGTTAAGGTAAGGTGTAGGCTTGTGGAGATCAATGGCCAGATGTGTTGGAGGGTAGGAAAAGATAATAAACTTCAGTTATAAAGATATGTTTTATTAGCAGAGAAGTCATTTTTTTCAATATTAAAAAAAAGTTTATTAAAAGTTCTAAGTAACAAAAAAATTGAACATTGTTTTCATTCGTATCCACTGCACCCTTGAACCCATGTTTAAGTTTGATAAATAGTTCCCACCAACCATTTCGGATCCATTTTTTTCTCATATAATCACAATGAAACCAAATTCTTGACTCATATTTCCTCCGAACATAGCCCACACCCTAATATTTATCTCTATTCATCATCTTCTTTCCCGAAAAAGCATGTCTTCAATATTACGATTTGAAATCTCAAGCCATGATGACACCTACAACATTCAACCATAGGGTAAGTCAACCATATCCAGTATGTATAAACCTTGAATTCTTATCCATATGAATTTCTAAATTTCTATCCTCCCAAATCGATTGAGAACAAAGTTTTCTGAGATTTTGAAATTTATATATTTTAAATGGGGAAGGGACACCCAAAAGGCTAGAATTTACTTTACTTGGCTAGGTTTAGGACCCTTTGTCCCGAACCTAATAGTTGTGAAATTATTTACTTCTAAGCTTTTTTTCTTTTCTTTGTTATTTGTTAGTTGAAGCTCAAAGGTTGAATTGTTTATGGTATCTGAATAATCTGTGTCTTCAAAATACTTTTTATTAAGTAAACGAGCTTAAGACCAAGTTTCTGGCTCCTAAGATCATGTAATAATTTAGTATTCTAATTTGTATTTTCATCTTAAATGTTGTTTTGAGACATAAAATATGTTAAGATTAATGGTTAATTTTAGTGATTAACTAGATTAGAATATAGTACCAAACAACTATATGAGTCCTTTATAGATATAGGATCAGATTTACAATATATGTTCAAAAGAATAAATCCTAAAACCACTAAGCTTGCAATTATAGCTAGTTAGAGTTAGGAATGTTGACGTATAAGTTTTCATCAATTTTTGCTATTTTAATTATGGAAGCTTTTTTTTTTCAGATTGGATTTTGGCTGACAGACTTAATTATAACTTGATAACAAAGTCTAACTCCATCAAAAGCTGTATTTTTGGTTCGTCACAGGGGAAGAATTTCATTGACGACGAACTTGTTCCTCTGCGACAGTGACGGCGATCTCTGTTTTCTCCTCCTTGTCCTTGGCTAATGTTGTTAGCGGTGGAGAAATCATGAGAACATCTTAACAACTATTTCAAAAGCGCAAAATGCACCAATTGCAAGTGACATTTAATTAAATTTTTTGTTATTGCGAATAAAAGTTTTAATGAAGTTTTAAAAAAAAACTATAATGAAGTTTTTTTCCCCTATATCTATTGTAAGCAAGATGGGATAAGTATACACTTGTAAAGATCGAACACAATCTAAGTCCGAACTCTGAAGAATCTCAACCAACGACTCCAATTTACACTTATGAGATTGGATGTTTGTATTATCAGGACCATATCAATTTTTTAGAAAGAAAAATTTTATCATCAAAGTCAACATATAGCATGATATTAGCTAGTGAAAATAATAAAAGTGTGTTGATGATCATGTGATATCTATTTGTATTTAGTTTGGATATCCTTACATGTTGATTAGGTATCAGATTGCTACTCAAACTTGACAAAAATCTTTTGAAAAGTTCATTTAGACATTTTATCAAACAGTTTAAGTGCACCACTTTTCTTAAAAAATTTAGGACTCTATGTTTATTTATTATCCTTCGTAAATTCATAATTGTAACTAGCTACTCATTTTGACAATCATAATACATAAAAAATATATTTTTTCCCATTAAGTATTGACAACTTAAAGCACAAGCATATTTCAAACTAAAGAAAGAAGAAAAAGTTAATTGATTCCATGTCTTCCTATATTTATGTACTGCTTTGAAATAATTTTTCAATAAAAACATTAGCTTCCTATGGTGATTTCCATATTGACTTGAACATCTTGAAACAATATGCAATTCTTGTTTGTAAAGTGTTGAACCTTGAAACCTTGACTAAATTAAGGAAGAAGAATAGGTAATCGTTCAAGTTTGGGAATTTTCTGCACATATCTTGAATAATTAGGATTTCTCTTAAATGAATGAGGAGAAGAATGTAGTAATTTGTTTCCCCAGAAATAAATTTGTTTTCTTTTTCACCTTATTCTATATTATAATTTCTTTTTATTGTTTCAAAATCTAGGTGTATTTATTTTTGTTTGTTGGCAGAAACTGTGTTGTTCACTTATCCACTGTTTTGGCTAAAACATTCGAGGTTTTTTTGGTTAAATTGAAGAATGAAAACCCAGAAGAAGGCGGCCGGAGGAGGAGATTGTCTGAGTGATGTACCGGAGCAAAATCCTCTCTATGTTGCCGGATTCAAAACAAGTTTTGCGAACCAGCATACTCTCTACACGGTGGCGATTTCCTTGGATCTCCGTTCCACTATTATTCTCTTTCACTTCCCCAATAGTACTAATCAAAATACTTACCCAGCTTTGATCAACAGACAACTTTATTATTTGTAATGTTGCCAGAAAATAAAGAGATTCTTTGTGAGCAACCTTAGGTACGATGACATTTATTTTAATGATGTTGATTTATGGTTACATTTTGCTACTACTTTTGAAGTATTTAGACTTAATTTTGTATCTGTTAGTCAACATAATTATGAATATAAACATTTGTCAATTGACCCATTTGGTTGTGTTAATTGGAGTAATGTGGTTTCTCTTTCGATCGGGTATGTTGAATTGACGGATGGTGCCATGGAAAAGGTCTTATATGGTTGCCCTAACTTGGAGTGTTTGGAACTAGTAAAAGTTTCAAGCCTACAAAATCTGCAAATTAGATCTGTGAAGTTGAGAGAATCAACAATAGAAGAGTACTACCATAGAATCATGATATTTGGCTTGAAATAATAGCCCCACATATCAAGTATTTGGAAATTATCGGAATGTGCAGTGAGATACTTATCGACCAGAGAAATGTTGCTTCACTTGTTTATGCGATCCTTCTTTTAAATTTTGATGTTGAGGATGAGGAAAGCAACTTGGAGAAGGAGTTTAGCTGTTTGAATAATCTTTTTCATTGTGTTTCCCATGTCGAGAATCTTAAACTGAATAGCTGGTGCATCGAGGTTTATTCAAAATTCAGAATATTTCCTTTTATTTGCTATTGAATCATCAGTTGATAACATTAAAAGGGACACTACTTGGGATAATTTGATGACTAAGTTGCTCAATACTAAAGAGTAAAGACTTTGCAATTGATAGAACAATAATTTGTTTGATTTACACTAATCTTACTTTTAAGTAATGTTGATGAGGTTTTAGATGTTTAAAGGTCCATCATTTGGGTTTTTAGAAAAACTATGAACACGTTGATGTGTGTATATCCAAGCTACTTTCTTATGAATTATTCAACAATTTGCATCTCATTTATCATGTATGTCATATTTCTTTGTTTAGACATATTCTAGTTTATCTTTCTGGTTTATAAGTGCATGTCCATTCTTGAGTTGAAAGGGTGGCGGTCTCCACTATCAAGACGAAAATTATTAGAACTTAACATAGATTAAGACCAATTGGACTTCCCTGGAATTTGCACTTCACTACAAAGTTCATTGGATCTTGAGACATTGGTCATTGACTGGTGTGATAATTCACCAAAAATAAGTTTCTTTAGACCTTTATTTTTATAACAAAGAGGGGGAATGTGATTTCCTTACCTGTTCAAAAAAGACAAGATTCTAAATATAAGAAAAAGAGGATCCCTATATAGGAGGAGGACTCTCATTGGAATTTTTGAAACATATCTAGTACAAGTACTTAATATATCTAACAAGGTCTCACTTTTGCTTTTTGCGGCTTCAATGTAGCATTACTCTCTATTTGTATGCCTCTACATCTTCTTGATGTGTTTTATGATTAAACTAATTGCTTCATAAAAAAAGAAATAAAATCTTCTGTTGTGGAGATTGCCCCCGTATATGCTGTTTTCACAAGAATCTGTTGTGGAGGTTCATCTTGTTGCTTTATTGGAGATAAGCTTTAGGATTTCTTTTGAACTTTCCACATTTCAATTATTAAGTTCTCTCTAGCTTCTCTTGGTAGTGAGTTAAAGCCGAAAATTTTCTTTGTTCCCATCCCAGCTAAAGAATCAGCCGCATACAGACTTCTCTGTTAAATTGCATCACTTTAGATCAACTCTTTAATATCTTATACAATAAGTTAATAGTGCCAAAAGGATATTGTAACTCCCTTGACAACATTCACAATAAATTAAGGGTGGTCTTCCACCCAAATGATTCTAATACAATTTTCTTGTTTAAGCCCATAGGAAAGTAAATGTTGTAGTCTTATACTGAGAAGTGCCATAATAATATCACTTTCTTCACATTGTCCTTGTTTGCAACTGCCATCTATGGCACTTATTCTCAATGTATTCACAGATATTGCTCCAGGGAAAGTGTAGTTCAAAGTCTGCAAATTTCATTTCAATGTTGCTTTGTTTGGTTATCAGAATCTGCTTTTTAGTTTCTCTTTACTAAATCTGTTGCATCATTGTGCTTAATATTCTTTTTTTGTGTAAGATGTTATGAAGAATTTTCTTGTTCTTTCAATTTAATTTTGTCAAGAACATGGTTCAGCTTCCATTGCCTTGACTGAAACTTCATATCAAAATAATTTATGAATAAACTGTTTGTAGCTGTTGGAAAAAGATGCTTAGCATCATAACATTTATGTTGTTGTTTTCATGTACTATATTGCAACATTTTCTAAGCACTTGAGATGTTCCTTGAATTTAAAAGGGATAAACAGACTAGGATGTCGGAGATACATAATTTTAACGACTTATTTCCATATATGAAGACCGTCAAGATTGATAACCTTTGGGGACTACTAAGTGAAAATAAGTTTGTGCTGGCATTGGTAAAATATTTGTTCAAGCATGCGATCGTGCTAGAAAAAATTGTCATTGCTGCATCATGCTTATGGAGTGATGCGTTTACGGATCATGCTGAAATGTCACAGGAGTTACTAAGCTTTCGAAGATTATCTCCCCACATTTCAGTTATCTTTTCTAATTGGTAACCTTTGGCTCATATTGTTTGAATAGATTGCAACCAATCAAATTAATTTTGTCAAGGAAGCTAAGCCACAGAAACTTGGCCCAGTGTGTCTGTTGGGGGTATTACAGAAGGAAAGAGATAGTTGGTTCTTTGAAGGAAAAGCTTTTTGTAAACTGAGAATTCTATTATGGTGATATGCTAAACCGTCTGGAGTAGCATGAGTTGTATATAGTTTTTTTTACGTGCGAGCATGGTGCTGGTGCTCAACCAATTTTATTCATAAACAAATGAATTCGAAAAGTATTCAAGTTTATTTGTCTTCACTATGCTCCATTGTAATATTTCTATATTTATTGAATTGTTCATGCTCAACAAATGGGATCGCCCTTTTGAAATGCCAGTTGTACTATGTTAGAGACTCGATCAATCTAAACAAACAAATAATTTTACCCCACTCGATCTCCCATAAGACACATAAGTAACAATAACAATTTCACAGTTCGCATATAAGAATACATCTTGGATTGCGCTAATTTCAATTGCATTGCTTTGTGTTTTAGCGTAGATACATGTTTGAGTGATTGGGGAACCTTGGATATTGTGGTTTTGAGGTAATTTCAGTCACAAAGGGCTACCAAAGCTTGATTTTGGAGATTTAACGGAGATTTTATTACATGGGATGTTTTAGCCCATATTGACACAAAAGTTTGGTCTGTCATTTCCAAAGTTAATACTTTTAAATATTTTATATATTAAATAGTTCAAAATATATTTTTTGCAATTTTAAAGCAGTTTATCAATATTAATCCTAATTTTTTTTTCTGAAAATGTTAGAATTTTATCAATTAATTTTTATTACATTATTTTTGTCACATTCAATTTAGGGTTTGTTTGGAAAGTCACATGGTAATTGAAATTGATGTAATTATTAGGGTAGTAATTACCAACCTAATAATTACATTGCCTAGCAATTACATTGACCTGGTTGATTGCCATAGTGTAATTACACCCGATGTGGGCAATTTTGTTGCCTGTAATTACACATGTGCTAGTTTGATGTCACAATGTAATTACACATGTTCTATTTGGGTGCACAATTACAATAATAAAATTACATTAATTTTAAAAATAAAATTTATTTTTTAAAATTTATATTAGTCAAATAAGAAACTTGATAAATGACATTAATATTTAATATAGGGATAATGCCCAAGTACCCCCTCAACCTATGCCCGAAATTCCAGAGACACACTTATACTATACTAAGGTCCTATTACCCCCTGAACTTATTTTATAAGTAATTTTCTACCCCTTTTGAGCCTACGTGGCACTAGTTTGAAAAAAAGAGTCAACTATCGTTGGGCCCACAAGATAGTGCCACATAGGTCGAAAAGGGGTTAAAAATTATTAATTAAATAAGTTCAGGGGGGTAATAGGACCTTAGTATAGTATAAGTGTGTCTCTGAGATTTCGGGCATAGGTTGAGGGGGTACTTGGGCATTATCCCTTTAATATATATATATATATATATTCTTTTTTTTTTTGGAAAAGAGGGAAAATGCACAAGTATCCCCCTAGGGTATGAGCGAAATTTAAGAGTCACCTTAACTAAACTAAGTTCCTATTACCCTCGAACTTATTTTATTTGTAATTTTGTTCACCTTTTGTCTTACGTGGTACACTCCGTGACTCAATGCAATTGAGGCGCGTGGGAGATATTCGAATGCCACATAAGCCAAAAAGGTGCAGTATTACAAAAAAAAATAAGTTCAGGGGTAATAGGACCTTAGTTTAATTAATGTGTGTCTCTGTGATTTTGGTCATAGACTAGGGGGAAAACTTTTTGCATTTTCCCACATAATTTTATTAGTATTCTAATATTTATGTAAGGGTATAGAATTACATTTTCTTTCATTTTTAAAAAAATAAAAAAAATATATTTATGTATGCTAAGTTGAAATTGAGGAGAAGGCACAAGTACCCAGAAACCATTAACAAAATCTCAGACACACTTAACTAATATACGGTCCTATTACCTGTCTAAACTCATTTTATGTGTAATTTTGTACACATTTTGGCTTACGTGACACACTCTTTGACTCCACATAAGTGAGGCGCATGCGAGATGTTTGTGTTAGCTTCTTAATGTTATGTAAATTATGATAAATGACAATTAACATACTACTCACAATTCTCACAGGCATATAGATCCAACAAGGAAAGGATCCAAGAAAAACCACACCAACATGGAAAGCAATATAATCTAATCTTTCCAATTACTTCATAAAGACATTGAAATAAAAAAAAAGGAAGTGATCTGTGCAGAAAACACCAAGATGGAAACAAATATATGGTTGAATTAATAGAAAGGAAAACATCAATCTAAGGAATTCGAATCAATGTACAGATGGCCAAAATCCAACATACTATTCACCTTGATTGAAAAGATAAGACCAAGCTATCAATATAAAGCAGAGATGCGAATTAAGTCAAAGATCAAAAGTTTACTGACCAGACAAGGAAATAAATTAAGCCAACCAAGTTAAGGAAGATGGAGAAGCAAATCACGTTAAGGACTCAAGATCTGCTAATCAAACAAGAATCAAGCCAGCAAAATCAAGAAAGACAGATAAGTCCAAAACTCAAAATGGAAATTGTCCATTACAAGCGACTTCAAGAAGGAAAAGAATAATTGTCTAAGTTGCATTGGAAAGGAAGGCATCAATTTAAGGACCAAAATAAGAAAAGGAAGATATGGCTGATCAGCACTGCAAGGAAACTTTAAAATAGATAGAACACTCGCACACTTGGTAGAGATCAAATAAGAATCAACAAGAAAAAAAGTATGAATCAAGGTAGAAGTAAAGAAAATTGGTGATCTTTTAACGAGAAGGTCAAACTAGAAAAGGAAAGCAGAAAAAACAATTTACTGCATTGATGAAAATCAACTAAGTCGCCTCACTCAAGGACTCCCTAAACTGATCCATGATTGAGACAAATCCCTCGGGTTTTTCCTTACAAAGAGTACAAGTCATCATCTATATGAAGAGACTCAGAATCATTGTGTGAATTAACACACTTCACATAAACATGTATTATAATCTTCTTTTGTCTTTCATAAAACTCTGTACACCTTTGAGTGAACAACTGTAAATAAAATAAAAAGAAAGATCTGAGTGTAGGCTATATAATTAGTGTTTGTGTTAGAGAAGAAGGTTTGATTTGCATATCAGACGAGCTCTTAATCGTAATATTATGTAACACTCACGTTCTCAACAAGCTCTTAAAGAAATTCTTGTAACTTAAGGGGACTGGACTAGGCACCACATCGGTAATCTTAATCAGCATAAAAACACTCGGTGTTATTTACTTACTGCAAGTTATTATTACTGTTTATCTGTTTTACTAACATACAGGTGAGTCGACTGACCAGAGTAGGAAGTCAACTCAAGGGAATACTAATTCAACACCCCCCCCCCGACTTTAAGTTTGGAGGCTACTACGTAGGCTAAAAAGGTGTTTAAAATTATTAAAAAAAGTACTGTAGGTAATAGGACCTTAGTTTAATTAAGGTGTGTCTCTGAGATTTGGGTCATCGTCTGGGCATGGGGTACTAGTGCCTTATCCCTTGAAATTTTCTGTAAGAGTATCATATTACATTTCGCGTGATTTTTTTAATTATATTTGATAGATTATCTTTTTGTTAAATATTTAATAATTTTTATGTTCTTTTTACCAAACATGCCTTTCATTATGTTCATAGAAACTTCATACTTTTAGTTTTTAGGGAAAATGCATAAGTAGTCCCTCAACCTATGCCCGAAATCTCAAACACACTTATACTATACTGAGGTCATATTACCCCCCTTTAAATATTTTACAAGTAATTTTCTACCCATTTTCAACCTACATTGCTCTATCTTGTAGGCCCAGTGTGTGTTGACATTTTTTTTTCAAGCTAGTGCCACGTAGACTGAAAATGGGTAAAAACTTATTTATAAAATAAGTCCAGGGGGATAATAGGATCTTACTATAGTATAAGTGTGTCTCTAGAATTTCGGGAATAGGTTGAGGGAGTACTTGTGCATTTTCTAAAATTATGCTAATGTGAAACTAAGCATGGCATAAAGAAATAGATGATACGAAAAAATTAAATAGAATCACGTAAAGTAAGGTTGAGAATAAAAAGAAAATGAAATATCTAATATAAAATAAAAAATAAACTTTTAGAATAATAATTAAAAACAACTTAAAATAATAGAACTAAAAAAAATAAAAAATAGAAATTAAAAGAAGAAATTTAAAAGTAATCAGTTGGTAATTTACACCATGTAATCAATTCACAGCCTCTACTTGTGAATTGTAGAGTGAAACTACCCGCCAATTCTCTTTTGGCCAAGTAATCATCCGTTTAACCAACAAAGTAATTATACCCAATTACACCAAATCAAATTACCAGGGTGTCTTTTCAAACAAGACTTAATATGTTTTAAATATAGGTTCAGTTTGTTTAAATAATCATTTTTGTTAAATTGCATGTTTACATGCCATTCAGTTTATTCGTTACATTTTTTAACATTCATTTTATTTGTCACTTTTATTATTATTCATTTTGGTGTTTTTTAGCATAATCTATATATACATTTAAATACGGATAAAATTTACATAAACAAATATTTTATTAACCAGTGATTTTGACCCACAATTTTAAGATCATGATATTATACAAATGTGAATTGCGGTTAAAAATCATTTTTGGTGTAATAAGTGGTTGTGTTTGGAGGTCATTTTGGTGGTGGTCTAGTGGAGAAGAAAGGTAAAGGGGTTTCAATGGATTTCTTTGGTAGGTCGGAAAGGGGTTTTGGGTGTTGTGGCTTTGTTGGTTATTTCTGCTGGCAATGAGGAAAGGTTTCATAGAAATTTTTTTATTTCCCTTTCCCCTAATTCTTATCCTCTATTTTTTTTATGTTTTGTAAATAATGGCTTTGATTACATGACATGCGTGCAGAATTCACTCCGAGATCGCAAAGAGTTGTTTATTCTTGAATCACCGAGTCAAGAGATTGATTATGATGAAGAAGAGGCTTTTAGGGAAATTAATAGGGAATTGGACCATTTTGAGCACAAGCCTAATCCTAATCTTTATGAAATCGAGGTAACCAATTTGCGAAGTACTGAAGAAGTTAAAGAAATAAAAACAAGTATTCATATCAATTAGGAAATTAGAGATGCCATAATACAACTTTTTTTTGAATACTAAAATGTGCTTTTCTTGGTCTTATGATAATATACGAGGTTTGAGTGTTGATTTAGTTATTCATAAGTTTCCCACTTACCCTGATTTTCCACCCGTCCAATGGTAAAAAGGGAAATTTAAACCATACCTGAGTAAAAAATTCAAGGAAGAAATCATGAAAAAACTAAATGCAAATGTGAGATCCAAGCCATTCGTTACACTACTTGGTTGGAATATGTCATTCCTATGTCAAAAAAGGATGGAAAGACAATAGTTTGTGTTGAATATTGGGATTTGACCAAAGCTAGTCCAAAGGAAAACTTTCCCTCGCCAAATATACATATTCTAGTTGATAATTGTTCCAAACACGAGATTTAATCTTTTGTGTACTGTTATGCAGGGCATGATCAAATCTTGATGGATGAAGAAGATGTTGAGAAAACTCTTTCACCACTCTATGGGGGATTTATTGCTACAGGGTCATCTATTTGGTCTTAAAAATGCTGGGGAAACATACATAAGGTCTATGACCCCCATGTTTCATGATATGATGTATAAAAAAAAATTGGAGTATACATCGAGTACGTAATCATCAACTCTAATACACAAGTTTACCATGTGTAAGATATGAGAAAATTCTTTGAAAGAATGTGAAGATATGATCTCAAGATTAATCCAGCAAAATGTGAATTTTAAGTTCCATTTAGATAACTTCTACATTTTATTGTCAGTAGAAGGAGAATCAAATTGAATACTTCCAAAATAAAAGTCATTCGATATTTGCCTCCCTTGAAAAATAAGATCGAACTCATTAGTCTATTTGGGAGGTTGAACTACATCAGTAATTTTATTGCTTAACTCACAATCACTTGTGAGCCCATTTTTAGACTTCTGAAAAAGAATGATGTTGTCAGATAGACAAAGGATTGTCAACAATCTTTTGAAAAAGTGAAGCAGTATTTGTCTAACCCTCCCGTATTGGTACCGCCTGAACCTTATAGGTTTATTTTTCTATATAGTTCAATGACAATTTATTCCTTTGGGTGCATTCTCGTCAACACGATTCCAAAGGCAGGAAAGAGCAAGCTATCTACTACTTGAGCAAGAAATTCACTAGTTATGTGGTCAAGTACACCCTTTTTGGAAAGGACATGTTGCGCCCCAACTTGGGTAGCTCAAAAGTTAAGGAATTACTTTTTGTCCTACACAACTTACCTCATATCTAAAATGGATCTTTTGAAGTACATCTTTCAGAAGACAATGTCAACTGGCAGACTCGCGAAATGGCAAATCTTGCTAACTGAATTTCAAATTATATGTCACTCAAACTGTAATGAATGCCCAGGCTTTGGCAGACCACTTGGCAAAGAATCCAGTCGATGGGACTATGAACCATTGGATAAATATTTTCCCGATGAAGAGATTAACTCAATTGAAGAAGTAGGATGAAATATATATTTAGGCCTGACAATTGTACTTTGATGGAGCAATCAATGCAAAAAGTACAAGGATAGGGGTGATTCTCATATCGCCCAAAGGGCAACATTATCCTGTAACATATTGAATTTGTTTCTTATGTGAAAACAACACAACAGAGTATAAAGCCTGCATCATGGTCCTAAATATGTCAATAGACTTTGGTGTGCAAGAATTGATTGTGTTGAGAGATTCTGATTCACTTATTCGCAAGCTCAAGGCGAATGGAAAAATCTAGACCTCAAACTTCTTCCATACGGACAATGTGTGGAATATCTTAGAAAAAGGTCCATGTACATCTAGTTTAGATACATCCCAATATTTCATAATGAATTGGCAGATGACATTGCTACTTTTTCCACAATTCTTCCATATCCTGGAAACACTTACATCACTCCCTTGGAGATTCAAGTTTGGGACCGACATAGCTATTGTAATACATTTGAAGCAGAACCAGATGGTGAGCCGTGATACCTAGACATCAAGAAATTTCAAAAGACAAGAAGATGCCCGAAACATGCCAATGGAAGCCAAAAAAGAACTAATAAATGTCTGGATAATGGTTTATTTTGAGGAGGGAAGTTTTATATAAACAAACTCCGGATCTAAACTTGTTGAGATGTGTGGACGCTGAAGAAGTTGAGCAGATCATGAGTGAAGTACATTCCGGGGTATGTGGACCACACATGAATGGATATGTCCTTGCAAAAAAGATACTCCTAGAAGGATATTATTGGCTTACCATGGAATGGGATTGCTAGCGCTTTGTGATAAAATGTCATCAGTGTCAAAATCATAATGATCTTATTGATTTATCTCCTTTAGAGATTCACCTTATGGCCTCTCCTTGGACCTTTTTTGCATGGGAAATGGATGTCATCAGACCAATTGACCAAAATTTTCTAATAGAAATCAATTCATTTTTGTTCCAATTGACTACATTACCAAATGGGTGGAGGCAATAACTTTCAAAGCAGTCACTAAGAAGGCGGTCGTGGATTTTATCCATTCGAACACCATTTGTCGATTTGGTATCCCTAGAATAACCAACACAAATAATGTTGCAGACCTTAATAGCAATTTAATGAAGGAGGTATATGAGCAATTCAAAAGTGTGCATTACAATTCTACTCCATATCGATCAAAAGCCAACGGAGTTGTCGAGGCAGCCATTAATAATATCAAAAAGATTCTAAGAAGGATAGTTCAGGGTACCAGACAATGGCATGAGAATTTGCCTTTTGCATTTTTAGGATATCGCACAACAGTGTGCACCTCATTTGGTGAAACTCCTCATTTGCTGGATCATGAGACTAAGGTTGTGATTCTAGTGGAAGTCAAAATTTCATCTCTTTGAATTATTGTCAAGGCATAAATTAAAGATATTGAATGGGTCAAAACCCGTCTAGAGAAGTCTGCCTTAATAGATGAGAAACGATTGACGGCTATCTGTTTTGGTCAGCATTATTAGCAAAGGATGACTCGTGCATACAACAAAAAGGTGCACCCAAGACACTTTGAAGTAGATCAACTGGTCTTAAAGTGCATTCTCCCACACCTAGAAGAAGCCATGGGAAAATTTGACTCAAATTGGCAAGGTCTGTATCTATCAAGGAATTATTATCCAAAGGAGCCTTGCACCTTACTAATATGGAGGGAAATATGACAGACACATATGTTAATGCGGACGCAGTCAAAAGATACTACATCTAGTGCATTCTAAGATACTATTATAAGTTTATGGTTGAGAGAACACAGACACCTCTTCAAAGAAAAAAAATTGTATGTTTTAAAATTTAAACTACGTTTGGCCGAATTCCAAAAGGATAAGTAGGCAAATCCTTTGTGGTTTGTTCATACCAAAAAAATCAATATTCCATTATATGTAGAAAACTAGGGTATTTTTATTTTTATTTTTGATAAAATAGTATCAAATTGTAATTCTGTTTATGATTTTATCCTTGCAATCAACATTTTGATCAACTCTAAAAATGAGAGATTCAATGTGTCTTTCATGAATAATTGATCATCAAAGACAAAATTGTTCAGTTAGAAAAAAAATCAGAGAGTCTGATCGGTGAAAACCTTCATAGGCACCATCAGACGATAAAAGAGAATATCTCATTGCGGAAAACCCTTGTAGGAACCTTAACAAAAATGAGAGAACGTCACGAAAATGACTAATGGAAGAATGTGCAAAGATGACCATTTCTCGACCCATCTGCATGAAGGATACATAGATCAGTTTTAAATTGATAATGATTCAGATTTTGAAAACTATACAACTTAAATGGATCAGGGATAAAGTTCAAAGTGCATGCCATGGTTCACTCAAAGTCGAAATATGTCTCAAGATAAGTTCTCTTTATCTTTTTTTCTTTAAAAATGGATGTCCTTCTTTAAGTTTATAGTGTTTCTTGAACAAATATTTCACATTATTAAGTCTAAACATTCTTCTAGTCTTTTCGGTATAATCTCTTAATAAAATAAAGTGAAAGAGTGCAAAGATTATTGTGGTTTCCAAAGGTTAAGTTGAGTGTCCGAGTTGACATGCCATCGAGCAAGGACTAAAAATGCCTCAGATCTTCACCAAAACTCGTGAAGGAACATGATGTAGCCTCTTAAGTAATGAAAAACTATTCAAAAGGAGAATTCATTATTTGGGATATCAATCGCACCATGATGTTTTGTAGTACGAAGTTCACAGCCCCTGTATTGAAAAAGAGAAAGCTTCAAAGGTAGTTCAATCAAGGATTTGGAGTAGAGTTCGAGAAATTGGTCAGGAGTATGGTTAAGTCATTAGAGCATCAAGGCCACAAACCAACCACCACTTTAAACTAATAATTTTGTTTTTATTTTTCTCAACATGGAACAAAAGAAAATATGGATTAAAGTCAAAAATGAAACATGGCAAAAAGAAGGTTCTCCAAAGTCTTCACATGTTTGTTATTTCATCTGATGCTAGTCACATTTTTGCCTCTCAATTTTGAGAGATTTGGGAAATACACAGCAATCTGAATTTCGTGTAATATGCACATATCCTTTATTCATGTGTATTATGCATCATCCTTTATTCATGTGCAATACACACCAGCCTAAATTTCATGTGATATGCACCAATCTGAAATTTGTGCAATACGCACCAATCTGAATTCCGTGCATTGCACACATGTCCTTTATTTATGTGCAATATGCACCATCCTTTATTCATGTGCAATATGCACCAATCTGAATTTCGTGCAAGACGTACCATTTTGGGTCAGTTTTAAATTTTCAGACGACCCATTAAACTATTATCCAATCAATGAATAAACTAAATGAAATGGGTCATCTAAAATGACATTTTGGGCCTATTTTAAAATTTTCGGATGACCCATTTTACTATTATTCTATCAATTAAAAAAAGAAATGAGTCATCTAAAAGGTTTTTGATTTATCTTGGAAAAAAAAAGAAGGAATTTTATTGGTCATCTTGGGTGGCATATTGGGAAAACAAAGAGTTTAATGCATGCATCCACTCTTAAGTTTTCAAGAAGAGTGAGTTTAATATTTCTCCACACATTTAACTCATTCTTCTTTCACTTCAAAGAGGATACAAGACAAAAAAAAAATAAGAACAAAAATTTGAAGACGGAAAGTCATCAGAATAGAAACAAAAGTCCTCTTCTTAAGAAAATATATTTCATCTTTGGTGATCTTTGTAATTCAATTAAACTTGTTTCCACTATACACTTGCCATCGTTTTTTTTACATTTCATAGTGTGATCTTAAATTAATGTTTCATGTTCTTTTATATTTTGATTAAGTTGTATCTATTAAGTTTGTTTTGATTTAGTTAAGTCTACTGTTATTCTTAAATGATTACATTTTATGTACATATATATTTATTATTAATGTGTGGGTGGTTAAATTTTATCACATCGTAGAATTGATAAGTAAACTCACGCTTTGCTAAAAAATAACAATCTTAAAGTCTTTCTTTTAATTTTTAGTTTCTAGTCACTTTAAGAAAAGGAAAAAAAAGAGGTTGTTTTTGGCAAAAAAATGTAAATCTAGTCATTTTTCCAAACAAGGTAAATTTTGTTATTTTCGCAAAAAATGTAAAAAAATCCTGTCATTTCGTAGATTTTGTTTTTTAAAATCAATAAATATATGAAATGACTATTGAAACAAAAATACAAAATCGGCTACTTTTTGGTAGTAATTTAACTATTAGATATAGTTGACTATTTTTGCAATCTTCTTTCAAAAGAGAACAATGTGGTCATTTTGTATAAAACAGAAATTTTACTAAAATGGTCATTTCTGAAATTGTATCAATATAAAAAAATAAATTTAAAATTCGTATATCACTAATTGTTTTAAGAAGGGTCTTAATTATTATTCGATAAAAAAAATCTTTTGTTGTTACTATCAAGTAGTGATACTAAAATATCCATATTTTTTTTTAAAAAAAAATATTAACTAGCAATTTGCAAAAAATAAACTAAAATAAAATCACTTCTTGTCTATATGTTGCACAAAATCATTCATTCATTTCTATCATTATTAAATAAAGTTTGAGTAGTTAATTATCAGTTTTTTATTTTTAAAAAAAAAAAATTTAAGTATCACCATGTGTTTGGTTACGATCCTTGGTGTGTATTTTTTTCTTAAAAAAGGGTCTTTTGCGGTTACACTACTAGGGCAATCATTTTTTTAGATAGTAACTAATACTTATTTACATTTTATCCCAAAAATTATTTTTAGCCAAATATAAGTTGATAAAGCGACCGTGAAAAAATAACGAGACTCGAGCGGGGGGGGGGGGGGGGGGGGAGGGGGGGGGCTCATACCTTCCCTCTGGTCAATAGAATTTCTTTCTCAATTTCTGTTTTCGTAGACCAAAATTATTATTTTTTTTCATTAGGAATCCCCAGGTGACTTGGAACACATAAAAAAAAACTCAATTCCAAGTGGAGACTCTAAAAAAATCATTTTTCTTTTACTTTTTTCTCTATAAAAAACCCGTCATACCCCTAAAAAGAGAAAAAATTGGAAGAGGTGTGACAATAGTTTAGACCAAACATTTATCGGGTGGTTGTAGACCTAAAATGTTGTGTCATGCTACACTTTTTTGCTTTTTCTTGATGCAACACCTAGCAAAATTCATCACCATTTATCTTCACTCATTCCAGATCCTTTTGTTGTTGAGATTGTGGTGAGGTCTTCACATATGAAGGCTTGCTGCATTTGCTTATGTATTTATTCTCTGCATATTTTGTATTTTGTTAGACATTTATGTTTTGTATAACTCTACTTCCGTCCTTAGATTCTCTTGTACCTATAATACTAAGTTTGAGATTTGGTTCCTTATATACATTTCATATTCTTCAGTCCTTTTTTGGGGCCTTTTTGTATATTTTATTCCGTTTAGTATGTATCTATGGTGGAGGTGATTTATCATCTTTATTCTTTTTTATCTTATGTTATCATGAGTTCAACTTGCCTACTAGGGTTTATAGTAAGAACCATCAAGATGCGATTTTGGGTCTTGAAATTTATAAAAAGAATTTTCCAAATGTATATAAAAGTAGAAATTATAGAAATCTATATATTATATGCGTATAAATATATAGTTTATTAGAATAAATGGAAACATTGGGTGTAAACAAGTCTGTTGTTTTCCTTTTCAAAACTTAAATTACAAAAGTTTTGGAATTTTTGAAGAATTATGTCATAGATTTAGACTTCAACTGACGCTTCGTCTGGCACTTGAGCATTGTTTGTTTGGGAGCTTAAAAATTGGCCTCCCTATCTCCATTGGGTATTGAAGATCCTC
This sequence comes from Solanum arcanum, assembly GCA_027789145.1. NCBI lineage: Eukaryota > Viridiplantae > Streptophyta > Magnoliopsida > Solanales > Solanaceae > Solanum > Solanum arcanum. Next base: position 6,359,471 of record CM050940.1, read on the forward strand.
AAGCTTCCATTCTTCTTTTGAGAGTTTCCATATCAGCCTTCGTTGTTTCAATTGTTCTTAATTCCTTATTAAGTCAACATTTAATGAAGTAATGTGTCCTTCATCTCACACTCTACATGTTAACGTGAATTTAACTCTTTGTGGATGTTGTCATTCTCTTCGAGGATGAAGTCATTGAGATTCTTAAACATGTCGTCGACCTTGTTCAAGCGCTTGCCTAAGATCTACATAACAGGCCTCACTGTGTCAACCCTCTTGATCATCTCTACTCCAGGCGTGGCTAATGGACTCCTCACCACGTTCCTTATTACTAGATTCAGTTATTAAGGTCGAGCAATAATTCCTAGTTATTATTAAGGTTCTTTCTTTCTTTTGAGTTCTTCCTTCAATAATCCGACTTGACGTTGGTGGTGCTAGTAGTGTTGATTTTTCCCTAGTTATCCATTCCCTTAGAAACAATCAGGCTATGATACCACTTTTTCACAAACTCGGACTTTGACTAACTTTTCGTCTGAGAGATGACAACTTAGTGAAGGATACGATCTTATAAGATCAAGTACATCTTTCCAAACATAAATCAGTAAGACAATGAAGAAAGAGACAAGAGAATTTTTAATAAGGATTTTTGTATTGATAGGAGAATTCTTTGCACTTGTTTCCTTGAGTTTGAAATGAGATCCCTTCTATTTATATTACTCTTATAAGGGATAAACTATAAACAAAAAGCTACTACACAAGTCCCTATATAAGAACAATCTAGTCCCTCTAGAATTCTCTACAAGTCTAGAGAATTGTAAAACCTTCCAAGAATTCTTCTTGAGTATTCTACGGTCTTCCAAAAGTCTCTCCAAGAATACATATAATTTTACCTTAAGAATATATCACTTATACTTTGATTTTATACCTATGTGGGATAACAAAGTGACATCATGAAAATTAACTAATATTTCGTTAAAGTTTGTGACAACTTCCTATATGATATGGTCATGTGACACCTTTTTTTTTATTTTATTGAAATACTCATTTAGTCAAAATTTGATTATAAAAACAAAAAACTATACAAAGGATCGGTCCAACAGCCAAAGCATAACAAAAATGATAAAAAATTAAAAGGTATGAAAAACAAACAGGGAGACAAACCAAGAAACACCAACATAAAATTGAAATTAGAGAGGCACTAGATGCTTCTAGTGACAAATTCCACAACCAAAGCATCAGAGAAGGTGTCGGAGACATCAGAGAGATTAAAGCTTCCAGGGTGAAGCCATGCGACCAAGTCAATAAAGCTTATCCTGTACACTTGTTGAAAAGAAATCGATGCTTGTTCACCATGTCAAATTAAGTCCCCCCCCCCCCCAGGTAATTTTATCATCAATAACTAGTTTTTCTATCTTGGATGCATTCTTTAATGGGTTCTGTCTCACAAGATTGATTAATTCTACCACACATTTTAAAATCCTTTAAAGTCAAATTCATCAATTTTTACAGGAGGTGATTTCAGGAAATCTAGATCTATACCCATCAAGAGCGTAGAAAATCATTTTTGGTTTTATCTGGTAAGTATAACTCCAATATGTCTATTGCTGTATCATATAACCTTAATTAAATTATCGATGGAAAATTGAAAAGATTGTATGAAATCAAAGTAAAATTATAGATTTGTACTTCTATGTAGACATCACACATTTTCGATTTCAGCAAACACTAAATTAGAAGAAACAAACCTTGTTTTGTCTATAGCTTACCCTTGACAAGAAAAAGCTTCAAAAAGATTATTTTAATGATCTTTCCTATCTTTATGAGTAAAAAATAAAAAAATAAATTGATTCGAGCCGCTATAGTGGGATCAGGGGTACGATTGGACCGCTATAGCGCCATAAGACATTGTAAATGTAGAAAACCCCATATAATCACCCATAATGACACAAGAAAGTTTTTCGAGATGAATAGAGTGACCGAGGGAAAATTTCAATAGGTTTTCAAGAGGAATGTTAATAAATGTGAGCAATATGATTCTCTACTTTCGTAGTATTGTTATTAGGACTTATAAAAACATATGTGGTTCAATGGAATGGTTTGAATTTATTCTAAGGTAAAGAAAATCTAGGTTTATGAGGATTATAAGGTGTAATTATTTATAAAAGAGGAACTTCATGATTTTATAATATTCTTGTAGATACACAAGAGGTTTCATGCATAGACCTTTGTGCATGCTGGAAGGCTAAAGGTTATTGTTATCACCGTCCATGTGGAAAGATAATGAATGATGGCTAGGTTATATAGTTCTTGATTGTTAAACTTGAATTTTCTTTTTGGTTATTTGGTGGTGATTTTAAGGTTAAGTATTATCAAAATTGTAGAGTAATAGGCATTTATGGGACTTGTGATAATACAATTCCAGCCTTTGATGCGTAGGGGTACTCAGTCTCATTTGTTGGGTTTGCGTTTCTTCAGGTTGATCATTTAATTCAAAAGCAGTTGGTAGAATCTCATGATTCATGGCTTTTGATGTTTCGAAATTTTTAGGCAAATCTACGTTGCCCTAGATTGAAGGGGGACACAGTGGAGTAAGTGTCCAAATTTTAGAATTGTCAGGAGGTGGAATATCAAACTACATGCCTATATAGTTTCCTTCAGGAGATGCCCATTCTTGAATGAAAGCGGAAAATAATAGGCATGGACTTCATGGTGGGTCTTCCTAAGGCTTTAAAGAAGTATGATTCAATTTGCACCATTAGGATCATTTCTTACCATTGTGCGATATCTCATACAAAAATACTTATCACTTAAGTATAAATGCCACATCCTATGAGGCACTTTATGCTAGGGGATATAGATTTCTCATTGGGTTGTTTGAATCATGTGAGGTGAAGCCTCTATGCATTGACTTGATAAAGGAAGCTTAGAATAAAGTGAGGGGTATCTAATCTAAGTTGTTGGAAACTCAAAGTAGAAACAAGGATTATACAGATTGTATTGTACGGGATATGGCATTTCAGGTTGGTGAACATATTTTATTGAATGTGCCACCAATGAAAGGTGTGATGAGCATCTGTAAGAAAGGTAAGCATAACCTTGACATATTGGGTTATTTGAGGTTCTTGACAATGTGGGGCCAGTAGTGTATATAGATTTATATTCCATTCGATGCTCCATGTATCCGTACTGGTACCACGGGATGGGGAGTACATTATCAAGTGACACTTAATAGTGATATACAAGGATCAACAACATGAAGAAGAGTCAGTATCTATGCTTTATTATGATGTCCAAAAGTTGAGAATAGAGGAAATTAGATTGGTAAAGGTTCCATGGAAGCAGCATATAGTTGAGTAAGCTACTTTAGAAATCATAGAGGACCTACAAGACAAACATTCTCATTTGTTTGAGGAGTCGGGCACTACTTTGTTCTTGAATTATCCCAGTTGTTTCTTGTGTGATCACTCGGGAACGAGCAATGAGTAAATTAGTATCTACTGTAACAATCCATCATAACATTACAAGTAAGAAAAATAGTCAGTCCAAGCTTCTATAGTGGGGGGAGGTTGTTGTAAATGTAGGAAAAACCCTAAAATTACCCATATTCATCCAAGAACATTTTGGATAAGAAAAAAAGGGTTATCCAAGGAATTTGACAGTTTTTCATGAGAAATTTTCGTATAGGTAAGCAATTTGATCCCCTACTTTTGTAGTTCAAATTTTAGGCATTAGAGGAGATATTTGTGACCGTGGTGGTGGTGGTCAAATTCATCCTAAGGTAGGAAGAATGTGACAATTTTTTTGATTTTATTCAGCATAAGGCATTAGTGTAACCATGATGTCGGTAATCCTATATGAATTAATTGTGGGAAAAACCTAATTTGGTGGAAAATCATGAGGTTGGCCTAGAATCAAGAATTATGATATAATTTGAAAATATTTAGGCCATTTGTGATTGATTTTGTAATGTAATATTATTTTACACCAAAAATAAGCTAAAAACTTCACAAAAGGAGAAAAATTTCGCGACCAAATTTTTGTAACATTTGCTTCGCCTTAAGTAGGCTAGGTTTTATTAACTTAATATCTAGAACTATATTCTATTTCATAATATTCTTGTAGATGGACGGGAGATTTCGTGCATAGTCTTTCCGGCACGTACTCTGAATGGCTAAAGCTTGTAATTATTGCTACTAAGGAGATGAAAGATAATGACTAAGGGTTAGGTTTTCTAGCTCTTGATTGTTAACCTTAACTTTTCTTGTTGGTGTGGTTTGTTGGTGATCATAGGTTAATTGTTATGAATTCTAGTTATAGCAATTTCGAAGACTTGTGTTATTTGAGGGAACTGAATAAATGAGAAGAGTATTAATTCATGAGAATGTAGAGGTAATATTCCAAGGAAAGAATTTTTACTCATATGGGTCTAGTATAGGGCTACTGAAATATAAGTGTATTTAAGTATTTGTCTGTTCATATTGACTAATCCATGTGAAATGCGCGTGTAATATATGTTTAGTGAATAAATGTTGAATGTGAATTCCCTTCATGTTGATAATCTCATAGAATAAACATTTTTAATTTACTTGTGGATTCAAGAGTGGTTGTTCACATACTTTGACTGAGATTGTGCATATTATTTCTGATTGTTGGTTTACGAGGATACCACCCCGCTATGAGATTATCACGATCAAAACTATACCTTAGACGTTAAATGGAATATATGACCCGAGAGTTCCTACACAAACCACTTGACATACATCTAATACAGTAGAATATTCAATAAGAGATCTTATATATGACGTATCATATCATGGAAGACAATTTTAACAAAAATGTGGAATCATAAATTTGATTTGAAAATATATTTTAAGGAACATAAGAGTGGTTGGGTTGTAACCCATACATAACGTACAAAGTCTGAAAACTAAATACATAAAAGTGTAGCATAGGTAACATAACCATCAAAATATGAGGACTCAATAATCTTTACAGAAAGAAAACTACTAGCCACATGTGAGAGGACAAAGAGCATCAAGCCCTACATTATGAGACAATGTAGGCATTATGAGACAATGTAGGCACAAGTATGCATTGTTACACAAAATGTACTACGTATAGAAAAAACATGCATAAACGTAGATATGATATCATAATAGGCTTATAACATGCAATGCATAACCAATTAGATTATTTAAAACCTTAGGAAAAGCATAATCTAAGAAAACATGAAACAAGGCTGATGCATTAGTACAAGGACATAACATAACTCTTTAAGGAAAATGTCACACCCCGAGCCTACACCATAGACATGGCCAACACCCGAGAATCATTGCTGGTCTAAAGCGAACCCTTGACTTGACTCACTTTCTCAGCGAAAGACTTAAACATAAAAAATGTAGCTCATGAAATAACTTAAGAAATAATAACTTAGCCAAATGGAAACTCGACTTACTTTCTCAGCGAAAGACTTAAACATAAAAAATGTAGCTCATGAAATAACTTAAGAAATAATAACTTAGCCAAATGGAAACTCGTGTCTTTCACATATCCAACTGAAATAAATAAGACTAAAGACTATAACTATGTGTATATAAAGCCTCTAAAACAAAGAGGGGTGTCGGGCAAGACCCCCAATCATCCTAACAATGAAATACTGAAAGCAAATGATAACAAGATTTATTCAAAATTAAAGGAGGTTCACCAACTGACTTTGAGTGATCAACTGGATCAACGAGGTGTTGTGTGCTGATACTAGTTACCTGTGTCTGCATCATACGACGATGTATACTAACTGGCATCAATACACTGAATGTATGAGTATGTGAGTTGGAACGCTAAGCACAAGTTAAGCGTGAAAAGGATATGAAAGGAACACTTACCTTGGATTTACTCAACTCATGAATAACTCAACTCAAAATGCAGTATAAAACAACAATATCAGTGGAATTTATACAAAGAATTTAGAACAGTAAGTAAAAACTCAATTTATTAAAGATATGCAGTAGCAAACTCAACTTTACTCATATCTCAAAGTAATATAGTTTCTCTTGGAACTTTTCTAACCGAAAATCATTACTATAAGCCTACGTGATTATACAACATCTTGCCCACACTATTAGAACTGTCCTATACTTTGTCGTCATATAGAATGCCTTAACTAAGTGGATCCACTAATCTATGTTAAAAATCACTTCGGGAGTCATCTAAATATTATGATCCTTTACTACCTATGATATCTACATGGTTTATGGAGACATGAGTTAATATGAACTTGCATCCCCATATCAGTGCTCTATACTTTTCCCAAAATATACTTATCTCATATGTTTTTAAAACAAACTTCTTTCTTTGGCTTGAGATAATTACTCAAAACATAGCTTGAAAGCTCTCTTGGAAATTAATGTTTCCCTTTGTTGTTAAAATGTGAAAACATTTTATGTTTTTAAAATCATGGGAATACATAGTCCCCATATAATTTTGAAGAAATGAACTTCAATATATATTCTTTTCTCTTTACTCTTTATTCAACTTGCACTTCAAGTCGTAAAACAAAGTTAAAACATTTGCAAAATACTTCTTAAAAGGACTCTTAAAACATCCTAGACTTGGCTCTTAACTTTCCTTGATTTTGAATTTATAAATTCAAGGTTATGAGTCATGTTTCTGGATTATTTCTAAATGTTTAGAAGTCCTTTAAAGTAGTTAGAATCAATGGAAAGTATTAGAACACTTTGGAAGGACTTAAACAGGCTAAACGACGAAAAACTAATGAAAAATAACGATTCAGGCGCGTACCTGGCGCGCCGTGCCAGCCCCAACTTTCTAAAGCTCATTTCAGGCGCACTGATAGCATGTCGTGTCAGCCCCTCGGAGTCTACAGGGGTGTGTTGCACCAGCCTCCCATCAGGAAAAATTCTAACAAACTTTTGATCTTGTTTTTTGATCCTAATTTGTTTTTAGCCGTTTCCGTTTTGTCAAATTCACTTTAAATTCATGTACCCAAATTATATACACAAAATCTAACCAAAACCACTCAAGGAAACCATACTTTAAAATCAAGAAACTCCTTAATCCCAACACATATTCAAGAACGAAATCAGTTCTAGAAAAACTTTCTAGGACATCAAATTCTCAATCTTTTTAGAACGAACACGTTTAATTAAACATTCTTAGCGCATGGGTGAACTAACCTAACGCTATGCAATGTCACAAAGCTCGTTGGGATTGCCCCTAGATTAAATTCACGATCTTAGCTTCATGAACTTGACAATTTCCTTGCTTGTCGTTCTTTTTTATCCTATTTTTTTCTCTTCTCTAAAACCCTAACTTTTTTCCAAAAGTGTAAACTAACTAAGATCAGTTTAGACCCCAATTAATTACCCAAAAACGAAATAAAATATTTCGGTAAGGAAAATACCAGGCTTACCTTCTAAAATTTGGATTGGAAATTTCATTATTTGAACAACCCAACTTCGAATGGCATATCTCACTCATAAAAACTCAAAATCGCGCAAACTTGGCAACATTGGAAAGATTATTCCATGGTATTTCTTCGATATCTCGAACCACACCTAACTCATCCTAATCTAGAGTTATGTTCATTTGAAGTTGAGCAAAAAGTCAACTTAACAAATTTAACGTGCTTTTTAGATTTTTATATTCTTTCGGAAAATGGCTGTTTACAATTTTTTAATTTCTTCCTAGTTATTTCGATTTGCGAGATGTTACAGCAAATCATTGTTATTTTGTGGGATATTAGATTTAACCTACAATAGACCATGTGAGACATAATATAGAATTCGATGCAACTCCCACACTGAAAAGGGGATCTAATTACCAAGGTAGAACAATGTATCATATTGTCAAGGTTGTATGGATCTATTAGAGCTAGGTTATTTAAGACAGTCTTACAAGGAGATGTAGTTTGGGACTAGAGAGTATTACTAGGACTACCTTATTTTAGCCTCCATCTTAAACTCCTCTTTCTGCTAAGTTAAATCCCAATGGAATTCGATAAAGTCAGTTATCAAAGTATAAGATTAGGAAAGAATAATCGCATTACCAATAAAAATAATAAAGTTGTATAAAAGTATCTTCTTTCAGAACCATGATATAATAGTTTTATTCATATAAAGAGTTACCTTCGTAAGCATCAAAAATCACTATTTCCTTTTGAAATTGTGAGAAAAACTTTCGCAATACATAGATTCTTAACATAAAGTCATCCTTAAATCAAAAATTCATCCTTTCATAAAATATGCATAAAGATATTTTATCAATTAATGATCATTGTCCATTGTTCATAGGTAAAAGTCAAAGCATAAAACATGGGTCAATATGAAATCAATTATAAATAATGTAATTAGGTTAAATAATTGAAAATAAGATAGAACAAAATCAATTGAATCATAATAAAAAGGATCCATGAAGATTTACATAAAACCCCAATTGAATTGGAGATTGGCATTCTTTTGGGACCCAATGGATGAAAGAAATCCATTGATGAATTCCCACGACATTGATAATCAAAGCACAAAAAGCAATGAATATTGAGGTCTCCTTTGAAAATCCAGTTCTTTACCTGGAAGGTTAAGAGAGATTAGGGAATTTCAAGTGGATGGAAGAAATTAGGCTTAGTTTGTATGAGTAAAAAAGGTTATACCGAAGTTATAGGTCCAAAAATGGGTTTAGGTTTTGGTGAGTAGAAAATGACCAAAACACCCTCAATTTAGAAATTATGGAAGTTACCTTTGATTTTGACCTGTGGTCCATAGACCTTTCTACGTCACATAATTTTCAATCGTCGAGTCACTTACTGGGGCCTAAAATCTTGGGCAATTCCTACGATCCAATCTTACAACTTGTCAGCTAGTCTACAGTCCGTAGACCTTACTTTTTGTCCTCAACTTTGAGTCCAAAATTTTGCTAAGTCTGAATCAAATCTACGGGCACTTCCTATGGCCAGTAAATCATCGTACTACCCATCATGATCAATCGTAGACCCAAATTTCTAAAATTAAATTTTCCTAAATATCAACTTAGTTCCTACGAACGCTATCGATGACTCATCGATGCTCCTACGAACTGTAGATGGGTATCATGGGTTTGAACAAATACCCAAACAAATGCAAGCTTTACTTTCCAATTTGACTTTCCAACTTCAGTGTTACAGGAATACTAATGGTTGGCTTGAGTACCACAGTGATACACAATACTGATGGTTTGCTAAAATGTCACGCCTAGTATGTACTTGTAATGGTTTGCTTGGATACCGTACCAGTACACCAACAGTTTGTGAGTGAGTTCCATGAGAAAATGAGTTTATTTGTTATTTTATATTTGTGACAAGCTAGTGCATGAGTGGTCAAGTTTGTGTTTAAATATTGGGATTGTTCTTGTATATATCATATTTACATGTTAATTATTTTTGATGATTTGTAAGGGCCCTTGTTAAAAAAAAAAGGTGAGATGGACTCAGATATGAATTTGTGTGTGATCATATGGGACATGATAGATCTCAAGGTTATGTTTGGGCTTGAGTGTTTCCCTATTTAAGTATTAGAATAGGTGTCTGCATGGTTTGGTTAGTTAGGTTGTTACACTAATAAATATAAATTCTAGAAACTAGATCAATGATCTCTAACTAAGTTACTGTTTAAATTTTAACGAGAATTAGTTGTTTGACCTTCTCCATTATTATCCCATGATAGAATGAATTTCAAAGAGACTAATGCCACAAACTATTGGAATAAAGTAAAGATGTATAAAAAATGAGTAAATATCACATAGTTGCATTTTAAAACAATATAAAATCAATCACGTAAGTTAAGTAGTAGTCAATTACTATTGTTCACCTATATCTTACCTAGTGACATATTTAACAGTTTATCTGAAGTAACTTTATTATTAGCTGATTAACTATTTTTCAGCTCTCCATGATGCAACCTATGTGGTAAATGTATATTTATTTGTTTTTCATTTGAGTTAGTCTTAAATGAGGCAAACTCCTTTTAAACATGTTAATGGTTCTCTTTGCTAGAAGTGAAATATCTTTAAAATTCTATATCATGTATATGCCTGTGAAATGAACAGATAAGTTGGCAAAATAAATTGGCAAAAGAATTAGTCAGTGTGTTGCCTTCCCTAAGAGTGTTGTTCTAACTGAATTGTATCATCATCCCTTACTGTGTTTACAACTTCAACCTCCTGCATAACACTCTAGAGAACTTTCTATCTTCTTTTCTATATATTGAGCATAACAAGTTAGTCATAGGAATATAACTTCTATCTCTACAAAACTAAACCCCTTCTCTAATTGTTACTACTTCAATAATAAGATTTTTGAATCAATAGTTCTCATTCCTTTCACCCCTAAAATAATTCTCTCACTATTTTTGACACAAATAGCAGAAACACTAGGACCAGGGTTACCCTTGGATGCATTGTCTCTGTGTCATATAAACTATCCAACAGAAGAGGGATTTCTCTCACAATCATGTCATTAAATTTACTTTCACTCTTTCGAAAATCATAACATATGAGGCCTTTTGATAGATAATTTTACAAAAAAAGGAAATTTAAGAACAAAAAAGTTATGATGGGAATAACTTATCTCATGAATTACCTTCTCATAAGGGAACTATCCACCATGAAGATAAGTGTTTCTTACCTTCCATATAAACCATAATATCATAACATGTACTATAACTATAATAGATCTAACCTTTAGGCAAATAATTTGTCTAAAGGGACCTTGACATGAGAAAATATTGAAGTTGTAAGTTTTCTTTTTTAGGGGGCCTCTGTTTCACTTTTTAAGATTTCTTTTTGGTGGGAATTATTAAATTTTTTTATAATCGTAAATATAGGGGATAAAGAATTATTTGAGAGTATTTTTAATCTTCTTATGTTGTATATGTCAACTTCATTCACCCTGAATTAGAAAAAAAATATTTAATATGAATTAAATTCTTAGTGAATTTGGATGAGCGGAGTGGGTGGGTGCCCAATGCCTCCTTAGAGTTCATCTATATAATAAATAAATCATGTTCATTGTTCTTCATCCAATAACAATTTTCTACCTACTCAAATATCGTTTTTACTCAACTATTTTCTTTATTTTTATATGTTTTAAGTCTTAATAAGTCATTACTTCCCCCCTCTACTCTCACACAAACCATTATTAGCTTTAATTTAAAAACACGTTTTATACTTCTTGAGATTTTCTTGATCCACACTCCATTATTCACAACTACTAAATATAATTTTGTATAAATCTAATATGAGGGTTAATAATTGGGATAATGCACGACTATAAGAAGTTTCAAAATTAATAAATTTAAAAGTGTTGTAGCTCCTGGATCAGGCTTGATCTCTTAATTATCAAAATTATCATTGAAATTCTCTTGACATACTTTTACATAAGACATGACTAATTTGAATTACTTTCATGAATTGTTTCCTATGAATTTTATAGTTTCTTATCGGAAAACCTCAAACGATCAATCTTTCGTGATCATCAATACCACAAACCCCATTTATGTGATACCAAGATTTCATGAATCTAAATGATAACCAACAAATTCTATGATTCGTTCAATCAACATCATTATTATGTAAAATATACTCATAAAATAACAAATCTATCGAGGCAAAAAGTTTACATGTTTCTATACAATCACAAATATAATTGTTATAGATAATCAAGTCATTCTTATGGCTCTACAACAATTTTTGGCACATACGCTAGCCCAGCAGCTGGTGGTAAAAGGGGAAGAAAAGTTTGTTGGCTAAGATGAGTTTGCTGAAAGGATCGTACCATTTGTTAATTCTCATTCTGATTAATGGTAGCCAGTTCAACAATTACAGGAATGAGAGTGAGGAGATTGATAATTTCTAAAGATTGATAACTTAGAAAATATTTAGGAAAACAATCCAAATTAGTCATGTTAACATCATTCAAGAGAATTTGAATTATCATTTTCATAATTCGTTGACTCTAAGCCTGATCTAGAATATACAACATTTTTTACTTATTGATTTTTAAGCTTCCTACAACTCTGTATATATCACAATTGTTATCACCCATATTAGATCGAAATAAAATTACATCAAGTTAACTACAAAATTAATGAAGTATAAAGCAAGAAAATATTACAAATAAAAAATGTTCATACAAAAAAAATAAGTTACTTATATTTTGTGTGAGAGGGGAGCGGGAGAAGAGGGATGACTTATAAAGAATAATAACATAAAAGAACAAAGAAAATAAAGGAACTCAAAAGTGTAACCAACCCACCCTCACTCATCCACACTCACTTAGAATTTGATGTATATTAATTTTTTGTTGTTTCAGTTTGATAAAAATATGTTAAAAGAGGCGGTTGATACGAATAAAAATAATTTTCTTTTTTTTGTTACTCAAAACTTTCGATAAGTTCTTTTTTTCAAAGATTGAAAAAAATGACTTCTCTACTAATATAACAAATCTTTATAACTGACGTATATTATATTTTTCCTACCCTCCAACACATCCATTCATCTATACCCACAACCCTATGCCTTACCTTCACCCTCTAGCATTGCAGTATCTTCCATCTCCATAACCCCACACCTTACCTTCCACCCTCTACACTTATAGAGTTTTTCTAGAAAACATTTTCCTTCGTACCAAATACAACAAAAACATATATTTTTTTCTTCATGGATTATTGGATTAATTATTTTATGTATTGGTAATCATGATGAATATAATTAAACTTCTATATATGAATTTTGTGTGACATATGGTCTAAGGTTTGACTCTTATACATCTTCATAGAAAATTCAGCTGAGCAAAATGCATAAACTATAAAAATATTAATTTATACTACAGTGAATGTGGGGAGAAAAGAGATCCTAGATGGGTTTAGGGCACGATCACATGTCCAAATTGAGAAAAAAGTTGATGCTGCTACAAGATCAAATGCTACTACAAGATTGACTCATCTTTATTAATTCTCTGCAGCCTTGTCTTTTGGTTACCTCCAAACCTGTAACGACCTGTTTAGTCGTTTTGAGTAGCAGACTTCAATTCTGGAAAAACAGGCAGAAGCGACGGACCCCACGACGGACCGTCATGGGCACGACGGACCGTCACAGGGTCTCGTTTCAAAATACTTAGAAAATCTGAGATTGGGTACTGAAAATCGACTCTCTGAACTTCGTAACGAAATGGCAGGATGGACCGTCACAGGTGTGACGGACCGTCACAGACCCTTCAGAGAAATTGAGTCTCTCAAGTCTGCGATTTAGCAAGACGGACCGTCGCAGGCGCGACGGGCCGTCACAGACTGCGTAATCCCAGTCTGGGCCAGATTTCTTTATACGTTTTAAGAGACGTTTTGGACTATTCCTACTTTAATTATAAAGTTAGAGGGTTAATGTTAATAAGTCTAATTACTTGGGGGTTAAAAGAGGTAACCTTAAGTTAATTAGTGGGTTATTATTGCCATCTTTATTCTTAATTATATACTAATTAGGGTAAAAGAAAGAGGGTTTGAATAAAGAAAATAGAAAGAACAAAGAGAGGAAAGGAGAATCGATAGAGAGAGACGAACGAAGAGGAAAAACACAAGGCTTTGGGAAATTCTTGCTTGATCACTAGTCTTCGGTGGAGGTAGGTTATGGTTTTTATGCTTTCATAGTAAACTCTTAATAGAGAATGATATGTATTGGGTAGTATTGTAAACCCTTCTATGTGCTTAATTGTATGCATGCATGAATGTGATTATATGATTGTGATTATATTAAGCATGATGAAGCTATTGAATCCCAAATCTTGGTAAAAACCTAATCTCTTTTTAATGATGATGCCTTGGTAAGGGAGAAGTCTTGATGAATTGATAGAATGAGATTAGGGGATCGAGTGTCACGAACCGACACGTAGAATTAGGGGATCGGGTGTCACCAACCGACACGTAGAATTAGGGGATCGGGTGTCACGAACCGACACGTAGAATTAGGGGATCGGGTGTCACGAACCGACACGTAGATTTAGGGGATCGGGTGTCACGAACCGACACGTAGATTTAGGGGATCGGGTGTCACGAACCGACACGTAGATTTAGGGGATCGGAGTGTCACGTTCCGACACATAGTAGTAGGGGATCGGAGTGTCACGTACCGACACAAGAGGATTAATGAATATGAGGGAGCGGAGTGTCACGTACCGACACAAGAGAAATAAAGATAATGAATCTTGAAAGATGTTAATATACTCAATCTAATGAATCTATTTCCGAAATGAGTATGGTATTGAGGCTTGAGTCCTCATGTGTGAACTTGACGGTAATTGTTAATGATATAGTACTTGCTGTTGCTACATGTTGAGTATCATAGTTGATTTTATGATATTACTTGGTATATATTGATTTCTATTTTGAGTTGGCCGATGATATCTACTCAGTACCCGTGTTTTGTAATCTTGACCCTACTTTTATGTTTTCTTCTTGTTTATTTGTGGAGTGCAGCAAACGTGCCGTCATCTTCGACTCAACAGTAACTCTAGCCAGTCTTCATTACTCCGGATATCAGGGTGAGCTAATGCTTCTAGCTTGGACTGGATCTTCCTCTTCATGTCTTGATGCCTTGATGTTCCGGCATGGACTAGCTTTTACTTGTTTTAGCTTTTAGAATACTCTTAGTTTAGTCATTTAATTTTAGATGTTCTTGTGGTGATGACTTCCATATTTTGGGGAATAATAGATGTTGGATTTTAGAAGTTATTGAATTGGTTTTTATTAATGAGTTAAGTCTTCCGCATTACTTTCTGTTGATATTATATTGAAATGTTAAGGTTTAGATGGGTTGGTTCGCTCACATAGGAGGGTAAGTGTGGGTGCCAGTCGCGGCTCGGTTTTGGGTCGTGACAAACTTGGTATCAGAGCCTTAGGTTCGTTGGTCTCATCACACAAGAACGAGTCTAGTAGAGTCTTAAGGAACGGTAAGGGGACTCCTTTACTTTTCTTTGAGAGGCTATAAGACTTTAGGAAAATTCCAATCTTTCATTCTTTCTTTCGTGCTACTACTTGAATCCAATTGGTATCTAGGTGATACAAATTGGTATCTGACCATCTTCACTCTCTTTCGCAGATGGTTAGAACTAGAGCAACGACTACGCCAACACCAACACCAGCACCGGCAGGACAGGGTGCGTCTGAGCCAGCCACTGGGGCTGTAGCTCGAGGAAGAACAACGGCAAGAGGCCGTGGGAGAGGTCGTGGGAGGACGTCCTCTAGAGGAAGAGGACGAGCACCTAGCCCATCTGATACTAGGGCAGTGACTCCTCCACCGACTGAAGAAGTAGTAAGAGAGGGTGAGGAAGGGGAAACTGAGCAAGTACAGAATGAGGAATTGCCACCCCAACCTACCCCAGAGATGATCAATCAGGTTCTTGCTTATCTTAGCGGGTTATCTGATCAGGGTCAGGCACCTCCAGTGTTTTCTGCACCAGCACCTCAGGCTCCGGAGGTACAACGTGTGGCTACTATGGCTCCCCGCATGGATGTTCCATTGGAAATAGGCACATTTCCTCGTCTGACTACAGGGCCTATAATGACAAGTGATCAACATGAACTTTTCAGTAAGTTCTTGAAATTGAAACCTCCAGTCTTCAAGGGTGCTTAATCTGAGGATGCTTACGATTTTCTGGTTGACTGTCATGAGCTACTACACAAGATGGGTATAGTAGAACGGTTTGGTGTTGAGTTCGTGAGTTACGAGTTTCAAGGGAACGCCAAAATGTGGTGGCGATCACATGTTGAGTGTCAACCGATAGAGGCAACACCTATGACTTGGGCCTCATTCTCTAGCTTGTTTATGGAGAAGTATATTCCCCGGACTTTGAGGGATAGGAAAAGGGATGAGTTCTTGAGCCTAGAGCAAGGTAGGATGTCGGTCAATGCATATGAGGCTAAGTTTCGTGCACTATCCAGATATGCCACCCAACTTTGTTTTAGTCCACAAGAGCGGATTCGTCGTTTTGTGAAGGGGTTGAGGTCAGAGTTGCGGATTTCAGCCTTACAGGTAGCGGGTACGGCAAAATCCTTCCAAGAAGTGGTAGATTTCGTAGTAGAGGTGGAAGGAGTGAAGCCCGATGACTTCCCCTCGACACCGACATCAAAAAGGTTCCGCAAGGGAGGTGAGTTTAATGGTTCCTACACTAGAGGACAGGGTTCCTGAGGTTACTCGATTCGACCAATTGATCTTCACTCTGGTGTAGTTGGGGGTCCACCTCAGACCGGCCAACACTTTTTTGAGAGACCTATGCTTGACTCTAGAGAGTGTTATGGATGTGGGGAGACTGGACATATTAGGAGGAATTGTCCCAAACAGAGTTATAGACCCCCAATAGCTAGAGGTAGAGGTGGTCATGGTAAAGGCCGTTATTCTGGGGGACGTGGTGGTCGAGGTAATGGTGGTCACCAAAACGGCAGAGGTGATGGGCAAACTGGAGCCACTACACCACAACATGGTAGGGGCAACGGGGAAACAAATGAAAGGGCCCATTGTTATGCTTTCCCTGGGAGATCGGAGGCGGAGACATCTGATGCTGTCATCACAGGTAATCTTCTGGTTTGTGATTGCATGGCTTCTGTATTATTTGATCCTGGATCCACATTTTCTTATCTATCTTCCTCATTTGCTAATGGTCTAAATTTACATTGTGAATTACTTGATATGCCTATTCCTGTTTCTACTCCGGTGGGTGAATCGGTGGTAGTTGAAAAAGTATATAGGTCTTGTTTGGTGAACTTTGTGGGGAGCAACACTTATGTAGATTTGGTTATCTTAGAAATGGTTGATTTTGATGTAATTCTGGGTATGACTTGGCTTTCTCCGCAATTTGCAATCTTGGATTGTAATGCTAAAACGGTGACGTTAGCCAAGCCTGGGACAGACCCGTTAGTGTGGGAGGGTGACTACACTTCCAACCCGGTGCGTATCATCTCCTTTCTTCGTGCTAAGAAAATGGTTAGTAAAGGGTGTTTGGCTTTCTTGGCCCATCTTAAGGATGACACTACCCAAGTACCTTCGATTGAGTCAGTTTCGGTAGTCCGTGAGTTTTTGGATGTGTTCCCTGCAGATCTTCCTGGTATGCCACCAGATAGGGATATTGACTTCTGCATTGATCTCGAACCGGGCACTCGCCCCATTTCTATACCTCCTTATAGAATGGCTCCCGCGGAGTTGAGAGAGTTAAAGGCCCAACTTCAAGAGTTGTTGAGCAAAGGCTTCATCAAACCAAGTGCATCTCCTTGGGGTGCGCCGGTTTTGTTTGTGAAGAAGAAGGATGGGAGTTTTCGGATTTGCATAGACTACAGACAACTGAATAAGGTAACTATTAAGAACAAGTATCTTCTTCCTCGCATTGATGACTTGTTCGATAAATTACAAGGTGCTTGTGTCTTCTCTAAGATTGACTTGAGATCTGGTTATCATCAATTGAAAATACGGGCAACGGATGTGCCAAAGACTTCTTTTCGAACGAGGTATGGGCATTACGAATTTGTAGTGATGTCTTTTGGTCTGACGAATGCCCCTTTTGCGTTCATGAGCTTGATGAACGGGATTTTTAAGCCATATCTGGATCTATTTGCGATCGTATTTATTAATGATATATTGGTATACTCAAAGAGCAAGAAGGAACATGAAGAGCATTTGAGAATGGTATTGGAAATGTTCAGGGAGAAAAAGCTTTATGACAAGTTCTCTAAGTGTGAGTTTTGGCTAGATGCAGTGTCCTTCTTGGGGCACGTGGTTTCTAAGGATGGAGTGATGGTGGATCCTTCTAAGATTGAGACAGTGAAGAATTGGGTAAGACCTACTAATGTGTCAGAAATAAGGAGCTTTGTTGGGTTAGCTAGCTACTACCGCTGATTTGTCAAGGGATTCTCTTCTATTGCTTCCCAATTGACGAACTTGACTAAGCAGAATGTTCCATTTGTATGGTCAGGTGAGTGTGAGGAAAGCTTTAAGAAACTCAAGACTTTGTTGACTACCGCACCTATCCTTACCTTGCCAGTAGAGGGTAAGAACTTCATT
This sequence comes from Solanum arcanum, assembly GCA_027789145.1. Taxonomy (NCBI): domain Eukaryota; kingdom Viridiplantae; phylum Streptophyta; class Magnoliopsida; order Solanales; family Solanaceae; genus Solanum; species Solanum arcanum. The sequence continues at coordinate 6,377,537 of CM050940.1, forward strand.
GTTTATTGTGATGCATCCTATTCTGGGTTGGGTGCAGTGCTAATGCAAGAGAAGAGTGTAATTGCTTATGCTTCAAGGCAATTGAAGGTGCATGAACGTAACTATCCGACCCACGATTTGGAATTGGCTGCGGTAGTGTTTGCATTGAAGCAATGGAGACACTATTTATATGGGGTTAAGTGTGAGGTCTACACGGATCATAGTAGCCTTCAGTATGTCTTTACTCAGAAAGATTTGAACTTAAGACAGAGGAGATGGATGGAGTTACTAAAGGACTACGATATCACTATCTTGTATCATCCGGGAAAAGCGAATGTTGTGGCAGATGCTTTAAGTAGAAAAGCGGGAAGCATGGGAAGTCTAGCTCACTTGCAAGCTTCTAGACGCCCATTGGCTAGAGAAGTTCAGATTCTAGCTAACGACCTTATGAGATTAGAAGTAAATGAGAAGGGAGGATTTTTAGCTTGTGTGGAGGCAAGATCTTCCTTCCTTGACAAGATTAAGGGAAAGCAGTTCAATGATGAAAAATTGATCCGGATCCGAGATAAAGTGTTGCAAGGAGAGGCTAAAGAAGCGACAATCGATGAGGAAGGTGTTTTGAGAATCAAGGGAGGGGTATGTGTACCCCGAGTTGACGACTTGATCAACACTATTCTGACAGAGGCTCATAGTTCAACGTATTCTATACATCCTGGTGCAACCAAGATGTATCGTGACCTAAAGCAACACTTTTGGTGGAGTAGAATGAAGCGTGACATTGTTGATTTTATTGCCAAATGTCCAAACTGTCAACAAGTAAAGTATGAACACCAGAGGCCCGGAGGAAAACTTCAGAGAATGCCCATTCCTGAATGGAAGTGGGAAAGGATTGCAATGGATTTCGTGGTTGGTCTTCCAATGACATTGGAAAAGTTTGATTCTATTTGGGTTATTGTTGATAGGTTAACAAAGTCTGCTCACTTAATTCCGGTCAAGGTGACTTACAATGCAGAGAAGTTAGCCAAACTTTACATCTCGGAAGTGGTGCAATTCCATGGGGTTCCACTATCCATCATATCAGATAGAGGTACGCAGTACTTCTAAGTTTTGGAAAACATTGCATGCAGAATTGGGTACTAGGTTGGACCTTAGTACTGCGTTCCATCCTCAGACCGATGGTCAGTCTGAGCGAACGATTCAAGTGTTGGAGGATATGCTTCGTGCATGTGTGATAGAGTTTGGTGGCCATTGGGATAGGTTTTTGCCCTTAGCGGAGTTTTCATACAATAATAGTTATCACTCAAGTATTGATATGGCCCCATTTGAAGCATTGTATGGGAGGAGATGTAGGTCTCCCATTGGTTGGTTTGATGCATTCGAGGTTAGACCTTGGGGTACTGACTTTTTGAGGGATTCGATAGAGAAAGTGAAGTCTATTCAAGAAAAGCTTCTAGCGGCGCAAAGTAGACAAAAGGAATATGCAGATCGAAAGGTTAGAGACTTAGAGTTCATGGAGGGTGAACAAGTCTTGTTGAATGTTTCACCAATGAAAGGGGTGATGCGGTTTGGTAAAAGAGGTAAACTAAGCCCAAGGTATATTGGTCCCTTCGAAGTGCTTAAACGAGTAGGGGAGGTGACTTATGAGTTAGCCTTGCCTCCAGGGCTGTCCGGAGTACATCCGGTATTCCATGTGTCTATGTTGAAAATATATCAATGGGATGGAAACTACATTATCCGTTGGGATTCAGTTTTGCTTGACGAGAATTGGTCTTATGAGGAAGAACCTGTTGCCATTCTAGATAGGGAAATTCGCAAGTTGAGATCAAGGGAGATTGCATCCATCAAGGTGCAATGGAAGAATCGGCCGGTTGAAGAAGCAACTTGGGAGAAGGAGGTCGATATGCGAGAAAGATACCTACACCTGTTTACAGATTCAGGTACTCCTTTTCGCCCTTGTTTTCCTTCTTGTGATCGTTCAGGGACGAACGATGGGTAAATTGGTATCTATTGTAACGACTTGTTTAGTCGTTTTGAGTAGCAGACTTCAATTCTGGAAAAACTGGCAGAAGCGACGGACCCCACGATGGACCGTCATGGGCACGACGGACCGTCGCAGGGTCTCGTTTCGAAACACTTAGAAAATCTGAGATTGGGTGCTGAAAATCGACTCTCTGAACTTCGTAACGAAATGGCAGGACTGACCGTCACAGACCCTTCAGAGAAATTGAGTCTCTGAAGTCTGTGACTAAGCAGCAGGACGGACCGTCGCAGGCGCGACAGGCCGTCACAGACTGCGTAATCCCAGTCTGGGTCGGATTTCTTTATACGTTTTAAGGGACGTTTTGGACTATTCCTACTTTAATTATAAAGTTAGAGGGTTAATGTTAATAAGTCTAATTACTTGGGGGTTAAAAGAGGTAACCTTAAGTTAATTAGTGGATTATTATTGCCATCTTTATTCTTAATTATATACTAATTAGGGTAAAAGAAAAATGGTTTGAATAAAGAAAATAGAAAGAACAAAGAGAGGGAAGGAGAATCGATAGAGAGAGACGAACGAAGAGGAAAAACACAAGGCTTTGGGAAATTCTTGCTTAATCACTAGTCTTCGGTGGAGGTAGGTTATGGTTTTTATGCTTTCATAGTAAACTCTTAATAGAGAATGATATGTATTGGGTAGTATTGTAAACCCTTCTATGTGCTTAATTGTATGCATGCATGAATGTGATTATATGATTGTGATTATATTAAGCATGATGAAGCTATTGAATCCCAAATCTTGGTAAAAACCTAATCTCTTTTTAATGATGATGCCTTGGTAAGGGAGAAGGCTTGATGAATTGATAGAATGAGATTAGGGGATCGGGTGTCACGAACGGACACGTAGAATTAGGGGATCGGGTGTCACGAACCGACACGTAGAATTAGGGGATCGGGTGTCACGAACCTACACGTAGAATTAAGGGTCGGGTGTCACAAACCGACACGTAGATTTAGGGGATCGGGTGTCACGAACCGACACATAGATTTAGGGGATCGGGTATCACGAACCGACACGTAGATTTAGGGGATCGGAGTGTCACGTTCCGACACATAGTAGTAGGGGATCGGAGTGTCACGTACCGACACAAGAGGATTAATGAATATGAGGGAGCGGAGTGTCACGTACCGACACAAGAGAAATAAAGATAATGAATCTTGAAAGATGTTAATATACTCAATCTAATGAATCTAATTCCCAAATGAGTATGGTATTGAGGCTTGAGTCCTCATGTGTGAACTTGACGGTAATTGTTAATGATATAGTACTTGCTGTTGATACATGTTGAGTATCATAGTTGATTTTATGATATTACTTGGTATATATTGATTTCTATTTTGAGTTGGCCGATGATATCTACTCAATGCCGTGTTTTGTATCGACTCCTACTTTTATGTTTTCTTCTTGTTTATTTGTGGAGTGCGACAAGCGTGCCGTAATCTTCGACTCAACAAAGAACTCTAGCCGTCTTCATTACTCAGGATATCGGGGTGAGCTAATGCTTCTAGCTTGGACTGGATCTTCCTCTTCACGTCTTGATGCCTTGATGTTCCGGCATGGACTAGCTTTTACTTGTTTTAGTTTTTAGAATACTCTTAGTTTAGTCATTTGATTTTAGATGTTCTTGTGGTGATGACTTCCAGATTTTGGGGAATAATAGATGTTGGATTTTAGAAGTTATTGAATTGGTTTTTATTAATGAGTTAAGTCTTCCGCATTACTTTCTATTGATATTATATTGAAATGTTAAAGTTTAGATGGATTGGTTCGCTCACATAGGAGGGTAAGTGTGGGTGCCAGTCGCAGCTCGGTTTTGTGTCGTGACAAAACCCTCACCAGTTATGAGCTTAACTGGTAAGGGTTTGGAGGACGCCAAAAGACAAGGCTGCAGAGAATTAATAAAGCCATGAGTCAATCTTGTAGTAGCATTTGATCTTGTAGCAGCATCATCTTCTTTCTTAATTACAACACGTGATCGTGCCCTAAACCCATCAAGGATATCTTTTCTTCCAACATTCACGGTAGTATAAATTAATTTTGTTTATAGTTGTTGCCTTTTGCTCAAGTGAATTTTCCATGAAGATGTATGAGAGTCAAACCTTTGATCATCTGCCACACAAAATTTATATATACAAGTTTAATTAACATCATCATGATTATAGATATATATAAATAATTAAGTCAATATACCATGACGAAAAAAACTTGAGATTTTTTTTGTGTTTGGTACTAAGGAAAATATTTTCTAGAAAAAATTTATGATTCTAAACGGTGGAACGTAAGGTGTGGGTTGATGCAGATGAAAGCTACAGTGGTGCTTGAGGGTTAAGGTAAGGTGTAGGCTTGTGGAGATCAATGGCCAGATGTGTTGGAGGGTAGGAAAAGATAATAAACTTCAGTTATAAAGATTTGTTTTATTAGCAGAGAAGTCATTTTTTTCAATATTAAAAAAAAGTTTATTAAAAGTTCTAAGTAACAAAAAAATTGAACAATGTTTTCATTCGTATCCACCGCACCCTTGAACCCATGTTTAAGTTTGATAAATAGTTCCCACCAACCATTTCGGATCCATTTTTTTCTCATATAATCACAATGAAACCAAATTCTTGACTCATATTTCCTCCGAACATAGCCCACACCCTAATATTTATCTCTATTCATCCTCTTCTTTCCCGAAAAAGCATGTCTTCAATATTACGATTCGAAATCTCAAGTCATGATGACACCTACAATATTCAACCATAGGGTAAGTCAACCATATCCAGTATGTATAAACCTTGAATTCTTATCCATATGAATTTCTAAATTTCTATCCTCCCAAATCAATTGAGAACAATGTTTTCTGAGATTTTGAAATCTATATATTTTAAATGGGGAAGGGACACCCAAAAGGCTAGAATTTCTTTTACTTGGTTAGCTTTAGGACCCTTTGTCCCGAACCTAATAGTTGTGAAATTATTTACTTCTAAGCTTTTTTTCTTTTCTTTGTTATTTATTTGTTAAAGCTCAAAGGTGGAATTGTTTATGGTATCTGAATAATCTGTCTTCAAAATACTTTTTATTCAGTAAACGAGCTTAAGACCAAGTTTCTGGCTCCTAAGATCATGTAGTAATTTAGAATTCTAATTTGTATTTTCATCTTAAATGTTGTTTTGAGACTTAAAATATGTCAAGATTAATGGTTAATTTTAGTGTTTAACTAGATTAGAATGTAGTACCAAACAACTATATGAGTCCTTTATAGATATAGGATCAGATTTACAATATATGTTCAAAAGAATAAATCCGAAAACCACTAAGCTTGCAATTATAGCTAGTTAGAGTTAGAAATGTTGACGTATAAGTTTTCATCAATTTTTGCTATTTTAATTATGGATAGGTTTTTTTTTCAGATTGGATTTTGGCTGACAGACCTAATTGTAACTTGATAACAAAGTCTAACTCCATCAAAAGCTGTATTTTTGGTTCGTCACAGGGGAAGAATTTCATTGACGACGAGCTTGTTCCTCTGCGACAGTGACGGCGATCTCTGTTTTCTTCTCCTTGTCCTTGGCTAATGTTGTTAGCGGTGGAGTAATCATGAGAACATCTTAAAAACTATTTCAAATGCGCAAAATGCACCAATTGCAAGTGACATTTAATTAAATTTTTTGTTATTGCGAATAAAAGTTTTAATGAAGTTTTAAAAAAAAACTATAATGAAGTTTTTCCCCCTTATATCTATTGTAAGCAAGATGGGATAAGTATACACTTGTAAAGATCGAATACAATCTAAGTCCGAACTCTGAAGACTCTCAACCAATGACTCCAATTTACACTTATGAGATTGGATGTTTGTATTATCAGGACCATATAAATTTTTTGGAAAGAAAAATTTTATCATCAAAGTCAACATATAGCATGATATTAGCTAGTGAAAATAATAAAAGTGTGTTGATGATCATGTGATATCTATTTGTATTTAGTTTGGATATCCTTACATGTTGATTAGGTATCAGATTGCTACTCAAACTTGACAAAAATCTTTTGAAAAGTTCATTTAGACATTTTATCAAACAGTTTAAGTGCACCATTTGACTTAAAAAATTTAGGACTCTATGTTTATTTATTATCCTTCGTAAATTCGTAATATGTAACTAGCTACTCATTATGACAATCATAATACATAAAACATATATTTTTTCCGATTAAGCATTGACAACTTAAAGCACAAGCATATTTCAAACTAAAGAAAGAAGAAAAAGTTAATTGATTTTCATGTCTTCCTATATTTATGTACTGCTTTGAAATAATTTTTCAATAAAAACATTAGCTTCCTATGGTGATTTCCATATTGACTTGAACATCTTGAAACAATATGCAATTCTTGTTTGTAAAGTGTTGAACCTTGAAACCTTGACTAAATTAAGGAAGAAGAATAGGTAATCGTTCAAGTTTGTGAATTTTCTGCACATATCTTGAATAATTAGGGTTTCTCTTATATGAATGAGGAGAAGAATGTAGTAATTTGTTTCCCCAGAAATAAATTTGTTTTCTTTTTCCTCTTATTCTATATTATAATTTCTTTTTATTGTTTCAAAATCTAGGTGTATTTATTTTTGTTTGTTGGCAGCATCTGTGTTGTTCGCTTATTCACTGTTTTGGCTAAAACATTCGAGGTTTTTTTTGGTTAAATTGAAGAATGAAAACCCAGAAGAAGGCGGTCGGAGGAGGAGATTGTCTGAGTGATGTACCGGAGCAAAATCCTCTCTATGTTGCCGGATGCAAAACAAGTTGTGCGAACCAGCATACTCTCTACACAGTGGCGATTTCTTTGGATCTCCGTTCCACTATTACTCTCTTTCACTTCCCCAATAGTACTAATCAAAATACTTACCCAGCTTTGATCAACAGACAACTTTATTATTTGTAATGTTGCCAGAAAATCAAGAGATTCTTTGTGAGCAACCTTAGGTACGATGACATTTATTTTAATGATGTTGATTTATGGTTACATTTTGCTACTACTTTTGAAGTATTTAGACTTAATTTTGTATCTGTTAGTCAACATAATTATGAATATAAACATTTGTTAATTGACCCATTTGGTTGTGTTAATTGGAGTAATGTGGTTTCTCTTTCGATCGAGTATGTTGAATTGACGGATGGTTCCATGGAAAAGGTCTTATATGGTTGCCCTAACTTGGAGTGTTTGGAACTAGTAAAAGTTTCAAGCCTACAAAATCTGCAAATTAAATCTGTGAAGTTGAGAGAATCAACAATAGAAGAGTACAACCATAGAATCATGATATTTAGCTTGAAATAATAGCCCCACATATCAAGTATTTGGAAATTATAGGAATGTGTAGTGAGATACTTATCGACCAGAGAAATGTTGCTTCACTTGTTTATGCGATCCTTCTTTTAAATTTTGATGTTGAGGATGAGGAAAGCAACTTGGAGAAGGAGTTTAGCTGTTTGAAGAATCTTTTTCATTGTGTTTCCCATGTCAAGAATCTTAAACTGAATAGCTGGTGCATCGAGGTTTATTCAAAATTCAGAATATTTCCTTTTATTTTCTATTGAATCATCAGTTGATAACATTAAAAGGGACACTACTTGGGATAATTTGATAACTAAGTTGCTCAATACTAAAGAGTAAAGACTTTGCAATTGATAGAACAATAATTTGTTTGATTTACACTAATCTTACTTTTAAGTATTGTTGATGGGGTTTTAGATGTTTAAAGGTCCATCATTGGGGTTTTTAGAAAAACTATGAACACGTTGATGTGTGTATATCCAAGCTACTTTCTTATGAATTATTCAACAATTTGCATCTCATTTATCATGTATGTCATATTTCTTTGTTTAGACATATTCTAGTTTATCTTTCTGGTTTATAAGTGCATGTCCATTCTGGAGTTGAAAGGGTGGCGGTCTCCACTATCAAGACGTAAATTATTAGAACTTAACATAGATTAAGACCAATTGGACTTCCCTGGAATTTGCACTTCACCACAAAGTTCATTGGATCTTGAGACATTGGTCATTGACTGGTGTGAAAATTCACCAAAAGTAAGTTTCTTTAGACCTTTATTTTTATAACAAAGAGGGGGAATGTGATTTCCTTACCTGTTCAAAAAAGACAAGACTCTAAATATAAGAAAAAAGAGGATCCATATATAAGAGGAGGATTCTCATTGGCAATTTGAAACATAACTAGTACAAGTACTTAATATATCTAACAAGGTCTCACTTTTGCTTTTTGCGGCTACAATGTAGCATTACTCTCTATTTGTATGTCTCTACATCTTCTTGATGTGTTTTATGATTAAACTAATTGCTTCATAAAAAAAGAGCTACACAATAATATCTTCTATTGTGGAGATTGCCCTCGTATATGCTGTCTTCACAAGAATTAAAAGGAGAAAAAAATGAGTCAAGTAACATGTGAACTGACAGAAGGATCAAATCGGGAGGTTCATCTTGTTGCTTTATTGGAGATAAGCTTTAGGATTTCTTTTGAAATTTCCACATGTCAATTATTAAGTTCTCTCTAGCTTCTCTTGGTAGTGAGTTAAAGCCGAAAATTTTCTTTGTTCCCATCCCAGCTAAAGAATCAGCCGCATACAGACTTCTCTATTAAATTGCATCACTTTAGATCAACTCTTTAATATCTTATACAATAAGTTAATAGTGCCAAAAGGATATTGTAAATCCCTTGACAACATTCACAATAAATTAAGGGTGGTCTTCCACCCAAATGATTCTAATACAATTTTCTTGTTTAAGCCCATAGGAAAGTAAATGTTGCAGTCTTATACTGAGAAGTGCCATAATAATATCACTTTCTTCACATTGTCCTTGTTTGCAACTGCCATCTATGGCACTTGTTCTCAATGTATTCACAGATATTGCTCCAGGGAAAGTGTAGTTCAAAGTCTGCAAATTTCATTTAAATGTTGCTTTGTTTGGTTATCAAAATCTGCTTTGTAGTTTCTCTTTACTAAATCTGTTGCATCATTGTGCTTATTATTCTTTTTTTGTGTAAGATGTTATGAGGAATTTTCTTGTTCTTTCAATTTAATTTTGTCAAGAACATGGTTCAGCTTCAATTGCCTTGACTGAAACTTCATATCAAAATAATTTATGAATAAACTGTTTGTAGCTGTTGGAAAAAGATGCTTAGCATCGTAACATTTATGTTGTTGTTTGCATGTACTATATTGCAACATTTTCTAAGCACTTGAGATGTTCCTTGAATTTAAAAGGGAGAAGGCACAAGTATCCCCTAGACTATGACCGAAATATTAGAGACACTCCTTAATTAACCTAAGGTCCTATTACCCCCTAAACTCATTTTATGTATAATATTTTACACCTTTTGGCTTGTGTGACACACCCCGTGACTCCACGCAGTTTAAGCGCGTGGTAGATAATTGGATGCCACGTAAGTCAAAAAGGTGTACAATTTACAAAAAGAAAAAAAAATGAGGTGGTTGTAGTTTAATTAAGGTGTGTCACTGAAATTTGGGTCATAGTAAAGGGAGGTACTTCTACCTTTTTCCTGTTTAAAATTCATTACAATTTTATTTTATCCACAATCAAGTTTTTGGCTTCTTGTTTCCATCTATGGAGAGTAACTGGTATGCAACATAGCGGACTGTTTCCTACAGGGGCAGTTGTCAAGGTACACAAATAAGGATAAACAGACTAGGATGTTGGAGATACATAATTTTAACGACTCATTTCCATATATGAAGACCGTCAAGATTGATAACCTTTGGGGACTACTAAGTGAAAATAAGTTTGTGTTGGCATTGGTAAAATATTTGTTCAGGCATGCGATCGTGCTAGAAAAAATTGTCATTGCTGCATCATGCTTATGGAGTGATGCGTTTACGGATCATGCTGAAATGTCACAGGAGTTACTAAGCTTTCCATGATTATCTCCGCACATTTAAGTTATCTTTTCTAATTGGTAACCTTTGGCTCATATTGTTTGAATAGATTGCAACCAATCAAATTAATTTTGTCAAGAAAGCTAAGCCACAGAAACTTGGCCCAGTGTGTCTGTTGGGGGTATTACAGAAGGAAAGAGATAGTTGGTTTTTTGAAGGAAAAGCTTATTGTAAAATGAGAATTCTATTATGGTGATATGCTAAACCGTATGGAGTAGCATGAGTTGTATATAGTTTTTTACGTGCGAGCATGGTCCTGGTGCTCAACCAATTGTATTCATAAACAAATGAATTCGAAAAGTATTCTAGTTTATTTGTCTTCACTATGCTTTATTGTAATATTTCTATATTTATTGAATTGTTCATGCTCAACAAATGGGATCGCCCTTTTGAAATGCCAGTTGTACTATGTTAGAGACTCGATCAATCTAAACAAACAAATATTTTTACCCCACTCGATCTCCCATAAGACACATAAGTTACAATAACAATTTCTCAGTTCGCATATAAGAATACATCTTTGATTGAGCTAATTTCAATTGCATTGCTTCGTGTTTTAGCTTAGATACATGTTTGAGTGATTGGGGAACCTTGGATATTGTGGTTTTGAGGTAATTTCAGTCACAAAGGGCTACCAAAGCTTGATTTTGGAGATTTAATGGAGATTTTATTACATGGGATGTTTTAGCCCATATTGACACCAAAGTTTGGTCTGACATTTCCAAAGTTAATACTTTTAAATATTTTATTTATTAAATAGTTCAAAATATATTTTTTGCAATTTTAAAGTTGTTTATCAATAATTATCCTAATTTTTTTTTCTGAAAATTTTAGAATTTTATCAATTAATTTTTATTACATTATTTTTGTCACATTCAATTTAGGGTTTGTTTGGAAAGTCACATGCTAATTGAAATTGATGTAATTATTAGGGTAGTAATTACCAACCTAATAATTACATAGCCTAGCAATTACATTGACCTGGTTGATTGCCATAGTGTAATTACACCCGATGTGGGCAATTTTGTTGCCTGTAATTACACATGTCCTATTTTGATGTCACAATGTAATTACACATGTTCTATTTGGGTGCACAATTACAATAATAAAATTACATTAATTTTAAAAATAAAATTTATTATTTAAAATTTATATTAGTCAAATAAGAAACATTATAAATGACATTAAATTAAATATTTAATATATATATATTCTTTTTTTTTTGGAAAAGAGGGAAAATGCACAAGTATCCCCCTAGAGTATGACCGAAAGTTAAGAGTCACCTTAACTAAACTAAGTTCCTATTAACCCCGAACTTATTTTATTTGTAATTTTGTTCACCTTTTGTCTTAGGTGGTACACTCCGTGACTCAATGCAATTGAGGCGCGTGGGAGATATTCGAATGCCACATAAGGCAAAAAGGTGCACCATTACAAAAAAGATAAGTTCAGGGGTAATAGGACCTTAGTTTAATTAATGTGTGTCACTGTGATTTTGGTCATAGACTAGGGGGAAAACTTTTGTATTTTCCCACATAATTTTATTAGTATTCTAATATTTATGTAAGGGTATAGAATTACATTTTCTTTCATTTTTTTTTTTTTAAAAAAAATATTTATGTATGCTAAGTTGAAATTGAGGATAAGGCACAAGTACCCACAGACCATTAACAAAATCTCAGACACACTTATCTAATATACGGTCCTATTACCTGTCTAAACTCATTTTTTGTGTAATTTTGTACACATTTTGGCTTACGTAACACACTCTTTGACTCCACATAAGTGAGGCGCATGCGAGATGTTTGTGTTATCTTCTTAATGTTATGTAAATTCTGATAAATGACAATTAACATACTACTCACAATTGTCACAGGCATATAGATCCAACAAGGAAAGGATCCAAGAAAAACAACACCAACATGGAAAGCAATATATTCTAATGTTTACAATTACTTCATAAAGATATTGAAATTAAAAAAAGGAAGTGATCTGTGCAGAAAACACCAAGATGGAAACAAATATATGGTTGAATTAATAGAATGGAAAACATCAATCTAAGGAATTCGAATCAATGTACAGATGGCCAAAATCCAACATACAATTCACCTTGATTGAAAAGATAAGACAAAGCTATCAATATAAAGCAGAGATGCGAATTAAGTCAGAGATCAAAAGTTTACTGACCAGACAAGAAAATAAGTTAAGCCAACCAAGTTAAGGAAGATGGAGAAGCAAATCACGTTAAGGACTCAAGATCTGCTAATCAAACAAGAATAAAGCCAGCAAAATCAAGAAATACAGATAAGTCCAAAACTCAAAATGGATATTGTCCATTACAAGCGACTTCAAGAAGGAAAAGAATAATTGTCTAAGTTGCACTGGAAAGGAAGGCATCAATTTAAGGACCAAAATAAGAAAAGGAAGAAATGGCTGATCAGCACTGCAAGGAAACTTTAAAATAGATAGAACACTCGCACACTTGGTAGAGATCAAATAAGAATCAACAAGAAAAAAAAGTATGAATCAAGGTAGAAGTAAAGAAAATTGGTGATCTTTTAAGGAGAAGGTCAAACTAGTAAAGGAAAGCAGAAAAAACAATTTACTGCATTGATGCAAATCAACTAAGTCGCCTCACTCAAGGACTCCCTAAACTGATCCTTGATTGAGACAAATCCCTTGGGTTTTTCCTTACAAAGAGTACAAGTCATCATCTATATGAAGAGACTCCGAATCATAGTGTGAATTAACACACTTCACATAAACATGTATTATAATCTTCTTTTGTCTTTCATAAAACTCTGTACACCTTTGAGTGAACAACTGTAAATAAAATAAAAAGAAAGATCTGAGTGTAGGCTATATAATTAGAGTTTGTGTTAGAGAAGAAGGTTTGATTTGCATATCAGACGGGCTCTTAATCGTAATATTATGTAACACTCAAGTTCTCAACAAGCTCTTAAAGAAATTCTTGTAACTTAAGGGGACTGCACTAGGCACCACATCGGTAATCTTAACCAGCATAAAAACACTCTGTGTTATTTACATACTGCAAGTTATTATTACTGTTTATCTGTTTTACTAACATACGGGTGAGTCGACTGATCAGAGCAGGAAATCAACTTAAGGGAATACTAATTCAACCCCCCCCCCCTGACTTTCAGTTTAGAGGCTACTACGTAGGCTAAAAAGGTGTTTAAAATTATTAAAAAAAAGTACAGGAGGTAATAGGACCTTAGTTTAGTTAAGGTGTGTCTCTGAGATTTTAGTCATCGTCTGGGCATGGGGTACCAGTGCCTTATCCCTTGAAATTTTCTGTAGGAGTATCATAATACATTTCACGTGATTTTTTTAATTATATTTGATAGATTATCTTTTTGTTAAACACTTAATAATTTTTATGTTCTTTTTACCAAACATGCCTTTCATTATGTTCATAGAAACTTCATACTTTTAGTTTTTAGGGAAAATGCATAAGTAGTCCCTCAACCTATGCCCGAAATCTCAGACACACTTATACTACACTGAGGTCCTATTACCCCCCTTTACATATTTTACAAGTAATTTTCTACCCATTTTCAACCTACATTGCTCTATCTTGTAGGCCCAGCGTGTGTTGACATTTTTTTCAAGCTAGTACCACGTAGACTGAAAAGGGGTAAAAAATTATTTATAAAATAAGTTCAGGGGGATATAGGATCTTACTATAGTATAAGTGTGTCTCTGGAATTTTGGGCATAGGTTGAGGGGGTACTTGTGCATTTTCTCAAATTATGCTAATGTGAAACTAAGCATGGCATAAAGAAATAGATGATACGAAAAAATTAAATAGAATAACGTAAAGTATGGTTGAGAATAAAAAGAAAATGAAATATCTAATATAAATTAAAAAATAAACTTTTAGAATAATAATTAAAAAAACTTAAAATAATAGAAGTAAAAAAAATAAAAAATAGAAATTAAAAGAAGAAATTTAAAAGTAATCAGTTGGTAATTTACACCATGTAATCAATTCACAGCCTCTACTTGTGAATTGTAGAGTGAAACTACCCGCCAATTATCTTCTGGCCAAGTAATCATCCGTTTAACCAACAAAGTAATTATACCCAATTACACCAAATCAAATTACCAGGGTGTTTTCAAACAAGCCTTAATATGTTGTAAATATAGGTTCAGTTTGTTTAAATAATCATTTTTGTTAAATTGCATGTTTACATGCCATTCATTTTATTCGTTACATTTTTTAACATTCATTTTATTTGTCACTTTTATTATTATTATTCATTTTGGTGTTTTTTTAGCATAATCTATATATATATATATATAATTAAATACGGATAAAATTTACATAAACAAATATTTTATTAACCAGTGATTTTGACCCACAATTTTAAGATCATGATATTATACAAATGTGAATTGCGGTTAAAAATCATTTTTGGTGTAATAAGCGGTTGTGTTTGGAGGTCATTTTGGTGGTGGTCTAGTGGAGAAGAAAGGTAAAGGGGTTTCAATGGATTTCTTTGGTAGGTCGGAAAGGGGTTTTGGGTGTTGTGGCTTTGTTGGTTATTTCTGCTGGCAATGAGGAGAGGTTTCATAGAAATTTTTTTATTTTCCCTTTCCCCTAATTCTTATCCTCTATTTTTTTTTAAGTTTTGTAAATAATGGCTTTGATAACATGACATGCGTGCAGAATTCACTCCGAGATCGCAAAGAGTTGTTTATTCTTGAATCACCGAGTCAAGAGATTGATTATGATGAAGAAGAGGCTTTTAGGGAAATTAATAGGTAATTGGAACATTTTGAGCACAAGCCTAAGCCTAATCTTTATGAAATCGAGGTAACCAATTTGCGAAGTACTGAAGAAGTTAAAGAAATAAAAACAAGTATTCATATCAATTAGGAAATTAGAGATGCCATAATACAACTTTTGTTTGAATACACAAACATGCTTTTATTGGTCTTATGATAATATACGAGGTTTGAGTGTTGATTTAGTTATTCATAAGTTGCCCACTTACCCTGATTTTCCACCCGTCCAATGGTAAAAAGGGAAATTTAAACCGTACGTGAGTAAAAAATTCAAGGAAGAAATCATGAAAAAACTAAATGCAAATGTGAGATCCAAGCCATTCGTTACACTACTTGGTTGGAATATGTAATTCCTATGTCAAAAAAGGATGGAAAGACAATAGTTTCTGTTGAATATTGGGATTTGTCCAAAGCTAGTCCAAAGGAAAACTTTCCCTTGCCAAATATACATATTCTAGTTTATAATTGTTCCAAACACGAGATTTAATCTTTTGTGTACTGTTATGCAGGGTATCATCAAATCTTGATGGATGAAGAGGATGTTGAGAAAACTCTTTCACCACTCTATGGGGGATTTATTGCTACAGGGTAATCCATTTGGTCTTAAAAATGTTGGGGAAACATACATAAGGGCTATGACCACCATGTTTCATGATATGATGTATAAAAAAAATTTGAGTATACATCGAGTACGTAATCATCAACTCTAATACACAAGTTGACCATGTGTAAGATATGAGAAAATTCTTTGAAAGAATGTGAAGATATGATCTCAAGATTAATCCAGAAAAATGTGAATTTTGAGTTCCATTTGGATAACTTCTACATTTTATTGTCAGTGGAAGGAGAATCAAATTGAATCCTTCCCAAATAAAAGTCATTAGATATTTGCCTCCCTTGAAAAATAAGATCGAACTCATTAGTCTATTTGGGAGGTTGAACTACATCAGTAATTTTAGTGCTTAACTCACAATCACTTCTGAGCCCATTTTTAGACTTTTGAAAAAGAATGATGCTGTCAGATAGACAAAGGGTTGTCAACAATCTTTTGAAAAAGTGAAGCAGTATTTGTCTAACCCTCCCGTATTGGTCCCGCCTGAAACTTATAGGTTTATTTTTCTATATAGTTCAATGACAATTTATTCCTTTGGGTGCATTCTCGTCAACACGATTCCAAAGGCAGGAAAGAGCAAGCTATCTACTACTTGAGCAAGAAATTCACTAGTTATGAGGTCAAGTACACCCTTTTGGAAAGGACATGTTGCGCCCTAACTTGGGTAGCTCAAAAGTTAAGGCATTACTTTTTGTCCTACACAACTTACCTCATATCTAAAATGGATCTTTTGAAGTACATCTTTCAGAAGACAATGTCAACTGGCAGACTCGCAAAACGGCAAATCTTGCTAACTAAATTTGAAATTATATATGTCACTCAAACTGTAATGAATGCCCAGGCTTTGGCAGACCACTTGGCAAAGAATCTAGTCGATGAGACTATGAACCATTGGATAAATATTTTCCCGATGAAGAGATTAACTCAATTGAAGAAGTAGGATGAAATATTTATTTAGGCCTGACAATTGTACTTTGATGGAGCAATCAATGCAAAAAGTACAAGGATAGGGGTGATTCTCATATCGCCCAAAGGGCAACATTATCCTGTAACATCTTGAATTTGTTTCTTATGTGAAAATAACACAACAGAGTATAAAGCCTGCATCATGGTCCTAAATATGTCAATATACTTTGGTGTGCAAGAATTGATTGTGTTGAGAGATTCTGATTCACTTATTCGCAAGCTCAAGGCGAATGGAAAAATCTAGACCTCAAACTTCTTCCATACGAACAATGTGTGGAATATCTTAGCAAAAGGTCCATGTACATCTAGTTTAGATACATCCCAATATTTCATAATGAATTGGCAGATGACATTGCTACTTTTGCCTCAATGCTTCCATATCCTGGAACCACTTACATCACTCCCTTGGAGATTCAAGTTTGGGACCGACATAGCTATTGTAATACATTTGAAGCAGAACCAGATGGTGAGCCGTGAAACCTAGACAACAAGAAATTTCAAAAGACAAGAAGGTGCCCGAAACATGCCAGTGGAAGCCAAAAAAGAACTAATAAATATCTGGATAATGGTTTATTTTGAGGAGGGAAGTTTTATATAAACAAACTCCGTATCTAAACTTGTTGAGATGTGTGGACGCTGAAGAAATTGAGCAGATCATGAGTGAAGTACATTCCGGGGTATGTGGACCACACATGAATGGATATGTCCTTGCAAAAAAGATACTCCTAGCAGTATATTATTGGCTTACCATGGAATGGGATTGCTAGCGCTTTGTGAAAAAATGTCATCAGTGTCAAAATCATAGTGATCTTATTGATTTTCCTCCTTTGGAGATTCACCTTATGGCCACTCCTTGGACCTTTTTTGCATGGGAAATGGATGTCATCGGACCAATTGACCAAAATTTTCTAATAGACATCAATTCATTTTGGTTCCAATTGACTACAATACCAAATGGGTGGAGGCAATCACTTTCAAAGCAGTTACTAAGAAGGCGGTCGTGGATTTTGTCCATTCGACCACCATTTGTCGATTTGGTATCCCTAGAACTACCAACACAAATAATATTGCAAACCTTAATAGCAATTTAATGAAGGAGGTATGTGAGCAATTCAAAAGTGTGCATCACAATTCTACTCCATATCGATCAAAAGCCAACGGAGTTGTGGAGGCAGCCATTAATAATATCAAAAAGATTCTAAGAAGGATAGTTCAGGGTACCAGACAATGGCATGAGAATTTTCCTTTTGCATTTTTAGGATATCGCACAACAGTGTGCACCTCGTTTGGTGAAACTCCTCATTTGCTGGATCATGAGACTAAGGTTGTGATTCTAGTGGAAGCCAAAATTTCATCTCTTCGAATTATTGTCAAGGCATAAATAAAGATATTGAATGGGTCAAAACCCGAATAGAGAAGTCTGCATTAATAGATGAGAATTGATTGACGGCTATCTGTTTTGGTCAGCATTATTAGCAAAGGATGACTCGTGCATACAACAAAAAGGTGAACCCAAGACACTTTGAAGTAGATCAACTGGTCTTAAAGTGCATTCTCCCACACCAAGAAGAAGCCAAGGGAAAATTTGACCCAAATTGGCAAGGTCTGTATCTATCAAGGAAGTATTATCCAAAGGAGCCTTGCACCTTACTAATATGGAGGGAAATATGACAGACACATATGTTAATGCGGGCGCAGTCAAAAGATACTACATCTAGTGCATTCTAAGATACTATTATAAGTTTATGGTTGAGAGAACACAGACACCTCTTCAAAG